>CM035352.1:5687158-6142924 GCA_020137815.1 Hormiphora californensis
AAGGAAGGAACGAAGGAAGGAAGGAAGGAACGAAGGAACGAAGGAACGAAGGAACGAAGGAACGAAGGAACGAAGGAACGAAGGAAGGAAGGAACGAAGGAACGAAGGAAGGAACGAAGGAAGGAAGGAAGGAAGGAAGGAAGGAACGAAGGAAGGAAGGAACGAAGGAATACCCCTTTGTAGGCTCTAGCCATGCCAGATATGATAAATATGGCTACACCTACTGATGACAAAAGTGATGGCAATGCCCTTGCCGTTGGAAATACTCTCACCAAAAAGGTCCTGTCTGCCTACCGACATGATGTGGATTACACCAAGAATCTAGACATCATCCGCACATTCAACTGTGCTCACCTGGAAGCCGCTGCACCATTTTTCGGTGCATCCCCCGGCTCAAATGCAGATAAAACTAAACGGTACCAGAACCACACTACACTAGGTGACTACATCATCATTCAGTTACCCCTCTACAGTATATTGCGATAGTAAGGCACGTTTTAGCGTGCCCGCAATTATGGGTAGTTACTAGTTGCGTTACCAAGCATACAACAGATAGATAAGTTTGAAATATCACATTACCTGTCACAGGTTCCGTACCAGAATAACAAAAGAAGATAACTTAGCAGTTAGCAATCCCTGCTTCAGCCTTCACTCATCAGTAATTGTTCTTTTATCGATTCATACCGTTCTATGTGTTTCTGCTGAATGAGAAGGCAGATGTGTGTGAGAATTATGCAATAAGAACTATGAAATTATGAAAACCCTTCTTACTAATCAACCATGGCAACGCCTTCAATAAAGTTAACATACCTACAAACTAACCTGGGGCTCTTTTCTGAACAGGTTTATGAAGATTCTTCGCGCGTGATAGACCGTTTTTGGAGACCTTTTTAGCTGACCTAGCACTACTCAAAGGTCAATTATGGCCTCATTTCGCATCGTGATGAATCGGCGGGTATTTTCCCATACTCACAAGGCCATGACGATTCCCCCAGTACCCGCAGATTGTCCCAGGACCGAGTAGGAGCTTGCAGCCAGGTCTTTAAAGAATTGCTCATGTTTAGCGACAATTTTGACCCACTATTCCTCAAATGCTGATACTCGCGGGTATTTTCCGTAAAACTAGGGAAAATTATCTGCCAGGAGCAACAAACGAGATGCAATTCGGTTCAGTAGTTCCTTGCAGCCAGGTCTTTGAAAAAGTTTGCTCTAAAATCAATAACGGGCCGGAGGCCTTGGTATCGAAGACACCTCACACTCTGTTTAGAGGTATCGGACCCGCTTACCATATTTTTATAACGCGCCCAAACCGTCATACTGAGCACTAAAAAGTTGTAGTCTACACTACATAGTTCTAGCCTAAGGGGTTTGAGCCGCGCACAGGGCCACACCGAGACCAAATCTCGTTACTTTCCTGATTTCTTTGACACAAACAAGTATTGCAGAGCGGCCAATAGAGCTGGCGGTTTCAAACTTCGTCCGTATTCGGAGGGATAGATTAGCAGTTCAGTGTTTCAAACCAGGTTTAAGTTGGCAAAGTAGAAGCTGAGTTACAACATGTTTTGTACAAATTGTTCAACTTCAAGACATTTTTAATTTTGATGGCCAGACCTTTAAAGATAGAAAAGGCCAGACCTTTAAAGATAGAAACTTTGCCACGATCTTTGTTATGATGTTAAGCATACCTGACCTACTTTTTCAAAAATGTTTTTCATCATTAACACCTAAAACTGATTTCAAAACCAAGGTTCCGGGGATAATTTTTCAAATATGACTACAGAATTATAATTTTCAGACAATTTGGTGGGGAATACCAAAATTTGGTGCATTTTCATTGAGTGGTTGAGGAGCTATTAATTTTTGAAGTGAATCAAAGCGGGTTTGTTACCCCTAACTCAGGCCGCATCGCGGCCTTCGTTTGGTGCGCTTTGCGCGCCGGCAAGGGAGGGGTAACTTCGTTACCAACCGGAGGCCTAGATGTGAGATCGATCTCGGTCGCTGCGCGACCTCGATCTCACTCAGGCATCAATGTGGCCAACTCTAGAGTCTAGACCATGTCGCCTACTGGATTGATAATCACGACGACCAATGAGGAGGAAAACAAACAGAATGATGCTGTTATGGAGAAGCTGCGAGTACATCCTGATGCCAGTAGTGAGGTGAAAGGTTTGCTGAAGGCCTACAACGTCAAAGTTAAGTACAACACCAACGTGAAAAACTTGTTGAAGGCCAAGGACGAAACCCTCCATGCAACTACTGAGTTCCTTAGAGGTAAACCTCTAAACGATGCAGGCCAGCCTATGTACGTACATGTACAGGTCACGAGAAACTCTAGTTGACTGGATAATAATGGCTATCGAGGGAATGTTTCCTCAACAATGCTCAGCATGTAACCAGCTAGAAAGAGGATCCACGCCGAAACTTCGATGTGCAAGCTGTGGAGGTGGTGGTCACAACTGTGGCCAGGTAATGTCCCACCAAGCCCTGACCTTGCTGGGCTTCGTGTGGGTTTGTTTCGGATGTATTAAGAACTTCAAAGTTGAAACTCCCAAGCGGGTCTAGTGAGATCTGTTAGGGGAAACTCTAACTGAGCTGAATGGCATCCCATTAATGGGATCCCATCAACAGTAAAACTCTAACTGATAATGGACCACAGTGATGGTTCTTTCTCTGTATTCTCTCTGTGTGCGTGCCCACGCCCGGGCATGCCCAATGTACTGCCTACAGAGAGAATACAGAGAAAGAACCATCACTGTGGTCCATTATCAGTTAGAGTTTTACTGTTGATGGGATCCCATTAATGGGATGCCATTCAGTTAGAGTTTCCCCTTAGGTGGTCTCGAGCTGATTTGGTGCGGGTGCATTCATTCAGCATGTGCCACTCATCTTGGATGATGGGATCGAAGAAGGGGAGGGCACGCAGAAGGGCAGGTCGGAAGAATCTCGACACCGAAATATATAGGTATGTATTTCAAATACATATGTATTTCAAATACACATGTCTATTTCAACTGAAATATATATGTATGTATTTCAAATATATATGTATTTCAAATACATAATACATATATATTTCGGTGTCGAGATTCTTCCGACCTGCCGGTCAGGTACAGGTAAAGACAGAGTTCTCACCAAACTCCAGTCGAAGAGGAGACGAATCAACCGAAGAATAGCAAAACTTCTAAAGAAAGGATCAAGCCGTTCGAGAGTGGAAAAGCTAGAAGAACTCGTCGCGGTCACTATAACAGCCATCAAGGAGCATTTAATCAACCAGATAAATGCAGAAGATGACAAGATTGTGACCCAGATCAAGACTAACCCGAAGGTCTTCTTTTCCTACGCGAACAGCAAGAGGAAAACACACTCGGACCCCTATTAACGCCGAGTGGAGCCCTTACTGATGACCCCTGGAAAAGGCCTAGTTCCTCCAGACCCAGTAAGGTATTCAGCGATCCATCTCAGGTAAAGGTAGAGGACGCCCTTCTAGGTATCGAGGAGCAGACAGAGGAGCTGACCGACATTACCTTCACACCGGCAGATATTGAGGAAGCGCTTGCAGAATTGAAACCACACTCAGCGTCACCCAAAGATGGAATTCCAGCTCTCATATTAAGGGAATTTCGAAGCTATTTAGCCTACCCCCTGTGTGTGTGTGTGTCGTGTACCTCCCGTACTTCCACCCACTTGCTGTCGTAGTAGTAGTAGTTCTAGGGAGAAATTAGAGCCGAGGAGGGCCTAAAGTCCTCCTCGCCAGCTCCACTGATCTCCCCGGGTCGGACGTAAGTAGGTCGAGTGTCGTCCGAGTCGTCCCGAATAACCTCATTCTCTCGCCAGAGGTTCGGGAGCAGTCCTGCATCCAATGTTGCAGGTCCTGTTGTTGTCCTGGACAGTATGGACATTCCGGGCTCACGGCCTCATCTATCCGGTGTTGGTAGGCTCGGAAACCATTGTGGTGGCCCGATCGGAGACGAGCTATGAGTACCTGGTCCTTTCTCGTCGTTATGTCTTTGTCCGTGTCTTTATTATAGTTTTTGTAGGTCTCTGCAGTCCGCTGGTGTTGTACCGGCTCGTCCTTTATCACCCGCCGTATGTGGGCCTTCACGGCTGCGAAGGATACTGGCCTCTCACCCTGATTCTCCGTTTCCAGGGTGGTTGCGTCCTTGGCTGCCTTATCAGCTAGTTCGTTACCGGGAACATCCACATGGCTGGGGATCCACTGAATGGTAATGTCTGCTTTGCATCCACCCATACTGTGTAGTAATCCGGCAATTGTCGATGTCGGGTTTGTACTATTCATGCTATCGCATAGTGATTTGCTATCGGTACAGATTAGCACTCTCCAATACTGGGGGTGGGAGTGGAGCCAAGAGGACGCTGTCCTCATAGCTTCTAGCTCCTCCTCAAATGATGAGGTGTGCGGTCGTCCTCTAGTCTTGATGGTGTCAATGACGGTGGGGTTTTCTGGGGGTCCAGTGGTTGCCACCATACCACTGCCTCCGTTGGAAGTACCCTCCTCTGCCGATCCATCTGTGTATATCGTTACCTCTGCCTTGTGTTCACTGATGGTCGACAGTGTGAGGGTTCTCAGGTCATCCGCGGGAAGGGTATTTTTTGTCACTCCGCCCGGTAGTGTTTGGTGGATGGTCAGTGTGTTTCCCTCCATCCAGGGAGGGGGTGTGGAGTAGGAGAGCTCCTCTCTATTCTCGAATGTGGCTGGGAGGTGGGATTGGAGGTCTTCAGATCTGGTCCGGAAGCTAGGCCGTACTAGCCTGTGTGCTACCGTTCCCTCAACCGCTAGCCGGCGCGGGTGATCCTGTGGAGATCTGAGGGCCTTTTCGCTGGCCGTAAGCAGGAGCCTCTTGGATTGTGTTGTGTAGCTTTGCACTCCTGCTTCTAGTCTTAAAGCTTCAAGGGGGGTGGATCTGTACTGGCCTGTGATTAGACGTAGAGCTTTGTTCTGTAGGGTTTCAAGGGTTTTTCTGTTTGTATCAGAAATCCACGGCTGCCAGGCGCTAGCGGAGTAGTCCAGTACACTTCGGATGTGCGTATTGTACACCTTTAGCAGACTGTTCTTCTTCCATCCCCAGGTGGTGTTACTGAGGGCTGCTAGGATTCGACACTTGGAGTTGATCTTCTCCTTCAGTGACTTGACGTGAGGGCCAAAGGTGAGCTGTCTATCCAGGATAACTCCCAAGAGTCTCGGTGTCGGGTCATAAGAAAGATTGATCTCCCCCGCTTGCAGAGAGGGTCTCCAGTGGGCTTCGTTACTCGATGTTGTAAAGAAGGTGCTGACGCTCTTGTCACTCAGTATCATCTTATATTCCCTGCACCACTCCACTACTATGTCAACCGCCCTCTGGCAGCTGCGGGCGGCCTTCCCGAGTGTGGAGCCGATACCGGTGACTGTGACATCGTCAGCAAATAGTGAATTGACGCTGTCCTCCGGGAGTCTCTCTGCAAGTGTGTTGATATAAAACAGAAATAGCAGTGGGGCCAACACTGACCCTTGTGGTAGTCCTTGCCTGAGGATTCGTATGGAGCTGTGGGAGTTATTGTAGTTAACTCTGGCAAGTCTATTGTTCAGGAAGCATCGTAGCCAGCGAATAAGGGGTTTGGGTACTCCCTTGTTGTACATGGTCAGGAGGAGCTTATCCCTCCAGACCTTGTCATAAGCCTTGGATAGGTCTAGTAGTGCCATTACTGTTCTGTTGGAGGGTTTGGATTGGAAGCCATCATCTATAGATTGGACCAGCCGGAGTATCTGGTCTTCACAGCATCGTCCTCTCCGGAACCCAGCCTGGAGGCGATGGAACCAGCCTCCAGTCTCTGCGAGGTGGTAGATTCTGTCCGCTATCATTCTCTCTGCTGTCTTCACCACACATGAAGTGAGGCTGATTGGCCTGTATGACGATAGGACCTTGGCTGGCTTGCCAGCCTTCAACAGGGGGATGATCGAGGCAGTCCTCCAAATCTGGGGCAGATTGTTGGAGTGCAGGGACTGGTTAAAGATGGCAAGGAGTTCTTCCAGGGCGTTGCTCCCCAGGGCTTTGATGAAAGCAGGTGTTATGTCATCTGGGCCCGGTGCGCCCTTCTTCTTGCTTTTCTTTATAGCTGTCTTTAGCTCCTTCATTGTAAAGGGGGAGCTTGCTGGAGCTTCTACTTCGTCTTCTCCAGTTGGTTCTTCCTCGAGGATCCGGTTGAGCTTCAGGGTGGTCTCTGTACGTTCTGGTCCTGTTATGTTCAGGGAACTAACACGGGCGTAATGGGAAGCAAATATGTCGGCCTTCCTCTTATTGTTTGTGATGAGTCGGCCGTTGTGGAGCAGGGCTTCGTTTGGGTTGTTGGTGTCAGGGCATCCATTGAGGGAGCGCACGAGCCTCCATAGCTGGGGATCCTGCATCTCTGCTCCAGCAAGAGTTTCCTCCCACCGGTCCAGTTTTGCTTCGTCCATCAGGTTGGCGGCGTTGTGGCATGCCTCAATCCATTCTTCTCTGTGGTCTTTCACGTTCTCTCTAAGGGTGTTCCTTTTTGTCACGGCATCTCTTACTCTGGGGTTCATCGTACCCTTACGCCTCTTTCCTGGTACTGTTTTCCCTACATGCTTTTCCGCAGCTTTGATCACTTTTTCCTGGAATCTTCTCACCCTTCTATGGATGTTTGGTTCCTCCTCCAAGTCCAGGAAGTCGTTCTCTAGCTCGGCTGTGAAGCTGGAAAGGTCAACATTTGCTCTCCACTTGGGAGGTCGACTGATCTGTTGTTGTAGGGCGAGTTTGGATCTGATGTTGAATATGATGGGAAGGTGATCAGATCCAAGGTCTTGGTCGGGATGCCAGTCTGCTCTATCAGCCCATTTCTTCCCCACGAGTGTTACGTCGGGGGAGCTCTCAGTGCCGGTAGCAGGGTTCACCCTTGTTGGTCTCCCGTCGTTAAGCAGTGTCAATCCCTTCTCTACGATCAGGTCTTCGATGGCTCCACCCCGTTGGTCCTCTGGCTGGGATCGGTCCCAGAGGGTGGAGTGGGCGTTTAGGTCGCCTGCAATTATGGAGTATTCGTCGGTGGGTAGGATGTCGGTCCTCAGGAGTGTGGTACTGCCTCCCAACGAGTTGTTGGGGGGGCAGTATACATTTGCGAGTGTCGCCCAGCGATTCCTCACAAACTTAATCCTGCACCTGATGACCTCCGTCCCGTCCTTCTGCCCACCCGGCAGTCTTTCAAAAGAGATTTCGTGCCGGATGAGCGTAAGTAGCCCCCCTCCGATTCCTCCAGCCCTGTCTTGGCGGAGGGTCGAGTAACCCGGAAAGTGGGGTGTTCTGTCTTGTTTTCTGAGTTTGGTTTCTTGGATCAGGCAGATGTCGATTAACTGGGATTTCAGTCTTTCCTCCAGTTCGCCTGCTTTCCGGGCTAGTCCACCAGCGTTCCACTGCATAATTCTAAGGGATGTGGTGCTGGTCGTCAATTCTAATGGATCGTCTCGGTTGATGATTGTGGGTGTTGGGGCGTTCTGGGCTCGGAGACGATCTGTGCAGGGGTCACAGTCCCAGTTGGTTGTCCCTTCTAGGACTGCTTCCTGGAATGAGCGGGTTGTTTCAGTGCAACACTTATGGAAAGGGGCGTGGCATGTGTTGCATTCAATTGGTGTAGTGTTGACCTTGATTGTTCTCTTGCAGTGGGCACATCTGGTTTTCTGTCCGGGTTCAGATGAGCTTGGGCTGGGACTAGGGCTGGAACGTGAAGTTTGGTTAAATGTGGCTGGGGTGGAGCTGAAGGGGAAGGATGGCTGGTTGTCCTGGGGGGATGCTGAAGATGGGGGGAATCTGAATGTGCTGGGTGGGCTAAGTAAGCCATGGCACTGCGAGCTATCCGATGAGCTCGACGGGAGGGGTGGTGACAGGGGGAATAGAACTCGAGGAGGTGGGGTGAAGTTCGTGGGGTTGGGGACTCTCCATGGGGTACTAGCGCTCGGGTTTGGTACCCTTGCACCTGTTGGGAATGATGGAGGGAAACTTCTTGAGTTTGGACTATGTGTAGCGCAGAGCCATTTGGATTTGTCCAGCTGGTACCTCCCTATACCACTACATTTTTCCTGTTTGTGTGACCAGCTGTGGCAACTCTGTACACTGCATTTAATGGGGACTATGCCAACTTTGATCGTTTTGTTGCATGTCGAGCAGGTTCTCTGTTCCACCTCATGGCTGGAATCCTCTGTGTCAGTAGACTGGTTGAATGGTGACACACCTCCATGGTTGGTACATTTCCATACCGGTTTCAGATTGTATCTACTGATTCCACTACAGGTTATAGATTTGTGGCAAGTCTCTGGGCAGCCGGTTGTGGAGCATGATAGGGGGGTGGCATTGGCTCTGATTGTACCGGAGCATGAGTGACATTTAGGTCCTGGGTTCGTTTCAATATCCCCGCCCCGCAGCAGGAGGAGACCTAGCCAGCCTACTGCGGGTCGAGAAAAAAATATATCGTCTGCTGTCCTTGTATATCTTCTCTGGGGTTTGTTGAGGTTTTCGGGACTGCCCGGGGCAGTTCCCTTGATGAGGAGCATTCGTTGATCCCCCGAAGAGGACGAAGCCCACCAAACCGACGGCAAGGTTGCTCCTCTGTAGGATGGGCTTGCTGTCGTTGGGGAGCAGCGTTCCCTAGATTTCACAGTTCTCTCCTCAGGTCACCAACACACATGGCTGCCCAGAGCGCCTACCCCCTACCCCCTGTGGAGACTGTGGACAGAATCCTTTGCTGAGGGAAACATTCCGGAGGAGTTGAAGAGGCAGCAGATAGCCCCTATCTTCAAGAAAGGAAACAAAAGTATAGCTGAGAACTACCGACCGGTAGCACTGACCAGCCACGTGACCAAAACCTTCGAACGAGTGGTGTGCAAGGAGATAGCTGAATTTGTTGAGTGGCAAGGTATTCTAAACAACGAACAACACGGATTCAGATCAGGACGTAGCTGCCTTACTCAACTACTTGAACACTATGATGTAATCCTGGAGGACCTCAACCAAGGGAGTGAAGTAGATGTGGCTTACATCGACTTTAGCAAAGCCTTTGATAAGGTTGATATCAGTATCCTTCTTCATAAACTGAAAAGATATGGTATCAGGGGAAGACTACTTCAGTGGATCAGAGCCTTCCTCACTGGTAGGTCACAGACTGTGGTGATAGACGGAGCATGCTCCAGGGCCGAGAGTGTCACCAGTAGTGTCATCCAGGGATCTGTGCTTGTACCCCTTCTATTCATCATATATGTGTGTGACTTGGTATCCCGGACGACGGGAGGTACGCTTACCTTCGCGGACGACACCAAAAGCCGCCAAGCAATTACTGGATTGGAAGACAGGGATGCCCTACAAGAAAATCTGGAACAGATAGCGGAATGGTTGGGAAGAAACAATATGCTGCTGCATGAGCAGAAGTAATACTCTGTAATACTCCGAGTTGAAGGGCATCTCCCGGAGTTCTCTGGTCTTGTTAAGGGTGTAGTTTAGGACTTCAAGAGACCGCTCCGAGAAGACTATGGTAACTCTCCTCAAGTCACTGCTAAGACCCAAACTTGAATACTGTTCTCCCTTATGGTCTCCAACCACGATCGGAGATGTTATCAAGATCGAAACTATACAGAGATTCTTTACCAGGAGAATTGCGGAATGTCAAGGCCTTAACTAATGGGAAAGGCTGACACAGCTGGGAATTTTATCTCTTCAACGGAGACGCGAGAGAAAGGTTTGGTAGAGACGTTTTTGAAAATTTTGCATTGAGCTCCTTCAAATTGAAAGCTTTACTACAGCGCAGGACATCAAAATCAGCGCTACAATGGCGAAGAAATTACACAGAAAGCTTCAAAACACGCCTTTTTTAAACACAGCCTCAGAGATTTAGCCCTGACTTTATTGACCGTTTAATCATTGGAAAGTCCTCGATACTCTCTTCCCAACGAGCCTAAGATTGTGCGATGTGGACAAGAAATGACAGAGTTATTGCCAAAAAAGTCAAAATTTGACCATAAAAGGGATTTTACTCCACCGTTATCCAACTTATTTTCGTCCGCAAGCATGCGTCAAACAAAAATGATTTTGAAACTTTTGGAGACAAAATTTTTTCAACTTTTTTTGGCAGTTTTACTCGAAATTCAAAACAGGGTGCGCGTCGCAATGCCAAAATGCGCGTCGCATGCGCGTCGCATTGTGCGCGTCTCAACACAGTGTCTCGCCTCCATACGTTGCAGGCCCCTTATAATGAGGGGGCTGCAGCGCATTCCAAACCACATCAAAGAGAGCTCCCCATCCAGAAGATACCACGCGCAGGGGACACCACGCGCAGAAGAGACCAGCGCGGCGTTGTATTTGCGCGTGCGGTCTCTTCTGCGCGTGGTGTCCCCTGCGCGCGGTATCTTCTGGACGGGGAGCTCTCTTTGATGTGGTGCGCTCTTGGAGTGGTGTCTTTTGGAGGTGGTACGCTCTTGGATGGGGTGCGCTCTTGAACTTTATTATGGTTCCTTATAAAAATAGTAATAGTGGAAGCTCTTACGGTATTTCCCACGCCCCGTGGGAAAGTTTTTGACCGTGGGAAAGTTTTCAAACCGTGGGAAAAGAGAGATGCATACAATAACTTTAAAAAAATAATTATTTTTTGTATGTTATTGTATGTATCTCTCTTTTCCCACGGTTTGAAAACTTTCCCACGGTCAAAAACTTTCCCACGGGGCGTGGGAAATACCGTAAGAGCTTCCACTATAAGGAACGCGCTCGAATTGTCCGTTAACATCTGCCGCGGCCTTTTAGACGCGCGTGACGTTATTATTATATTATATTATTACTAGCGCACCCATAATTGGGTGCGCCTCAAGTAAGGGCTTTCTAATAACCCATCCGGCTTCGCCGGTTGGGTTTTTCGCCCCTTTCAACGTCAATAACACGGTTGCCATGGCAACTGAATTGGTAACTATGGGGACTGGCATGTCAAAAGTCATTCAAAAATATTAAGAAACTTCCATTGGAAGTTCCAAAAGTGTGAACAGCAGCTTTACAGCTTTGGTCATATGAAGTGTTTTATGAAGGAGCAGTCTGTCGCTTAGATACCGCTGAACGAACGACTTCGACTTCGACTTCTCCAAATTATAATAGAGATTATATTATGAGGCCCCTCGGAAATGTTCAAGTCATGCACAATCAAGTCACGCCCACCAATCACAGCTCAGAACGCGCGAAGCACTCCGCGCGTTCTGAGCTGTGATTGGTGGGCGTGACTTGATTGTGCATGACTTGAACATTTCCGAGGGGCCTCATATGAATTGATTTTTCATTTTCGAATCAAAATTTCCGTCATTTTTGGGAAAAGCTGAAGCCTTTGTTGAAAAGCGCTGCCTTATCCCGCGCTATCGGGGGCCAGCAACGTTTGCCAAAAGCCTTTGAAAAGCGTTGCCTTATCCCGCGCCAGCAGCGTTTGCCAATTGAAGCCTGGGTGTTCCGAGCGGGACAGCGTTAAAATCTGGGTGTTTCGTGAGTGCTGACAAACCGTTTTTAGGGTTAGGGCTAAAGTGGGGTTAGGGTTGGGTTTGGGTTGGGGTTAGGCCTTGACATTTCCTACTAGATAAACTTTGAATTAGCCAAAACGGTTGAGTGGTTTGGCGGTTTGGTTCAAATTACTAAAAATCGGACTTTACACCGGACTTAGTGGGTTTTAAAACCAATACAATACAAGAGAAACGTTTTCAATTTTGGAGAAAAGTTTTTCATAAACAAATAGGTTGTGTTTCCAAATAAATTCGAAGGCTGTATCTAATCTTCACTATTATTCACTTTGCTTTGCTTTCAAATATCACTCCTTAATTTGTCTTTTTTACGCTTTGTAGCTCATTCAAGTGACCAAATCAAATACCTATATGAAGCTAGATCACACATTAACACACACACACACAAACACATATAATAGTACATACACACATAAATATACTGTCCAGAATTATCATTTCTAAGTGTTTGTTGACTTATTCCCCTTCCTTGGAGTTAGAAATATTCGCTTTAGATGTTCGCTGGTTCATCTTGGAGAAGGAAGAACTTGCTAGATCTGCTTTCGTGCGAATAAACTTGAGCGTGAAGGTCCTGAAGCTCGTCAGAGATAGAAAGTAGATGAGGGGGTTGGATGTAAAGCTGATGTAGGGGGTGGCAATGGCAAATCTGTAGTAGTAGAATGCTAACCATCGTATGGGATTCATCGTTTTCTTGTTGGTATGGAATATACCATAGGGGATGAAGGACAGAAAGTAGACAGCAGACACAGCAATAAGAACCACTATACCCTGTTTCCTGATGGCTACCCTTCTATTCCACACCAGATACCCAATCAGCACCACCATACCCCCAGTTACCACCACAAGGGGGATGAACACGTATATCAGACTCAGTATCCGAGGTAGTATCGCCTCTACCTTGTCCTCACTGTAGTACCCCTCACACCTGTAGTAGCTCAGCCGGAACTCGGTGATTCTCCTGCCGACAAAGAATGTAGGGATAGCCTGGGTTATTGGTATCAGCCACATTGCAGCAGATATCCGAATACCCGCCTTTTTAGTCCGCAACAGGGCGTTCAGGGGGCTCAGGAGAGTCGTTATCTTTGAGATGTTGAGGGCACAGATGGAATATATCTCACAAATACCTAAGAACCGGAACAAGTAGTTGGTAATAAGGCATATCTCATCTCCCAACACCCACTTATCAGTGAATATGGAGCTGGCGTTAGCAAGAATCACGAACACGAAGCCCAGGTCCACGACGGATATGTTCCGAATAAGAGCAACAGATACAGGATCCAGTTTTATCGCTTTGTGTCTGTAGGAGGAGTAGAGAACGAAGGTGTTACCCAGAAGGGAGAATACAGAGATTCCTATCATCCATGTAGCCATGATGATCCTCTCTGGTATAGAAGCAGCAATGTGGTGGAATGGAGACACCGTGGATGTATCGTTCGCCAGCTGTCTCTGCATCTTTCCTGGAATCTAGATCTCTCTGGAACTACGGCAGGTAGTGAATCCTGGAATTTTCAAGCCCTTTTATATTAAAACCAACATCAAAGACAGCGAAATTGGTAAACGTGGTCAAAGAATATAGTAAAATATTGGCCACTTCATTTCGCTTTTATATTAAATAGAAAGAATGGCAAATCTCTTTGAGTGGAACTTTAATTCAAACTACAAGAACCAAGATTCATAGAATGGGATGATCCCGATTCACTCACGTCATAAATAAAGAGATCCTCTAGCCTTTTGGGAAGGGTAAACGCGGATTATATATGAAGCTGTCCAAATTTGTTAATTGTTAACTAACCCCTCTTCCAAGTAGTAAGCCATGGCGGACGGAAAGGTATTTGTGAGGTTTGTCAGTTCAGAGGGAGTTGAAAGTGGAGCTCCATTAGAGATACCCCTTGGAGTATGTGCTGCACAGTTGCAGGTGGGTCTTTCATCATTTTACCACAATCTTGTTCCGGCATCCCCCATGTATAGAGGGCTAGTTAAAACTAATTAAATACTCCTTTTTGTAAGGGCTACTGGCTAGTTAATTACCCACAGGTGATAGTTAAATCATTGTTTTTACAGGTGATAGTTAACGCACTACTGAACACAACAGAGAAGTACCAGTTTCATGTCAGTGAGTACGAGGTAACGGATACCCTTGAAAAGACGCTCAGTCTACAAAGTGATACCATCTCCACTGAGAAGGCCATCGAGATCAGATATGAACCACAGGTTAGACCAATACTAATTGATAATACACAGGAACCTTATTTAGATAAACTAGCGCACCCACTGGGTGCGCCTCAAGGAAGGGTTTTTGATAACCCACCCGGCTTCGCCGGGTGGTTCTTTCACTTTCAACGTCAATAACACGGTTGCCATGGCAACTGAATTGGTAACTATGGGGACTGGCCTGTTAAAAGTCATTCGAAATATTAAGAAGCTTCCACTGGAAGTTCCAAAAGTGTGAACAGCAGCTTTACAGCTTTGTGCCTATAAAGTGTTTTATGAAGGAGCACCGTCTCCTAACAACGCACTGAACGAACGACCATCACGACGTCGTTCATCTCCAAATTATAATAGAGATTGCTGTGTTGATGCGACAATCTTGGAAGAGATGCTAAAGAAGCGGGAGACAAGATACAAAGAGTTATATGAAAATATTGTCTCCACATCTGATGCATTGCTTCAAAGACACTTGGAACAGGCCCGGGAGGAGGGAGCATCTAGTTGGCTAACAGCACTGCCACTATCACAGTACGACTTTGTTCTTAACAAAGGAGAGTTTAGGGATGGTCTGTTGTTGAGATACGGGAAACCTCTACCACGGATGCCTGAAAAATGTGTGTGTGGGGAGGATGGGACGCCTACCCATTTAATCAATTGTGGTAGAGGAGGGTATGTAATCTACAGGCACAACAAATTGTGCAACCTCTTAGCTGACCAACTTACAACCGTGTGCAATGACGTAGAGAGGGAGCCGGACCTTCAAGCTGTTGATGGAGAAAGTTTCACCACAAGGACAACGGCGACGGAAGATTCGGCGAAACCTGACATTAAGGCTCACGGATTTTATCGTGATGGACAGAATGCATTTTTTGATGTGCAGCTTATTAATCCGAACTCTAAAAGCTACATAACTAAATGTAAAAGTGCAAAGAAGGTTTTTACATATCTTGAATCTAAGAAAAGGTGTAAATATAATGAGAGAATTTTAAATGTCGAAAGAGGCACTTTTACCCCTTTAATTTTTTCAATAACAGGAGGCTATGGACCTGAATGCAAGACTTTTTTAAAACTTTTATGTAACAAGATTTGTAATAAGAAGAATGAGAATTTTAATGATGTTATTAGCTTTTTAAGAGTGAGACTCTCCTTTATCATTTTAAAATTGAGCCTTTTATGTATACGTGGGTCAAGAAACAGCAGGACAATGAAAGATTATAATGTTGATGATTTTACCTATGCTTTTAATAATATAAAATTGTAAATTGCCATTGTAAATACCATTGTGTATATATTTTTAATTGTTTTTCCAAAAAAATTATAATAGAGATACGATAGTATGCCATGTACACTACATGAACCTCCTGACTCACATGAAACCCCTGATTACAGTATGTACCGGTATGTACATTTTACAGTAGATACAAAAATCTTACTTACTCCTGATTACAGGCGGTGTTCCGTGTGCGAGCTGTTACAAGGTGTTCCTCAACTGTACCGGGGCACGCAGAGGCCCTAATCAACGCTTCATTTAGTCACGATGGAACACAGCTTGCCTCCGGATCAGGGGATGCTACTGTCAGGTATGTGTAGCACGCTCTGTGTAGTGACTAGTTGCCAAGTTAGACAGTTATTATTTAAAAAAAACAAGTGACTAGTGAGGGTTTGGATAGCAAATTTTATAATGTCTTTAGAAAGATACTTTTGATATCGTTGATATAGGTTGTGTGAATAGTGGTGTAGCTCCTTAACTATTTGTGTATAAATGAATCATTCCTGTCAGGTTTTGGGATCTAACTACAGAGAGTCCCCTACACGTCTGTAAAGGACACAAACAGTGGGTTCTTGTCACGGCTTGGCACCCTTCTGGACAATTCCTTGCATCTGGATGTAAAAAAGGTGGGTTAAAATTACATATTTTAGATTTAGATTAGGGTCATTCTTGGTAAAATTCTGAATGATAAGACAGGTGGACAGATAATAAACTGCTAAATAAAGAAGCTAACAGATAATATTTTTAGGTGATGTGTGTGTGTGGGATCCCAAGACAGGGAAACAGAAGGGGAAGGTGCTTAGTGGACACAAGAAGTATGTAGGAACCCTGGCGTGGCAGCCATTACACTGTGCAACAGAGAATGGAACATTCCTAGCTAGTGGCAGCAAGGACAACACAATCAAGGTATAATGTCTGCCCTTGTTTACAGAAAGTATTGTAACAGCATGGGGACAATAATCCCATTATGTTGGTTACGAAGTCACCCATTTACGCCCACTGTGTTGTTCGCACGGAACCCAATATGGTACCGAGCAGTGCTATAACTCTCCTGTCCCTAAATCGGGGTGCCACTAAATCGGGGGCCCCTATATCGGGGTCCGACTGTATAACTCTCCATGATCCCCCAGATATGGGAGATAACTAGAGGGCAGTGCACTGTGACCTTGTCCAGCCACACCCAGGGGATTACTGCCATTCGATGGTCAGGGGACAACCTTATCTACAGCGCCTCACAGGACAGAACCATCAAGGTAACCAGACTTGAAATATCATCCGAATTTATCAAACATGCACTATCTTTCCACTATCTTTATAGTGAGCACCCTCTCTTTCTTTCATCAGATACATCTATTTAAAGTAACAGGGACCCCTGTAACATACTTTTTACCCAATATACCCTCTCACTAGGTATGGAGACCAAAGGACGGTGTATTGTGCAGGACACTACAGGGACACGCACATTGGGTCAACACTATGGCACTAAGTACTGACTACGCCATCAGGATAGGCAGTTGGGACCCGTCACTACAAGGTAAGCAGGGTACCTCTCTGTTGTACCACAAACTAATGGTTGGATGTATTGGCCAGGTTCAATATACAGTTCCCACTCTCAGGTACAGGTAACCCGGCATCTACGGATGCTCTGACTGTTTACAAGAAGTTTGCTGGTGCAGGAGAGGAATTCATGGTGTCGGGTTCAGATGACTTCACCTTGTTTCTGTGGAGTCCCTCTAAGAGCAATAAACCAATCTGCAGAATGACAGGACATCAACAGCTCATCAATCAGGTAATAGGGGTTAATAGGATCTGTATTTCTTGTTTGTGGTGTTATCTGTGAAATTGTAAAATTATTTTGCATCCAATTTTACCACAACTAATATGTCTTCACCAGGTTATGTTTTCCCCTAACGGCAAGAGGATAGCCTCGGCTAGTTTTGACAAGTCTGTGAAGGTGTGGGAGGGTAAGACAGGAAAGTATATCTCCACTCTCCGTGGTCATGTTAAGGCTGTGTACCAAGTTAGTTGGAGTGCAGACAACAAACTACTGGTTTCCGGGTCTTCAGACAGTACTGTAAAGGTTAGTGTGAAGTGCGGGGTAGCATTGTAACATGAGTATTGGATGGGTGGTATGTTGAGTAGCGAGTATTTCCTTCCCATTAGTAATGACGTGTTATTACTAATGGGGAAGAAATTATGATGTCAAGACGTGTTATTAATTTGGTAGAGTTGACCCCCTCATCCTAACCCCCATCCCAGGTTTGGTGCATGAAAACCTTTACTCTGCTTCAAGATCTGCCCGGCCACGCTGATGAGGTGTATACTGTTGATTGGAGTCCCTGTGGGTCACGGGTTGTTAGTGGGGGCAAGGACAAAGTCCTCAAAATATGGAGATCCTAGTCGTGAGAGAGGGTTGGATTTTTTATTAACTTATTTTCCTGTAATACCGTTCTTAAATTATTTCTTTTAGTAGATCCCCTTGTTTGTATTGCAGTCCTAAAAATAATCGTGTTCCCCAGGGTACACTAACAATCTCTTCTTCTCTCAGGATGGCCCTACGTCCACCCAGCCACTTTACTCCTCCCTCCCACCGCTCCTTGGAAACCCAAACTGATCATCTTCTCTCCACCCAATGCTCTTCACAAACCCCTCTATGTTCCACTAACTGCAGCACCTCTCAGACAGAGACGCCTTCTCAAACCAGTTCCTGTCAAACAGACACCAGTCCATTGACCATCTTCACAGAGACAGGAACACAGGTGGGATACAACAGAGAAACACTAAACTGTGGTACTGAGACAGAGCCTGATAAGACAGGGTTACTGGAGGAGTTAGCGAGCAAGTTGAGAGGAGAGATCGGATCATTGATCAGCAGCAAAACAAAAGAGAAGGAACCAGTTATAACTGCAGTTAACGATCAGCAAGATGAAGTTGAGAAGTTGACGAAGATGATTGGGATTCTTGAGACAAGGTTACAATGGCAGGAAGAGGCTATTGAACTACAGGAGAAGGCACTGGGTGAGGGGAGTGGAGGAGGTAAAGTTATAGCAGCGTGGCGACACAAAGTCCTTCAGATGCTATTGAGTAAGGCTATGGAAGATATCGGGGAGGAACGGGAGGTTCTTCACCTTCAGTCTCGAGTAGGGGAGCTGGAGGGAGCCCTGGTTAGCTCCCAAAATGAGGTTCAGCTACTGAAATGTCGGGTAGGAGATATACAGGGTGCTGTTAGAATGAAGGAACATGTAATTGAGACAATGGAGGGGGAAGTTCATCGACTTCACAGGGCTGAGGAGAGATGCCGAGAATTGGAGGAGTTTGTTAAATCCACTATTGAGAGGATTGGGAACTCAGTTCAGGGGTTAGAAATGGGAAGTGAGGTTGAGGAGTTACTAGGAGGTTACGAGGACCAGATTGATTGCCTAAACTCGAAAGTGATACTTCTACAATCAGTGATAACTGAGAAAGAGAACTTTTTCTCCTCTAAATTAGAATCCCTTCTTCACCAGATGAGTCCTACAAAACCTGCAGTTCACAGTTCAGATACCCAGACCCAACCTCCATCCCCTGGACACAACCAAGAGTGCCAAACAGAGGCCCCTGATTTGAGGGATCGTGTAAAGGACCTGGAGGGTCAGATACCCGCTTTAGTGAAGGAGAAAACAGTCCTCGCTGCTCGGTGTGCTGAGTTACAATCTGAGTGTCAGGATGTGGGAGATCGGGTCACATTGTTACAGGATCAGATAGCCGCTATGAATGTGAGACATACTCAGGAGCTGGCTGAATTACAGAAACGGGAGAGCAAGGCAGCAATTAGGGCTAAACAACTTGAAAGACAACTTCTGAGATTGGAACAAGGCTCATAAGACAGAGAAACAGTAGCACCAGACAACAAGCAAATATTGACCGAACTCAGAGTGTTGTTCAGAGTGTAAAGTATGTAAATAAAATGCATTTGTATCCTAACTTATATATTATTTTTATCGTTACATTTTTACATCAGATTTGTCTTCTTTTATCTCAAACACATATCCCCACATTTCTCTAAACCTCCCTATCTAGCATTATGGAATCTACCTCCACCCCGTCCACCCAAGGACTCTATACAATCCTAGTTGGGATACTTCTGACAGTCCTGAGTTCCTTTATCTACTGGTACAGCAGCACCAATACTTCCTCCGATCCCGAGGAGCAGGAGAAGAAGGAGGAGGTGGTGGTGAAGAAGGGGAATGAGAAGAAACAAAGGTATTATAGCGATAACTAGACTGCTGTCTCTCTTCCACTGATATAAAGTGTGGGTCACGATGAAAATAGTGCCTCAATATATTGTGATTTCCTTCCATCTTTATTATCTCCCAGTGTCCCTGCCCCTGCGCCAAAATCCAAGAAACAACAACAGGCTGCAGCTGCTAAACGTCCCAGTCCCACCTCCCACCCACTATTCGTGAACATGCTTCGAGGCCATACTGACACAATAAATGATATGGATATTGACCAATCAGGTTTGATACTTAGTTGTTTTATCGAGAATCTAGAAGCGTAAGATTGTATCTACTACCTTCTACTCACAACTGTCACCTTCATTCATGAAATATGAAATGACCCCTTCAGGTAAATTACTGGCCACAGTTTCTAACGATCAGACTGCCCGTGTGTGGTACATCAAGGACCTGGGCAAGGGACAGGATGTTAAGTAAGTGGTTTTGCAGTGGTTATGAGAACTCTTATTAGAGTCACTACGTTTTCAATTCTCTTTTTACAATCCAATTAATAAAGAACGTGTTGCCTGCAGGTATACAAGAATCCCTCTGGAGACTGATGGTACATCCATTTCAATTTCACCTGATGGTAAAGCAGTAGCGGTCCTGCTACCCAATAAGAACTGTGTTGATATCCATAGATTGGGCAAGAAGCCTGGGGAAGCAGCAACCCTTGTTCTCACAATCGATAAGGTAAGGGGGAGTCAGGGGAGAAAGAAGTCAGGGTAAATAAATAATTTTTAGGAAACTAGAGGTGGGAGGGAGGTGTAATTAAAATACTGGCCCTTTTCAGATAAAGGGTGATTTGAAGGATGTCTCTATTTCTCCCACTGGAAAGTTCATTATTGTTAGTACAGGAAAGACCCAAGTTTACGTTTACTCTCTCAAAGGTACCAAGTTCAAGATGCTCCCTGCTTTCTTACTAGCTTCCCCCATTCTCCAATAGTACTTTATAGTACCCTGACCAGATTTCTCTGTTTACTAATTGATCAGCTATCTAATAATTCCCAGGTGAGCTCCTGCATACTATCGACACTGCTCAGATGTACAATGGTCAGATCTCTGTCAGTCCCTGTAAGGACCTCGTCGGTGCCTCTGGGTTCACCCCTCAGGTTCACTTTTGGGAGGTGAAATTCAACAAAGCTGGATCTTTCCAAGGGGTAAGTGGGTTCCGACTCCAGGAGTGCCCTCATGAGGTTCCCCCCAGTGGGACACACATGTGTGTGACTGTGCATCTTGGTGGCGGTTGTGGTTAAGGATTTGTGGAGCGCGCGGCGTTCCCCATCCAGTAACTTGGCATTGTTAGCAATGTAACGCGCACCCTTGCCGCGCCCTAGATCGAGCATCGTCACAAAATGTGTGTGACAGCTCAAACATCTGATATCCGGGAAGTGTGATGTGTAGATAAGCGGTGTGATTATATTTTCTGACCACTATCTCCCCTCTAGGTTCAAGAAGCAATGGATCTATCGGGACACAAATCAGGAGTCTACTCATTTGCCTTTAGTGGAGATACCCGCCGTGCCGTGACAGTCTCAAAAGATGGAACTTGGAGGGTCTATAACACTGATGGTACGGTACAATGAACCTCTATTAAATAGTTATATTCTTGAGCATCCAATCCCTGATCAGTGGTCACATACATAACACCCACATACACTCAACTAATATGTGTGTCCATAGTGAGCTGGCACCTGAACGAAGATCCCAAGCTGCTTGTATCGGGGGAGTATCCCGTTGACGATACCCAGGGTACGGCCCATGTTGCCATGTCACCCGATGGTAGGATAGTTGCCATAGCAACCTCTAACAACATGAGTCTTTACAATTCGGACACTGCTGAACAAATCGATAGTCTTATCGGTATCCACTCAGGTAGCTAGATATATAGGATTTATCTACAACAACTGTTTATGTTCAATCATCACCAAATAGATTTTCTAAACTTGAAATCCCCCTCCCTAGATTCCATAACTCGGCTGGAATTCTCGGACACTGGAAAGTATATCTTCACCTGTGGAAAAGATAAAACTGTTCGGGTATGGCTCAGTAGAGCTGGTAAGTAGTGTGCACTTTGTCTGACTGTACATCGAGCACCCCGGCCCGAAGAGGACGGTCTTATATGAGACAATGTGCACTGCAGTGTTAAATTGTGACTGCTTTTGTACAACTGATAATTGTAATTTTATATTTTCATGTAGGTATGAAGCGAGATGTAGAGCTATGGGCTGAATCCCTTAAATCCGCGACAAACCCTTCTCACAAAGAGAGATTAAAAACACAAATAGCCGAGACAACGTAAGTACTGGGCTATTTTTTGTATATCCGTTGAACTCTCTCCGTTCATGTGTTGTGCTTCACAAGACATGAATGATGAACGGAGTTGTGACAGCATAATGATCGAGACTCTAGCTCCCTTTGTCTCTCTCTATCCCTCTTTCTGTGACAGCAACTATAATGTATGAGGTTAACAATGACACAATGATTTCAGAGCACGCCTGGCGGAGCTGGCGGTACTATGTTGATCATTCCTGGGTTATATTATGGCAGGAGGAATGAACTCTAGTTTCTATTATTAGAGGCCGGCAGATAATTCCTTAAATCTTCATGTTTAATCATATATATTTTGTGGGTCACGTTAGATAATCGCGTTTGCATTGTTATACGTAGCGTGCTTGCACCCCGCTCTGGAGGGAATGTTTCGGAGTGGCGGGGGCTTGCAGAGGAATAGGAAAAAAGGTGTGTCTGTGTGCTATGGAGAGCATATAATGCAACACTCACTGTCTGCCGCTCTGGTTTGAACTATCTCTTTCTCATTCAATATCTTTCTGCAGTAGAATCATCCTCAGTGCCACTCGACCACCTTGTAAAATATTGTGGCTGCATTAACCACCTGTTTTGCAGTGGGCTTACAGGGAATGTAAAGCGGTACCGGGGGTGATTATTTTCAACGGTGCTATTTTCAATTCCTCTCATGCAGTGATATCACATTTATTGGTCAACTCTCAAAATCCAATCAGTGCATAATCTCTCATTAGCATTTTGCAACGACAATTGTCTATCCTATCCTAATATGACTTATAACACCAGTTATTCCGCTGGCGGCTTCTCCGCCGGTGGTGGCGCTGGTTTCGCTGCTGGCGGTGGTGCCGGTTTTTCCGCAGGAGGCGGAGCCGGCGGATTTGCTGCAGGCGGCGGTGGCGGTGGATTTTCTGCCGGAATCTCTCTAAACATGGGAGGAGGAGGTGGTGGTGGAGCCGGAGGAGGCAGCGGCTTTACCATCATCCCCGCATCTTCCATCAACCTGGCTGAATACACAATTCTTCCTGCTAGCCAGGTCTTCGGATCTGATGGAGCTGTCCAGCCCAAGTTCCTTCCTCTTATTCCTCAGGCCATCATTCTCTTGCCTGATGGAGCTCTCGGAGCCCCAACCGGCCCCGGACTGCCCAAAAACATCGGGGACAGCCAGATCCTGCTACCCCGTGGAACCATGCCCGGAGGTGCATCTCCTGGATCCATGGGACCCGGATCACCAACTCAACCTACCATGGTATCTCTGACTGTTGGAGGAGCTCCTGGTTATGGACCCAGTGGACCCAGTGGACCCAGTGGACCCGGCGGACCCGGTGGCCCAAGTGGACCTGGTGGACCATATGGACCAGGTGCTCCAGGAAGTCCTGGTGCTCCAGGAAGTCCCTTCGGACCATCTGGACCTAGTAGTCCCGGAGGTCTTGGTGTTGATATCGACATCAATATGGGACCCGGAGGAATGGGACCCGGAGGAATGGGACCCGGAGGAATGGGACCTGGAGGAATGGGACCCGGAGGAATGGGACCTGGAGGAATGGGACCAGGAGGAATGGGACCCGGAGGTGCTGGCTTCTCCTTCAACGGAGTTTTCATCACTCCCGGAGGTAGTTACAGCGTGACCCTGCCCAGTGGAGCTTCCGTCATCGTGTCTGGTGCTTCCATCTCTCAGAACCCAAGCAACCCCGGAAGTGTTCTCGTCTCCTATGGAGGATCCACCCACGTTGTCTTCAGCGTCTCTCCTGCTGGTGGAGCTGCTGGACCCAGTGGACCTGGAGGAGCTGCCGGAGGACTTGGCATCGACATCGACATTTATGGTGGTGCCGGTGGTGCCGGTGGTGCTGGTAGCCCATATGGACCCGGAGGTGCTATGGGACCTGCTGGTGGTCTTTCTGGACCTGCTGGAGGTGCTATGGGACCTGCCGGAGGTGCTGGCTTCTCCTTCAACGGAGTGTTCATCACTCCCGGAGGTAGTTACAGCGTGACCCTGCCCAGTGGAGCTTCCGTCATCGTGTCTGGTGCTTCCATCTCTCAGAACCCAAGCAACCCCGGAAGTGTTCTCGTCTCCTATGGAGGATCCACCCACGTTGTCTTCAGCGTCTCTCCTGCTGGTGGAGCTGCTGGACCCAGTGGACCTAGTGGACCTGGAGGAGCTGCCGGAGGACTCGGCATCGACATCGACATTTATGGTGGTGCCGGTGGTGCTGGTAGCCCATATGGACCCGGAGGTGCTATGGGACCTGCTGGTGGTCTTTCTGGACCTGCTGGAGGTGCTATGGGACCTGCCGGAGGTGCTGGCTTCTCCTTCAACGGAGTGTTCATCTCTCCCGGAGGTAGTTACAGCGTGACCCTGCCCAGTGGAGCTTCCGTCATCGTGTCTGGTGCTTCCATCTCTCAGAACCCAAGCAACCCCGGAAGTGTTCTCGTCTCCTATGGAGGATCCACCCACGTTGTCTTCAGCGTCTCTCCTGCTGGTGGAGCTGCTGGACCCAGTGGACCTGGAGGAGCTGCCGGAGGACTTGGCATCGACATCGACATTTATGGTGGTGCCGGTGGTGCCGGTGGTGCTGGTAGCCCATATGGACCCGGAGGTGCTATGGGACCTGCTGGTGGTCTTTCTGGACCTGCTGGAGGTGCTATGGGACCTGCCGGAGGTGCTGGCTTCTCCTTCAACGGAGTGTTCATCTCTCCCGGAGGTAGATACAGCGTGACCCTGCCCAGTGGAGCTTCCGTCATCGTGTCTGGTGCTTCCATCTCTCAGAACCCAAGCAACCCCGGAAGTGTTCTCGTCTCCTATGGAGGATCCACCCACGTTGTCTTCAGCGTCTCTCCTGCTGGTGGAGCTGCTGGACCCAGTGGACCTAGTGGACCTGGAGGAGCTGCCGGAGGACTCGGCATCGACATCGACATTTATGGTGGTGCCGGTGGTGCTGGTAGCCCATATGGACCCGGAGGTGCTATGGGACCTGCTGGTGGTCTTTCTGGACCTGCTGGAGGTGCTATGGGACCTGCCGGAGGTGCTGGCTTCTCCTTCAACGGAGTGTTCATCACTCCCGGAGGTAGTTACAGCGTGACCCTGCCCAGTGGAGCTTCCGTCATCGTGTCTGGTGCTTCCATCTCTCAGAACCCAAGCAACCCCGGAAGTGTTCTCGTCTCCTATGGAGGATCCACCCACGTTGTCTTCAGCGTCTCTCCTGCTGGTGGAGCTGCTGGACCCAGTGGACCTAGTGGACCTGGAGGAGCTGCCGGAGGACTTCGGCATCGACATCGACATTTATGGTGGTGCCGGTGGTGCTGGTAGCCCATATGGACCCGGAGGTGCTATGGGACCTGCTGGTGGTCTTTCTGGACCTGCTGGAGGTGCTATGGGACCTGCCGGAGGTGCTGGCTTCTCCTTCAACGGAGTGTTCATCACTCCCGGAGGTAGTTACAGCGTGACCCTGCCCAGTGGAGCTTCCGTAATCGTGTCTGGTGCTTCCATCTCTCAGAACCCAAGCAACCCCGGAAGTGTTCTCGTCTCCTATGGAGGATCCACCCACGTTGTCTTCAGCGTCTCTCCTGCTGGTGGAGCTGCTGGACCCAGTGGACCTGGAGGAGCTGCCGGAGGACTTGGCATCGACATCGACATTTATGGTGGTGCCGGTGGTGCCGGTGGTGCTGGTAGCCCATATGGACCCGGAGGTGCTATGGGACCTGCTGGTGGTCTTTCTGGACCTGCTGGAGGTGCTATGGGACCTGCCGGAGGTGCTGGCTTCTCCTTCAACGGAGTGTTCATCACTCCCGGAGGTAGTTACAGCGTGACCCTGCCCAGTGGAGCTTCCGTCATCGTGTCTGGTGCTTCCATCTCTCAGAACCCAAGCAACCCCGGAAGTGTTCTCGTCTCCTATGGAGGATCCACCCACGTTGTCTTCAGCGTCTCTCCTGCTGGTGGAGCTGCTGGACCCAGTGGACCTAGTGGACCTGGAGGAGCTGCCGGAGGACTTCGGCATCGACATCGACATTTATGGTGGTGCCGGTGGTGCTGGTAGCCCATATGGACCCGGAGGTGCTATGGGACCTGCTGGTGGTCTTTCTGGACCTGCTGGAGGTGCTATGGGACCTGCCGGAGGTGCTGGCTTCTCCTTCAACGGAGTGTTCATCACTCCCGGAGGTAGTTACAGCGTGACCCTGCCCAGTGGAGCTTCCGTCATCGTGTCTGGTGCTTCCATCTCTCAGAACCCAAGCAACCCCGGAAGTGTTCTCGTCTCCTATGGAGGATCCACCCACGTTGTCTTCAGCGTCTCTCCTGCTGGTGGAGCTGCTGGACCCAGTGGACCTAGTGGAGGAGCTGCCGGAGGACTTGGCATCGACATCGACATTTATGGTGGTGCCGGTGGTGCCGGTGGTGCTGGTAGCCCATATGGACCCGGAGGTGCTATGGGACCTGCTGGTGGTCTTTCTGGACCTGCTGGAGGTGCTATGGGACCTGCCGGAGGTGCTGGCTTCTCCTTCAACGGAGTGTTCATCACTCCCGGAGGTAGTTACAGCGTGACCCTGCCCAGTGGAGCTTCCGTCATCGTGTCTGGTGCTTCCATCTCTCAGAACCCAAGCAACCCCGGAAGTGTTCTCGTCTCCTATGGAGGATCCACCCACGTTGTCTTCAGCGTCTCTCCTGCTGGTGGAGCTGCTGGACCCAGTGGACCTAGTG
This sequence comes from Hormiphora californensis, assembly GCA_020137815.1. Classification (NCBI taxonomy): domain Eukaryota; kingdom Metazoa; phylum Ctenophora; class Tentaculata; order Cydippida; family Pleurobrachiidae; genus Hormiphora; species Hormiphora californensis. The sequence goes on from CM035352.1 coordinate 5,713,426, forward strand.
GACCTGGAGGAGCTGCCGGAGGACTCGGCATCGACATCGACATTTATGGTGGTGCCGGTGGTGCTGGTAGCCCATATGGACCCGGAGGTGCTATGGGACCTGCTGGTGGTCTTTCTGGACCTGCTGGAGGTGCTATGGGACCTGCCGGAGGTGCTGGCTTCTCCTTCAACGGAGTGTTCATCACTCCCGGAGGTAGTTACAGCGTGACCCTGCCCAGTGGAGCTTCCGTCATCGTGTCTGGTGCTTCCATCTCTCAGAACCCAAGCAACCCCGGAAGTGTTCTCGTCTCCTATGGAGGATCCACCCACGTTGTCTTCAGCGTCTCTCCTGCTGGTGGAGCTGCTGGACCCAGTGGACCTAGTGGACCTGGAGGAGCTGCCGGAGGACTTCGGCATCGACATCGACATTTATGGTGGTGCCGGTGGTGCTGGTAGCCCATATGGACCCGGAGGTGCTATGGGACCTGCTGGTGGTCTTTCTGGACCTGCTGGAGGTGCTATGGGACCTGCCGGAGGTGCTGGCTTCTCCTTCAACGGAGTGTTCATCACTCCCGGAGGTAGTTACAGCGTGACCCTGCCCAGTGGAGCTTCCGTCATCGTGTCTGGTGCTTCCATCTCTCAGAACCCAAGCAACCCCGGAAGTGTTCTCGTCTCCTATGGAGGATCCACCCACGTTGTCTTCAGCGTCTCTCCTGCTGGTGGAGCTGCTGGACCCAGTGGACCTAGTGGACCTGGAGGAGCTGCCGGAGGACTTGGCATCGACATCGACATTTATGGTGGTGCCGGTGGTGCTGGTAGCCCATATGGACCCGGAGGTGCTATGGGACCTGCTGGTGGTCTTTCTGGACCTGCTGGAGGTGCTATGGGACCTGCCGGAGGTGCTGGCTTCTCCTTCAACGGAGTGTTCATCACTCCCGGAGGTAGTTACAGCGTGACCCTGCCCAGTGGAGCTTCCGTCATCGTGTCTGGTGCTTCCATCTCTCAGAACCCAAGCAACCCCGGAAGTGTTCTCGTCTCCTATGGAGGATCCACCCACGTTGTCTTCAGCGTCTCTCCTGCTGGTGGAGCTGCTGGACCCAGTGGACCTAGTGGACCTGGAGGAGCTGCCGGAGGACTTGGCATCGACATCGACATTTATGGTGGTGCCGGTGGTGCTGGTAGCCCATATGGACCCGGAGGTGCTATGGGACCTGCTGGTGGTCTTTCTGGACCTGCTGGAGGTGCTATGGGACCTGCCGGAGGTGCTGGCTTCTCCTTCAACGGAGTGTTCATCACTCCCGGAGGTAGTTACAGCGTGACCCTGCCCAGTGGAGCTTCCGTCATCGTGTCTGGTGCTTCCATCTCTCAGAACCCAAGCAACCCCGGAAGTGTTCTCGTCTCCTATGGAGGATCCACCCACGTTGTCTTCAGCGTCTCTCCTGCTGGTGGAGCTGCTGGACCCAGTGGACCTAGTGGACCTGGAGGAGCTGCCGGAGGACTTGGCATCGACATCGACATTTATGGTGGTGCCGGTGGTGCTGGTAGCCCATATGGACCCGGAGGTGCTATGGGACCTGCTGGTGGTCTTTCTGGACCTGCTGGAGGTGCTATGGGACCTGCCGGAGGTGCTGGCTTCTCCTTCAACGGAGTGTTCATCACTCCCGGAGGTAGTTACAGCGTGACCCTGCCCAGTGGAGCTTCCGTCATCGTGTCTGGTGCTTCCATCTCTCAGAACCCAAGCAACCCCGGAAGTGTTCTCGTCTCCTATGGAGGATCCACCCACGTTGTCTTCAGCGTCTCTCCTGCTGGTGGAGCTGCTGGACCCAGTGGACCTAGTGGACCTGGAGGAGCTGCCGGAGGACTCGGCATCGACATCGACATTTATGGTGGTGCCGGTGGTGCTGGTAGCCCATATGGACCCGGAGGTGCTATGGGACCTGCTGGTGGTCTTTCTGGACCTGCTGGAGGTGCTATGGGACCTGCCGGAGGTGCTGGCTTCTCCTTCAACGGAGTGTTCATCACTCCCGGAGGTAGTTACAGCGTGACCCTGCCCAGTGGAGCTTCCGTCATCGTGTCTGGTGCTTCCATCTCTCAGAACCCAAGCAACCCCGGAAGTGTTCTCGTCTCCTATGGAGGATCCACCCACGTTGTCTTCAGCGTCTCTCCTGCTGGTGGAGCTGCTGGACCCAGTGGACCTAGTGGACCTGGAGGAGCTGCCGGAGGACTTGGCATCGACATCGACATTTATGGTGGTGCCGGTGGTGCTGGTAGCCCATATGGACCCGGAGGTGCTATGGGACCTGCTGGTGGTCTTTCTGGACCTGCTGGAGGTGCTATGGGACCTGCCGGAGGTGCTGGCTTCTCCTTCAACGGAGTGTTCATCACTCCCGGAGGTAGTTACAGCGTGACCCTGCCCAGTGGAGCTTCCGTCATCGTGTCTGGTGCTTCCATCTCTCAGAACCCAAGCAACCCCGGAAGTGTTCTCGTCTCCTATGGAGGATCCACCCACGTTGTCTTCAGCGTCTCTCCTGCTGGTGGAGCTGCTGGACCCAGTGGACCTAGTGGACCTGGAGGAGCTGCCGGAGGACTTGGCATCGACATCGACATTTATGGTGGTGCCGGTGGTGCTGGTAGCCCATATGGACCCGGAGGTGCTATGGGACCTGCTGGTGGTCTTTCTGGACCTGCTGGAGGTGCTATGGGACCTGCCGGAGGTGCTGGCTTCTCCTTCAACGGAGTGTTCATCACTCCCGGAGGTAGTTACAGCGTGACCCTGCCCAGTGGAGCTTCCGTCATCGTGTCTGGTGCTTCCATCTCTCAGAACCCAAGCAACCCCGGAAGTGTTCTCGTCTCCTATGGAGGATCCACCCACGTTGTCTTCAGCGTCTCTCCTGCTGGTGGAGCTGCTGGACCCAGTGGACCTAGTGGACCTGGAGGAGCTGCCGGAGGATTCGGCATCGACATCGACATTTATGGTGGTGCTGGTAGCCCATATGGACCCGGAGGTGCTATGGGACCTGCTGGTGGTCTTTCTGGACCTGCTGGAGGTGCTATGGGACCTGCCGGAGGTGCTGGCTTCTCCTTCAACGGAGTGTTCATCACTCCCGGAGGTAGTTACAGCGTGACCCTGCCCAGTGGAGCTTCCGTCATCGTGTCTGGTGCTTCCATCTCTCAGAACCCAAGCAACCCCGGAAGTGTTCTCGTCTCCTATGGAGGATCCACCCACGTTGTCTTCAGCGTCTCTCCTGCTGGTGGAGCTGCTGGACCCAGTGGACCTAGTGGACCTGGAGGAGCTGCCGGAGGACTTCGGCATCGACATCGACATTTATGGTGGTGCCGGTGGTGCTGGTAGCCCATATGGACCCGGAGGTGCTATGGGACCTGCTGGTGGTCTTTCTGGACCTGCTGGAGGTGCTATGGGACCTGCCGGAGGTGCTGGCTTCTCCTTCAACGGAGTGTTCATCACTCCCGGAGGTAGTTACAGCGTGACCCTGCCCAGTGGAGCTTCCGTCATCGTGTCTGGTGCTTCCATCTCTCAGAACCCAAGCAACCCCGGAAGTGTTCTCGTCTCCTATGGAGGATCCACCCACGTTGTCTTCAGCGTCTCTCCTGCTGGTGGAGCTGCTGGACCCAGTGGACCTGGAGGAGCTGCCGGAGGACTTGGCATCGACATCGACATTTATGGTGGTGCCGGTGGTGCTGGTAGCCCATATGGACCCGGAGGTGCTATGGGACCTGCTGGTGGTCTTTCTGGACCTGCTGGAGGTGCTATGGGACCTGCCGGAGGTGCTGGCTTCTCCTTCAACGGAGTGTTCATCACTCCCGGAGGTAGTTACAGCGTGACCCTGCCCAGTGGAGCTTCCGTCATCGTGTCTGGTGCTTCCATCTCTCAGAACCCAAGCAACCCCGGAAGTGTTCTCGTCTCCTATGGAGGATCCACCCACGTTGTCTTCAGCGTCTCTCCTGCTGGTGGAGCTGCTGGACCCAGTGGACCTGGAGGAGCTGCCGGAGGACTTGGCATCGACATCGACATTTATGGTGGTGCCGGTGGTGCTGGTAGCCCATATGGACCCGGAGGTGCTATGGGACCTGCTGGTGGTCTTTCTGGACCTGCTGGAGGTGCTATGGGACCTGCCGGAGGTGCTGGCTTCTCCTTCAACGGAGTGTTCATCACTCCCGGAGGTAGTTACAGCGTGACCCTGCCCAGTGGAGCTTCCGTCATCGTGTCTGGTGCTTCCATCTCTCAGAACCCAAGCAACCCCGGAAGTGTTCTCGTCTCCTATGGAGGATCCACCCACGTTGTCTTCAGCGTCTCTCCTGCTGGTGGAGCTGCTGGACCCAGTGGACCTAGTGGACCTGGAGGAGCTGCCGGAGGACTTGGCATCGACATCGACATTTATGGTGGTGCCGGTGGTGCTGGTAGCCCATATGGACCCGGAGGTGCTATGGGACCTGCTGGTGGTCTTTCTGGACCTGCTGGAGGTGCTATGGGACCTGCCGGAGGTGCTGGCTTCTCCTTCAACGGAGTGTTCATCACTCCCGGAGGTAGTTACAGCGTGACCCTGCCCAGTGGAGCTTCCGTCATCGTGTCTGGTGCTTCCATCTCTCAGAACCCAAGCAACCCCGGAAGTGTTCTCGTCTCCTATGGAGGATCCACCCACGTTGTCTTCAGCGTCTCTCCTGCTGGTGGAGCTGCTGGACCCAGTGGACCTAGTGGACCTGGAGGAGCTGCCGGAGGACTTGGCATCGACATCGACATTTATGGTGGTGCCGGTGGTGCTGGTAGCCCATATGGACCCGGAGGTGCTATGGGACCTGCTGGTGGTCTTTCTGGACCTGCTGGAGGTGCTATGGGACCTGCCGGAGGTGCTGGCTTCTCCTTCAACGGAGTGTTCATCACTCCCGGAGGTAGTTACAGCGTGACCCTGCCCAGTGGAGCTTCCGTCATCGTGTCTGGTGCTTCCATCTCTCAGAACCCAAGCAACCCCGGAAGTGTTCTCGTCTCCTATGGAGGATCCACCCACGTTGTCTTCAGCGTCTCTCCTGCTGGTGGAGCTGCTGGACCCAGTGGACCTAGTGGACCTGGAGGAGCTGCCGGAGGATTCGGCATCGACATCGACATTTATGGTGGTGCCGGTGGTGCTGGTAGCCCATATGGACCCGGAGGTGCTATGGGACCTGCTGGTGGTCTTTCTGGACCTGCTGGAGGTGCTATGGGACCTGCCGGAGGTGCTGGCTTCTCCTTCAACGGAGTGTTCATCACTCCCGGAGGTAGTTACAGCGTGACCCTGCCCAGTGGAGCTTCCGTCATCGTGTCTGGTGCTTCCATCTCTCAGAACCCAAGCAACCCCGGAAGTGTTCTCGTCTCCTATGGAGGATCCACCCACGTTGTCTTCAGCGTCTCTCCTGCTGGTGGAGCTGCTGGACCCAGTGGACCTAGTGGACCTGGAGGAGCTGCCGGAGGACTTGGCATCGACATCGACATTTATGGTGGTGCCGGTGGTGCTGGTAGCCCATATGGACCCGGAGGTGCTATGGGACCTGCTGGTGGTCTTTCTGGACCTGCTGGAGGTGCTATGGGACCTGCCGGAGGTGCTGGCTTCTCCTTCAACGGAGTGTTCATCACTCCCGGAGGTAGTTACAGCGTGACCCTGCCCAGTGGAGCTTCCGTCATCGTGTCTGGTGCTTCCATCTCTCAGAACCCAAGCAACCCCGGAAGTGTTCTCGTCTCCTATGGAGGATCCACCCACGTTGTCTTCAGCGTCTCTCCTGCTGGTGGAGCTGCTGGACCCAGTGGACCTAGTGGACCTGGAGGAGCTGCCGGAGGACTTCGGCATCGACATCGACATTTATGGTGGTGCCGGTGGTGCTGGTAGCCCATATGGACCCGGAGGTGCTATGGGACCTGCTGGTGGTCTTTCTGGACCTGCTGGAGGTGCTATGGGACCTGCCGGAGGTGCTGGCTTCTCCTTCAACGGAGTGTTCATCACTCCCGGAGGTAGTTACAGCGTGACCCTGCCCAGTGGAGCTTCCGTCATCGTGTCTGGTGCTTCCATCTCTCAGAACCCAAGCAACCCCGGAAGTGTTCTCGTCTCCTATGGAGGATCCACCCACGTTGTCTTCAGCGTCTCTCCTGCTGGTGGAGCTGCTGGACCCAGTGGACCTAGTGGACCTGGAGGAGCTGCCGGAGGACTTCGGCATCGACATCGACATTTATGGTGGTGCCGGTGGTGCTGGTAGCCCATATGGACCCGGAGGTGCTATGGGACCTGCTGGTGGTCTTTCTGGACCTGCTGGAGGTGCTATGGGACCTGCCGGAGGTGCTGGCTTCTCCTTCAACGGAGTGTTCATCACTCCCGGAGGTAGTTACAGCGTGACCCTGCCCAGTGGAGCTTCCGTCATCGTGTCTGGTGCTTCCATCTCTCAGAACCCAAGCAACCCCGGAAGTGTTCTCGTCTCCTATGGAGGATCCACCCACGTTGTCTTCAGCGTCTCTCCTGCTGGTGGAGCTGCTGGACCCAGTGGACCTAGTGGACCTGGAGGAGCTGCCGGAGGATTCGGCATCGACATCGACATTTATGGTGGTGCCGGTGGTGCTGGTAGCCCATATGGACCCGGAGGTGCTATGGGACCTGCTGGTGGTCTTTCTGGACCTGCTGGAGGTGCTATGGGACCTGCCGGAGGTGCTGGCTTCTCCTTCAACGGAGTGTTCATCACTCCCGGAGGTAGTTACAGCGTGACCCTGCCCAGTGGAGCTTCCGTCATCGTGTCTGGTGCTTCATCTCTCAGAACCCAAGGCTGGACCCTTGGACCAGGGCTGGGACGCTGGGTTCGGACCTCGATTAGGTGCCGGGGGCTGTTCCTAACGAGTGTTATACTCCGGGGTTTCGCGGACCCTGCCATGGGCTTCCGATGTGTCTCCATTTCAACCCAGAACCGGACGGTCTCGTCTCTTGGGTCCACCCACTGCTCCCCCCTGTGTGGCTCTGGAATGACCAGTGCTGAGGGCTCCGGGTTGGCTCGACATGACATTTGGGGCCGGGGGCTGGTGCCATCCCGAGGCTTGGTGCTGGTGCTTCGGATGCTGAGGGTGCTGGACCTGCCGAGGCTGGTTCCTTCCGGAGGTTCTCCTCCGGGGTGTTACAACTCCCGGGAGTTCCGTACTGTCTGGGCTTCATCTCGACACAACCCGAAGCCCCCGAGGTCCCCCCACGTTGTCTTCTCGCTTCTGCGGACGTGACCCAGTGGACCTGGGACTGGGGAGCTCGAGATGCATGACATATGGTGGTGGGCGGTAAGCAACCCGGAAGTGTTCTCGTCTCCTATGGAGGATCCACCCACGTTGTCTTCAGCGTCTCTCCTGCTGGTGGAGCTGCTGGACCCAGTGGACCTGGAGGAGCTGCCGGAGGATTCGGCATCGACATCGACATTTATGGTGGTGCCGGTGGTGCTGGTAGCCCATATGGACCCGGAGGTGCTATGGGACCTGCTGGTGGTCTTTCTGGACCTGCTGGAGGTGCTATGGGACCTGCCGGAGGTGCTGGCTTCTCCTTCAACGGAGTGTTCATCACTCCCGGAGGTAGTTACAGCGTGACCCTGCCCAGTGGAGCTTCCGTCATCGTGTCTGGTGCTTCCATCTCTCAGAACCCAAGCAACCCCGGAAGTGTTCTCGTCTCCTATGGAGGATCCACCCACGTTGTCTTCAGCGTCTCTCCTGCTGGTGGAGCTGCTGGACCCAGTGGACCTAGTGGACCTGGAGGAGCTGCCGGAGGACTTGGCATCGACATCGACATTTATGGTGGTGCCGGTGGTGCTGGTAGCCCATATGGACCCGGAGGTGCTATGGGACCTGCTGGTGGTCTTTCTGGACCTGCTGGAGGTGCTATGGGACCTGCCGGAGGTGCTGGCTTCTCCTTCAACGGAGTGTTCATCACTCCCGGAGGTAGTTACAGCGTGACCCTGCCCAGTGGAGCTTCCGTCATCGTGTCTGGTGCTTCCATCTCTCAGAACCCAAGCAACCCCGGAAGTGTTCTCGTCTCCTATGGAGGATCCACCCACGTTGTCTTCAGCGTCTCTCCTGCTGGTGGAGCTGCTGGACCCAGTGGACCTAGTGGACCTGGAGGAGCTGCCGGAGGATTCGGCATCGACATCGACATTTATGGTGGTGCCGGTGGTGCTGGTAGCCCATATGGACCCGGAGGTGCTATGGGACCTGCTGGTGGTCTTTCTGGACCTGCTGGAGGTGCTGGCTTCTCCTTCAACGGAGTGTTCATCACTCCCGGAGGTAGTTACAGCGTGACCCTGCCCAGTGGAGCTTCCGTCATCGTGTCTGGTGCTTCCATCTCTCAGAACCCAAGCAACCCTGGAAGTGTTCTCGTCTCCTATGGAGGATCCACCCACGTTGTCTTCAGCGTCTCTCCTGCTGGTGGAGCTGCTGGACCCAGTGGACCTAGTGGACCTGGAGGAGCTGCCGGAGGATTCGGCATTGACATTGACGTTTATGGTGGCATGGGACCTGGAGGAATGGGACCTGGAGGAATGGGACCCGGAAGTATGGGACCCGGAGGAATGGGACCTGGAGGAATGGGACCCGGAGGAATGGGACCCGGAGGAATGGGACCTGGAGGAATGGGACCCGGAGGAATGGGACCCGGAGGAATGGGACCCGGAAGCAGGGGACCAAGTGGTCCTAGTATTGATATTGACATCTATGCTGGGCCCTCTGGACCTTCTGGACCTGGTGGTCTTGCCAGTCCTTATGGACCTAGTGGACCTTCCGGACCTGGTGGTCTTGCCAGTCCTTATGGACCTAGTGGGCCTATGGGACCCGCTGGACCTATGGGACCTGCTGGACCTATGGGACCTGCTGGTCCATCTGGACCATCTGGACCATATGGTCCTTACTCTCCAGGATCGCCCTTCGGCTCACCTGGTTCATCCATCCCATCTGATAGCGATGGTTCAAGCTCTGATGGCGAAGCCGATGATCCATCCAAGCTGCCCTACCCTGGCTCCAACTATCTCCCTGGATTCCTGTCTCGTGCTAACCTACCCCGTGGTACCCGACATTTCCCTCTCTACGTTATGTTCAACCCTGACGGATCTGTCAAGCCTGTGTACACTCCTCTGCGTTCTGACAAGCGGCCCATTGTTATCCTTCCCCGGGATATGATGAACCGTGCACCCAGGGCTCCCCCATCCAACACCCCTGCCTTCACCGTGAACAACACCCCCATCATCCCTACCAAGTTCTACCAGATTAATATCAACGGTGCTACCTCTACTGTGCCTGGTCGTTACATCCGACAGAGGCGAAGCAAGGGAGGATTCTCTGTTAAGGTCGCCGGACAGCGTCGTGCCATCAGGGCCGGATACAGTCTTGTTGAGGTCGGAGCCAATGCCGGAGGATACGCCGCTGGAGGTGCTGCTAGTGGTGGATACGCTGCTGGAGGTGCTGCTAGTGGTGGATACGCATCTGCTGGTGGATTCGGAGGAGGTTTCTCGAGTGGTGGTGCTACCGGATATGGAGGTGGCTACATGAGGAACTGTTAGATTAAAAAGACGAAGAAGATAAAACGAAGAAGAAGAAGATAGTACGAAAAAGAAGTCAGATTTGCCCAATGAACATTTTTCGAGAGTCACTTAAACCTTGTTATTGCAGTATATTGTTGACGAGTTAGCAGTGTAATGTTTCAATTATTCTACATTTGAACCAATTAACCAACGAGTTCGTCCATTTCAAGATTAAAGTTCTCTATCTGTTGCTGAAGATCCTCAATCTCTTTCTCCTTGTACTCAAACGCTGTCTCGAATGTGTCAATAGCGTTCTGTAGGCTGTCATTCTCACGTCGCAGCTTCTCAACCTCAACCTGAAAACAGAAAGGAGAAGTTTGTCCAATAAATATTGGAGAAGCAGGTGTAAAGATTGGAGAAGCAGGTGTAGAGATTGGAGAAGCAGGTGTAAAGATTGTGAATTCCAAACATCTCACCTCAAGTTCTGACTTTTCGTTTGCCATACAATCCTTCTGTTCATGAAGAGAATCAAGCTCGCTGTCTGCCAGTGCCAACCTACTAACAAGATCTCGCTTCTCATTTTCCAACTGAAATACAGTTAAAAGTCACTGAATCGGTCAACAAAACGACTGAATAGCTTTAGTAGAAACGGTTAATAAAACAACTAAAACAGTATTTGATCACGAAAGACACCTGTGTAACAAGCTCAGACTTCTCCTGGACTGTGTCCAAGAGGTCATCCGCCCGGGTTATGGCTTTATCTCGCTCCTGCATCAACAGAATTATCTTATTCTTTAAAAACTCTAGGGCCATTGTCTCTGAAACTATTGGAAATTATTGGAAACTATTGGAAAATATTGGAAACTATTAGAAACTATTGGAAACTATTGGTAGTAGTGGTAGACACACATAATACGGTTAGTTATTTGGCTGGGTATATTCACATCAGATACATAACACGATAATACAAAAGCTGGAAACATGTGTAAAAGCCATAAACAAAACTGATGAATGTAAATAATTCTGAAACACATAACATATAACCCAATTCACTTGTGTCTAAACACGTGTTGGCCAGATTTCGCTGTGTGCACGTGTTGGAAAATGGACTGAAAAGAGGTCAGAAACATCAGGAATTCTTGTGGAGGGATGTAAAGAAAAGAGAGGGGGTAACTTACAGAGAGAACTTGAGAAGTCAGATAGGGAGCTAAGAGAAAGGAAGCTAGGCTGCTGAGGGAGGTCTGTACTTGATGACAGGCATGTGTGTGTGTAGCTTACACCCAGTATGTAACATACCTTGTCATGTTTCATCTGGATCTACAAGTGGTTGACTGGTTGTGGTAGTTCCTGTGGGCTGCGGGTCCCCGATAGTCTTTAGGGCACGCAACCTGAGTATGGTGGTGTTATCTGCGTTATACGGTAGGAACTGCCTGGCGGCGATCACAACGCGAGACATGAACTACCCGATACTTAGCCAGACATGAACTACCCGATACTTAGCCAGACATGAACTACCCGATACTTAGTCAGACATGAACTACCCGATACTTAGCCAGACATGAACTACCCGATACTTAGCCAGACATGAACTACCCGATACTTAGCCAGACATGAACTACTCGATACTTAGCCAGACATGAACTACCCGATACTTAGCGAGACATGAACTACCCGATACTTAGCCAGACATGAACTACCCGATACTTAGCCAGACATGAACTACCCGATACTTAGCCAGACATGAACTACCCGATACTTAGCCAGACATGAACTACCCGATACTTAGCCAGACATGAACTACCCGATACTTAGCCAGACATGAACTACCCGATACTTAGCGAGACATGAACTACCCGATACTTAGCCAGACATGAACTACCCGATACTTCTCCTCTTATCTAGCTTATCTTACCATCCGATGTTCCTAATAATACATAACACGGTTTAACCCTGGCACATACTTGTTGAGTAAGGACAACAACTGTCTGGTGATTATACTTATAGGTCAAGTTATCTTGTACACCAGTTATATGACCTGATTTGCAGCTCACAGCTGTATACTTGTTATGAAACTACAGTATCATTTTACTGGCAGCATGTGTAATCCATTTAGAGAGATAGAAAAGAGAGTGAGAGAGAGAGTGAGAGAGAGAGAGAGAGAGAGAGAGAGAGAGAGAGAGAGAGAGAGAGACGGCAGCTGATGGCATCTATAATAGAGCATGTATATACCCTTTCTCCCTATTTCTCTCTCGTAGCACTCCTGTTTGCTGCAGCCCTTAGCAACCAGTTCACTTTCAGCTGACCCCATTTCATATGTTATCTCGTCCAATTCTCTCTCTCTGGTAGCAGTCATGTGAGTTATTAGTGAACTGATTATTTAGTAAAGCTTGCATTATTATGAAGTTATGAAGTAGATGAGCACGCTTTGAAGAACATTTAAATTTTAAAACATTTGCTTTTCATCTCTCTCTATATTTTTCTCTCGCCAGTTCTGAAAGTTTTAACCACTATTCATATCAAGTTGATACTGCCACCCGTCCCTCTCGTTGTGTGATGTGCCCCCTCTCTCTCGCTCACAGCTCTTACTGCTTTCTTAGAGAACACACATCGTTTAGGCGGCATAACTTTTTTTGATCTTTTTTTAAAATTCAGTTTCCACTTCACTCTTCCAGGCGGTAATTTCTGTTGACCCTGCTGGCTGTTATAACAAGCACTACCTAGGGTCAGGCTTTTAGTCATGTTGTCAAAAAAGAGAGAAAGAGAGAGAGAGGGAGAGAGCTGAGAGAGAGAGAGGGAGAGAGAGAGAGAGCTGAGAGAGAGGGGGATTGAGACATGTCTTATGATGTCATTTTCTCTTCACGATTACTTTCCTTCTTTTATTACCTGTAATCTGTATTTGAGAGGTATAACTTCTCTTTAATTGCGTGCCCTTTGCTTACTTCTATCTAGCTGTATAACTGCATCGTGACCGTTATATCTGTATATCCTCTTGACACCCTTTTATCCACTAATCAGGAACCGACCGAATCAGGAAATACTGGTCCCTGATTGGCTGATAACCAGTCACGTGACCTAAATAACGAGTTCTGATTGGTTGTTTACTTGTTTCGGTCGGTTCCTGCCACTAATCGAACTCTCAGGAAGAACGTGGAAGAGTTTTTGAGACTGAGTAAGGGGTGAGAGAGGAGAGAGAGATTCACTCAACCCTTCTCCCAGGAAGAGCATATTACATCTGGTATGAAAATATTTGTAATTTACCACGGGAAGACTTATCCCTGGCAAGTGTCGGATGGCCTAACAGTTGGGAATTTGAAGGTATATATAATGGGTATAATATGTTTGTTCTGGATCTGGATTGATCTCTGTTTCGTACATGCTAAAAGTTTCCATGCACTCTTGTCGTTGCCTCCCACCACCTCCTTTAATTTACAATCCCCATCTCTCACACACTCCTCTTACAACCACTAGTGGCGAGTTCCCCAATCACTCGCACAACTCCCCCTCTCAAAATACCTTCTCAATGATAGTATGATCATTCTCACAATACTAACTCCCTGTTCATCCCCACACAGGGTGAGATCCGGAAGAAGTTTGGACTGGACGTCCAACAGAGTATATCCCTGTGGCACGGGGGAGCGGATCTGGCAGGCAGTTGGATTATACAGGATGTGGGTATTCCTTATGGTGCCTCCCTCCACTGTGGGCTTCGGGAGCAGGAACCAATACCCAACCTTCACATCCAGTGAGTTGACCCCCCCCCCCCCCCCAACTTTCACATCCAGTGAGTTGCCCCCCCCCCCCCCCCTGCTAGGAATGTGTTGGGGTCCAGTGAGTTCCCCCCCCCCCCCCCCCCGCTAGGAATGTGCTGGGGTCCTTTACTCAACATTTTGGAATGTGTTACTCCTTTCAAATCCTGAAATAAATTTATTTTGTGTTATGATAACACTTCAACCGACACTTCAACTCCTTCGACTCCAATCCAAATCATATCTCCGATACTTCAGGTGCAACTTTAATGGTCAGAGACTGGATCTGTATGATGCTGATGTGATAACCTTGACAATATTTGAACTGCAGGAAACTGTCATGCAGAGAACCGGACTTCCTTTAGGTTTGTGATCTCTTTTGTTATTTTCATTTACAACTTGTTACTTTTTACTAGAAGTAGTTCATTCAAGAGTAGCCTTTTTTATACCCTCCTCCTAATTCCCATTCTGAAAGTGAAAGATGTGCTAAATTGTTCTCATAATTTCGGTGTTCTATACAATCCCACGTCACCTCCAGTAGTCAGCCCTTGGAACCGATACCCCCCTCTGCAGGTAGTTTCAGATTGACAGACAGTACTGGGAAGGAGCTGTTCTCACGACACTCCTGTAGCCATTACGGAGTGTTACCAGGGGCAACGGTTTATGTTCAGGTAGAAATATCATTTTAGCATCTCAAATATTAATTACTAAACCCTACTATACTGTTGATAGTGTCTCACCCCTTATTCTACAAAGACTACCAATTGTCCTTGGTTTCGCGCGCCGGCAAGGGAGGGGTAACTGCGTTACCAACAATTGTCCCTCACCTGTATGGCGGCGCCATACCCCATTTGATTCGACAGTGCGCTCAGATGGGTCGCGGCGCCAGACAGTCCCTCACCAGTCACCCTATTCCCTCACCATTCCTGTAGGTGTGGAAAGGGTGGTCGGACCTAGTGACGGCCACGATAGAGGGGAACATAGCAGCAGTGCAGGAGGCACTGGATAGTGATAAAGTTATCAAGTTTTATCAGATGAAGGTAATTACTAATTACTAATTAGTAACTACACCTGTTAACTATTACCTTGCTCGACCCTCTTTCACCCCGCACCATACCCCTGTGTAAACTGTTACAAATGTTTCTGCAGGTGGTAACATTTATAGCAGGGCACTATGGGCTACTAGAGCTAGCAGAGGATATGTTGAATGGTGGAGTTAGGGCTGACGAACCAGTGGGTAAGTAGGGTGTTGTCAGGGTGTTGTCAGGGAGTTGTTAGGGTGCTGTCAGGGTATTTTTAGGGTGTTGTCAGGGTGTTGTCAGGGTGTTGTCAGGGAGTTGTTAGGGTGCTGTCAGGGTGTTGTCAGGGTGTTGTCAGGGTGTTGTCAGGGTGTTGTCAGGGTGTTTTCAGGGTGCTGTCAGGGTGTTTTCAGGGTTTTGTCAGGGTTTTGTTAGGTGGTTTTCAGCTGTCTGGCGCCGCGACCCATCTGAGCGCACTGTCAAATCTGAGCGCACTATCAAATGGGGTATGGCGCCGCCATACAGGTTTTCAGGGTGTTGTCGGGGTGTTGTCAGGGTGTTGTCAGGGTGTTGCCAGGGTGTTGCCAGGGTGTTGTTAGGGTGTTGTCAGGCCAATACTCTGGCAGATGGTGTGAGATTACGTGGTGGTGCTGGTTATGGGAGTCCCCGGCCCCCTTTTAACCTGCAGCATGTACAGATCATATTATACACATGTTCAATATACCGAGAGGGCCAGGGGTCAGAACAAAGAGCACATTCCCCCGGGGTTACATCACTTCTCCTCCTGACCCACACTCCTAACTTGTTGAGTAAGGGGTGGTTCAACAACCCCTCCTAACTTGTTGAGTAAGGGGTGGTTCAACAACCCCCCTAACAAGATAACGAGCATGAATTATGAAGGGGGTGCAGCAGCTGCCATGAGCAATATCATATTTCATATCACACCGCGTGTCACTGCTGCAGCGTACTGCGTTACCCCCCACCCCGTTACAGACACATACCGCATATTTAGTGCAGGGGCGTGCTGCAGAGCAGGAATGGCACATTTTCTGATTTGTTGTTGGGACGTGGTCCATCTCATTGACCCTCTCCCTACTATTATAACACCTCCCATATATTTCAGGAACCGACCGAATCGGGAAATACTGGTCCCTGATTGGCTGATAACCAGTCACGTGACCTAAATAGCGAGTTCTGATTGGTTGTTTACTTGTGTCATTTCAGGTTACCATCCCGGAAAGCAATGGTGTAATGACAGGGCAGATCCAACTCTCCACCTGTATGCGGTACATCGAGCTGTTGCAGAGAACAAGCTAGAGCTACTGAGACTCTTCATGAGTAGATTCCCCGCATCCATCATTGTACAGGTACTGCACGTGGTAAACATTGTAACGGTACATTCTGAAGGTAAACATGGGGTGGAATATGTGGGGAATACGATGCTATAGTATTGGGGGTCAAAGGGATTGTTTTTTCGGTAGGTTAGTGGCCGATGGGGTTATTGGGATTTTCAGGATATAAAATGTTAAACATTTAACGAGATTTGCTTTATTCTACTCGCTTGTGTTTGGGCATGACAAATTTGATAAAAGGGTCAATAATCAAGATAGCTTTGTTTAGCGAGAAACAAGGGGGATGTCTTCATGAGACACTATTTACTCTTCAGAACACCCCATGTTTGGTCAAATATTCCAATCAGTTTTCATTTGTCTAAACTTCTCCAAGTATAAGCAGCTCTCTGGCGGCGCCGACGCGATCTATGTGCACTGTCACTGAAAATCAAAACGGGATCTGGCGCCGCCCGAAAGAGTAGCAGAACTATTATACCACCACCTTCTATCTAGTAGGCAACTTCCTATACTGTTATCTACTACTCACCTTCAGAATTACAAGGGTCAGAGTGCACTAGTGATTGCCCAGGTGCACGGTCATGCGGAGTGCGTAACTCATATCAATACCAAACAGAGTAAACCCACTGTTGTGGTACCCAACCTAGTGGGGCAACAGGAGGATGAGACATTCCTCTATAGGTAGGGGGCTGCATGTGTAGTAATCATGTGTAGTAGTGTAACCATGGTGACATGTGATGCTTCAATCAATTAAGTGCATGAAGGTACACAGTTGTGTTGATGTGTTTCCTTGATCATAGTTCAGAAGCTTAGAATGTAATGAAAAGCATGTGAATCACCCAAGAAGTGTAATATGTCTTTTGTTAAGTCGTGATCCGTGTTATTTCGTGCTTACCTTTGTGATTCCTTCAATTCTAACACAACCAGGTTCCTTCTTCCTGATGATGCAGCTGTTCTTAACATACATCCTGATCCTATCTCGCTTCTGGCTGAACCAATACATAACCCCATGGTATCTTGACCTCATGTAATTGCTGCATTTGTCCTCTATTTTCTCACCCTAGCACAGTTTCGCTAGGAATTACTGTCTGGCTGCTAAGATTAAGCAGTGGCAAGGTACTGGGAGAGACAAGGTTGCTCTGCTGTCTAAACGAACATCTGATGGGTCCTTTAACTTAAAGGCTTTTGAGGCAAGGAGAAGTCAGGTCCTGCCAACTAAAAGTTAGTAGTGTGCATGTGGTTATAATGGTTCCTATTCTCTCATCACTTGTTCGAGGAGGAATGATTTCCTGATTTCAAATTCTCTTGATTACCAACTGTATGGCGGCGCCATACCCCATTTGATTCTCAAATTGGGCTGCGACAGTGCGCTCAGATGGGTCGCGGCGCCAGACAGATTACCAATATGAAAGTTCTAGTGTGGTTTAGAATCTCCCCAATATGATAGAAAGTTCTAGTGTGGTTTAGAATCTCCCCCAGGTGACAAGGCAATGCATGTGGATGGACTGATCCATTTCCGATCCCGTACATGTCCCGCCAACTTTGCCGAGAGACCTCTCTCCAGTCTATCTGATAGGCGGCCCGTGGTAAGTCAACGTTTGTGATGTGAATTGTGTTTCTCTGATCTTGTGATGATGTGAATTGTGCTTCTCTTGATACCCTGGGATGTTTCTTCTATCGTGATCCAGGAATGCTGCATGTGCTCTATGTTTGTATATGAATGTTAGAGGTGCTGCATTTCCTTTGGCTCCTACTGCAGCAGCTGCTGTACTATTTTTGTTGCAAATTCATGATGCTTGCTCTTTCCTGTGGCTTGTACAATTGAAGCTGTAACGGTTCCTTGATTGATGATCATGAGTGTTCTCTTACATAAAACCATCTCCTAATTCCTCTCTAGAAATCTCTACCTCTTGACCAGGCCGGCTCTCGATCCTGGACCCCCTCTGCCAAGACCCGCCAGATGAAGCAAGATGTTCTGAACCAAGGTCTCCACTGGGATATCACCCGGCACCAGAGTGGCAAGGTGGAGTTCTCAGATCTCCTGTTCACACCCTCCCGAACCACAGCTGCCTCCCTCCCCTCCTTGTACAAAAGTCAGTCCAGTAATGGGAGTGATAAAAGTAGCGGACCCACCCGATCTGCGAGACAGAGTAGCAAGAGAGGAATCACAGCCATTGAGGACCACAGTACGGGCATGTGGATACACAATGGTCTCACTGCAAAGGAGAAGGCCACTGCATGTCTGGACATGTCCAGCAGTTACAGCCGGAAAACCTGGATGACTAGGTTTAGGATCGCAATGTCAGTGAATGAGAGTACACTGAAGAGAAAACTAAAGGAGGACAGTCCCTCGTATTACCCGTCACCCGTAACGAACAGGGCAGGCTGTACCGGAAACAAATCCGACAGAACAAACCCACCTCAACTAGGACACGTAACTTTGCGGCGGATTGGCAGAACTGCGTGGAGTCACGTGAAGCTAAATCTCAACACGACGCACGTGTGTTTAGAAGTCGTGGTTCGTCCATTCTGGGACATGATCACCGCCGTCTAACTACTGGCTCATCGACTAAATCATCATCATGAACACGATATATAGAGCGAGATCAGTCAGACCATGTGACTAATGGTCGGTATTAAGTGCTGAGAGAGAGATCTAGCCATTCGAGTTACTGGCCGCATACAGAGTCTATATCCGGAATGCCGTATTGGCCATTTAGTGATCATGTTGGTGATGAAAGTTATGAACGTTATGAAACAATAAAACTATAATATATTTGACCTAATGAAATGTTGCAATATGTGTTGTAGCTCATGAAACGAAATGTATCTAACGGGAATACGTGCAGTAATCATGGTAGTATGAAAGATTAGGTCGTGCGCGCCAAATGGCGCCATATGGCGCCAAATGGCGCCATCAAATTCGCCAAATGGCGCCACGTGGCGAATAAATGGCGCCATTTGGCGCCAAAATGTGGCGAGTGCGCACTATCGCCAAATGGCGCCATTTCTGGCGCCAAATCTGGCGCCACGTGGCGCCACGCGGCGCCACGTGGCGCCAGTGGCGATCGCCATTCGCCAAATATTGGCGACTCTTGGCGGTATCGCCACGTGGCGATGGTACAAAGTCTGAAAAAAAACATGCGCAAAATTGTTATCGCCAAATGGCGCCATTTGGCGCCATTAAGTGATCAGGAGATCAAGTCGCCAAATGGCGACGTTTGGCGCCAGATGGCGACGTTTGGCGACAAATGGCGACTAACATTTGACAAACAGTTTGCGCCATATGTCGCCAATTGGCGCCATATGGCGACATTTGGCGCCAAATGGCGATGTTCGGCGCTAAGTGGCGCCATATGGCGCCAGATGGCGACAAACATTTGACAAAAATTTGGCGCCATATGGCGACATTTGGCGCCAAATGGCGACGTTTGGCGCCAGATGGCGACGTTTGGCGACAAATGGCGACTAACATTTGACAAACAGTTTGCGCCATATGTCGCCATATGGCGACATTTGGCGCCAAATGGCGACGTTCGGCGCCAAATGGCGACGTTCGGCGCCAAGTGGCGCCAGATGGCGACAAATATTTGACAAAAATTTGGCGCCATATGGCGACATTTGGCGCCAACTGGCGACGTTTGGCGCCAAATGGCGACGTTTGGCGCCAGATGGCGACTAACATTTGACAAACAGTTTGCGCCATATGTCGCCACTTGGCACCATATGGCGACATTTGGCGCCAAATGGCGATGTTCGGCGCCAAGTGGCGCCATATGGCGACAAACGTTTTACAAAAATTTGGCGCCATATGGCGACATTTGGCGCCAAATGGCGAGGTTTGGCGCCATATGGCGACATTTGGCGCCAAATGGCGACGTTTAGCGCCAACTGGCGACATTTGGCGCCGTTCGGCGCCAATTGGCGATTTTTTCGCCAAATGGCGCCACGCGGCGCCGAGTGGCGAGCGTCATATTTTGGAAAGCATTGAAAATTTGCTATTCTTATCGCCAAATGGCGCCATTTGGCGATAAATATGTTGCGCATGTTTTTTTCAGACTTCATAGCATCGCCACGTGGCGATACCGCCAAGAGTCGCCAACATTTGGCGAATGGCGATCGCCACTGGCGCCACGTGGCGCCACGCGGCGCCACGCGGCGCCAGATTTGGCGCCAAATGGCGCCATTTGGCGATAGTGCGCACTCGCCACATTTTGGCGCCAAATGGCGCCATTTGTTCGCCACGTGGCGCCATTTGGCGAATATGATGGCGCCATTTGGCGCCATATGGCGCCATTTGGCGCGCACGACCTAATCTTTCATACTACCGTAATCATGGTATCGTGATGCCTCGTAGCAACAACAAAGCATCCTCTGTCTTATTAGTATTTGAGTTAAAACGTCCATCATCCTTCAGAATGGATTGTTTCTATAAAAAGAAAAAACAGTTAGATTTTAGTTGAATGAAAGAAATTAGTTATTTTGAACAACGATTTCATTGCAATATAACAACAAAAAAACGTCTTGTTTAGAATCCAGATATACACAAAAACATACTCACTGAGTATCTTTACTCAGAGTCTTTCACTTGTCTCTCTCTCTCTCTCTCTCTCTCTCTCTCTCTCTCTCTCTCTCTCTCTCTCTCTCTCTCTCTCTTTCTCTCTCTCTCTCTCTCTCTCTCTCTCTCTCTCTTTTCTTCGTTCTCTCTCTTTTCTTCTTTCTCTTCCGAAGTTCAAATAATGCATAGAAGGGGAACACAAATAAAATAAATCTCAAATAACAACCTCCGATATATTGTCTGCTTTCTTCACCGCATCATCATCATCTCGTCAATTCGTTAACTACATGTCTGGGCTTCATCTGTATTTCATCTGGCCTCTAATTGGTCTCTAATGTGTTTCTAATTGGTTTCTAGTTGGTTTCTAGTTGGCCCGTTACCGATCTTCCCAATGGCCTCCATGCCTTTATTGTTTGCTTCAAAAGGGATGACGATGATTTGTCCAGGGCAACCTGAGATGGAAACATGGTTAGCAATGTACAGAATTGAAATTATCTCCATTTTATCAATTTCAGTGGTCTGGGTACTACTAAAGCTATGTTATACCTGTTGAGCCAGGGCTTCCAGTGCCTGTTTCAGGTCCATTTTAAAGGGATTAGCCGTGGCTGCAGCAGCCGGGGTATTATTTGCTTGTTGGAGGATCTGTGTCACTGATTTCTGGATGAGGTTACTAGCAGCGGTAGCAAGGAGGCTGTCCTTTAATTGCACCATAGTGGGTGGGTGGAGAGAGCCTGGATATACGGCAGGTACATAGGTTGGCGGGGTGTCCATTCCACCTGGTAACACACCACCAAGAGAACCTGCGGGGAGAGGAGTGGGGGTTAGGAAGGGGAATGTTGATTAGATATAGGAGAACTTGTGTGATTGGGTTGTTCAGGGTCAATGTTTAAGTGGCATGACGTGGCTTCGGAAGCTAGATGCATGGAGAGATAATACTAGTTAATAGTATTGAAAAGAAGAGGGTAGATGGAATCTCTGTGATAGGATAATAGGGGCGTTATGTGTCGCACATTTCCTAAAAACCCTCCCCGTTATAGTGTCAGGGTGTGTTATTAGATAACAACCCATACAAGATCTCTGATTGAGTGTCATATGTTGATTGAGTGTTAGTTTGTACCACCCTCCCCCTTATCAAGATGTTGTTGTTGCAGTCACGTGACCGCGGTGAATCTAACTTCAATTGATGACGTCATAGGTCAACTAGTGTGTTTGAAATGTCAGATGGTAGTTTTGCCCAAAAGGGGGTAATGACATCACATGTCAGTCAACATGTCACAACTACTTACTTGACGGGCTAGGGTCGGGTGATCTGTGTAGGATAGCACCCCCTGTTGAGCCATCTTTCTCTGGGGAGCAGAACCGGCTGTCTTCACGTCGTTGAAGGGGTGATATTGTCTGGGATCTGAAACATAACCTAGGTTAGAAAATGGAAAGAGAGAGAGAGTTGTATTGTTCATACCCGGGGGCGCGGGGGAGGTGCAACAGCACAAAGAGAGAGGTACATGGGTTAGGGATTCAAGTGATATGTTGTGACAATGTGTGAGAGTTAGGGAGAGAGAGAGAGAGAGGGAGAGAGACACAGAGGGCATGCGACACTCACTTACACACTCCCTCCCTCTCGCTGCTACACTTTTTCTAATTATCTGAAATCTAACCCCGGGCCGTGTTTTATTGGATCACGGAGGTGTTAAAAGATAAACCAGGGGTAAGTGAGTGTGTGGAACGCCTCCTACCATGTAATTGGCTCTCCCCGGTCCTACCACCGGGGTCCGGGGAGGAGGCGTTATTGGGAGGTGTTAGGAGAGGCCGTGTGGAGTGAGTTCTGTGTGTGCGTGTCTTGTGGGTCTGTGAGAGAGATCAAACACAACGCGGGTTGGAGCTGATAGGGATATATTGGGAATGTGTGGTTGAAGTCTGGGGAACTGTCTATAAATTTAAGAGACTCACTTTTCACGGTTTTTGTTGGAACAGAGATCTCTGAAACCCTTGGCAAATGGGTTGTGGTCTATCTTTAGTTGAGTTATCTGAAAGAAAGAGGTGGTTATAGAAATGTACCATTACATCAGGGACAGATTTGGGGTTACACGCTTTGAGAAATGGTACTGTATCACTCTCTTTCTACTCTCCTCTCAGTCCCTTCGATTCTATACCTGATCATTTTGGTAGGCTGTAACAGCCATGAACACTGTCTCAGGGAAGGAAGTGGAGGTGAAGGATGCGAACTGTAGCCATTTAATATCACTGGCCTCAACTACATGTATTCTGGGTTGGTATCGATGCATGGAGTTGAGAATTATCTGTCGGGAGGGGGAGAGAGATTAGTTGGACAGGGTAGCAGTTAGTTTATTAACATGATTGGGTACAATGTGTCTCCCCCTCCTCTCTATCCCAATATTCATTCCTCTACCATTCCAATTTGTCTATCACCCCTTGTCTATTGTATCGGAGAACGACCTCTTCTATCACAATTTGTCATACAGTATACCCAGAGAGAAGAGAGGGGAGATAGAGAGTCTATCTATCTTCTCGCTCCATTATTACTCTCTCTAATCTATATGGTATCTCCCCCTATCGCTCCAAATCGCTTTTAAATTTAACAAGCTACAGATCTGTCTATATCATTCTCCCTTCGAGCTGTCACATAATTGCAGATGAGAATGAAAAGATGAGATAGAGAGAGAGAGAGAGAGAGAGAGAGAGAGAGAGAGAGAGAGAACAGCAGATTAAAAAAGAGCTCGTATATATATCCTGGTATCTGTTGTAGGGTGATGTGCCCCTTTCCCTGTCATTTGTCAAGAAAGGCGTGAACACAGTGTTGCAGAACACAGTGTTGCACAGTAGTCATGTGTTATTAAAAAGGGGGTCACAGATGATGGGACCGACAGGAAATCGTTGGCAGAACGACTGTGTGCCCTATAGTACTTGAGGAGAGAGAGAGAGAGAGAGAGAGAGAGAGGGAGAAAAATAGAGTGGAGAGATTAGAGCACTACCCTTTTTCTGGCATTTCCGTTTTCAGGCGTGGGATCTAAGCTGATATGTACAGAATGGGTTTAGGTGGAGAGAGAGGTTGTGGGTTGGGCGGGGATAGATCGATGCTGTCACGAACGCGGAGGGATTGTTTTTGGTTGGCTAAAGATCATTAGAGTGTGTACAATAGATCAGATCTCTCTCTCTCTCTCTCTCTCTCTCTCTCTCTCTCTCTCTCTCTCTCTCTCTCTCTCTCTCTCTCTCTCTCTCTCTCTCTCTCTCTCTCTCTCTCTCTCTCTCTCTCTCTCTCTCTCTCTCTCTCTCTCTCTCTCTCTCTCTCTCTCTCTCCCTCTTGCTGTATTAAGCACGTTTTATAGCATTACGTACTTTGCTCGTTGCGGGTAATGACCATTCAGACCGCCTAAAATCTCACTCAAATTGAGGATAAGAACTAATTACTGCGAGTAATACAGGCCGCATAAGGCAACTTCCGAGCACTTGTTCAGTCACGTGACTAGTGCCGATAGCAACTACGCATCATTGGGAGGGTCTGAACATGGTAGGTGGTTGCGAGTTATTGCCTTTCAAGTAGGCAAATTGAAATGCCGATTCTCGCTCGGGGAAATCTAGATCTGGTAGCCTAGATAGTGCCTTAAAACAGCATCTTGATGCGAGGCGGGTATTGTGCCATGATAACAAGCCATTAAATCAGATTCCCTAGTAGGTTTTCTCTCTCTCTCTCTCTCTCTCTTTCTCGCAGAGGCCAGGGAAGCAACTCGTTATCTGCGCGAGATCTCTCTCTCTCTCTCAATCGATCTTGATGGAAAAGTACGAGGGAAAGTAGGAGATAGTATAGTCGCTTCCTACAAAATGTGGTCAACTTGCGGTTAGTCTCACCACTTGTGTACTGGAATTCGCGAGAGAAAAAGGGAGTGAGAGAAAAGTACTTGTGCGTTATAATGGACAGGGAAACGGTTAACTCCAATCGTTATAAAATCTCACCGCCTCTCTTCAAATTTTCCCACCGTCCAATTCAGATTGATCTACTAGTACTACAGCTGGGGGCCCAGTACCACTAACCGCACCGATCCCACGCGGTGGCAGCAGGGCGTCTCTAAGCATGACACCAAATGCACTAATTGAGAATCGGCTCTCACGCTCCATAGCTCTTCCTGACATAGCCGACATGATCGACAATATATGTTCTCTCTTGATTCTCAACAATTTCCAATCCCCCTGCACCACCCAAATCCAAGACCCAATTCAAGATCCCCTATCAAGATCAAGTTTTCACTCACATGTCCTTGCTGGTCGAGGGTGTTATTTGTTAGCTTCATTTTGTGGAACGTGAATAGGGACCCTTAGACCACTGGAGACCAGTGGCAGGGGAGTCTGGGTGAATATACATTCCTCCCTGAGACAGATGGTTCTGCTTTCCCTGCTACAACCTGGAAATAAGGGACTGTTAGAAATTGGGATTCTCTACTAGATGCTTCAATTATTTGAAATAAATAGATATGTGGAACACAAAATTACATGATTCTGATATATATTTCACAATGATATCGTACCCATTCGGAGTTTTGGTATTTGTATCTGTGGTCATCTGCTGGTACCATATCCATCAGGACAATGTATTTGCTGTTAGGGTTCAGACCGGATAATCGTGCCTTGATAGGAGGGAACATCCGCCTGAAGGGAGAGATCAGGAGTTAGGGAATGGTGATACATCTAACAACTGGAACCAAATTATTTCTGAAAGTGTCTCGTTATATTAAATTTGAAGTTAGTTGGTGAAGCTGTATATTTTATATATTTGATGGACCAGCAAGAAGATCGCTCTAGGAGCATTAAGTAGTTGTGACTGGTTTTCGAGAGCTGGTGGCGACCTGTTAACCACATCTTCTTGACAGATATAGCCCTGTGCAGAGAGAGAGAGAGAGAGAAAGAGAGCGAGAGAGGGAGAGAGAGAGAGAGAGAGAGAGAGAGAGAGAGAGAGAGAGAGAGAGAGAGAGAGAGAGAGAGAGAGAGAGAGAGAGAGAGATAAGAAGCTTGTCGTGGGTGAAGTGCTTTTCTCTGCTAGCTTGATTATAGGATATGTCGTCCATCATCACAGATAGTCTTCGCAACTTTGCAACTAGCCCCATCATTATAACTAGTTAAACCTGCATCTCTACCCTCTCACTTCCCGTCTTATTAAGACTCTTAACTAAACTCCCAGATGCCCTTGCGAAATTTCACAAGTTAGAAGGTAACCCATTCTCCCCCTGGCCCATCTCAGTTTGGTGCCATTTAATGATCCATCCTGGCCTTTATATTCCACATATATCACCCCTGCAGCACCCCCTCCCAAACAAACACTTTCATATATCGTTTATGACACAAACAGCTCCCAACTCTAGAGAGGGGTTGACAACAATGGCCCATGCACTCTCCCCGGGGACCTGATGGAGGAGAAGGGGGAGATAATTTCACTAAACGAGATGGTGAAAAGGGACGTCTACCGCTCTCACTCCTTTCAAACAGTGAGATAACACAAAGCCGTGTTTGACAGAAGCACGTGAACGTGCTAGATCACAGCCATCTCTCTCTCTCTCTCTCTCTCTCTCTCTCTCTCTCTCTCTCTCTCTCTCTCTCTCTCTCTCTCTTTCTAAAGTAATTGCGCATACAATTGACATTTTGACAAAGAACTCAAAGCCACCACCCCTCTGATCATCACCCAAGCTGGGTCAAGGGATGTTGAAGGGGTGCACTTTAGTTGTCCATGGGACAAAGGGCTACTAGTTTATCAGCTCTTGTGTGACATTCACCCATCATGATTATCCAGCACTACAGCTCCATGATACCCCTGAAGGCTGTCCTGCTTCATTGTGTTTCTAACATCCTTCATTCCTAGAAAGATGGGCTGTCCCAATTAACCCCCCTGAAAGTTAAACTCCTGTCAAAAGAGGTACAACTGTAGTTCTTCCCTCCCCTATTTTCTCTCTCTCTCTCTCTCTCTCTCTCTCTCTCTCTCTCTCTCTCTCTCTCCCTCTCTCTCTCTCTCCCTCTCTCTCTCTGCCGTCACTACGTTCTGTCTGACGGGACGATAGACCAGATAGACGGGTCCCGAAACATATTATTTTGACAATGAAAGGGAGACATTGATTCTGAACACTAAAATGGATTGCTGTCAAGGATAGGATTGGTAGTTAGATGAGTGAACATGAAAGTAAATTCTCCTGTAAGCACTGCTTACTAAGCAGCCAAGTTAATTAGCTAATTTGCTAATCAGGTCAGCGTGTTTGACTCTAATAAGGTCATTTTGATAGAGCACTGACCTGCCAGTTTTAGTGATGATCATCTCCTGTGTTGAGGGCATGAAACTTCTTCCACAACTCATCATTCTCAAGTGTTGTCGTCACATCTTTTGATGCAGGTGCAATGGGGGCTGTTCCCTGGACGGGGCTGGTAGTGGTTGTAACTGGTGGAGGGGGTGGTGGTGCAGCTGTCGTTGGGATTTCTATCCTTGGTCCAAGCATAGTGAGATCCAGGTTTCGAAACATTGAGCCTGTAAGAGAGAGAGGGGGGAGATTATTAATTAGTCATATAAAACTGATCACCAATTGGTATTTGGTGTTTGTTTTTCTATTCTCCTCTGACAGCTAGATAGAACTACGAAAAAAGAGAGAGATAGACTGATATAGATGGTGTCTTATTTCACGGTAACTGCCTGCCAATCACGACAAATGACCAAGCTAGGACTGGCGGCCCGGGGACTATTGGAATTTTTTTCAAAGGGGTGAAACTCAATTGAGGGAGAGAGAGAGGGTTGACACCTCCCCAGTACAACAGGCTGCCCGTTAGGTAAACAAGGGGGTTTTAATGATCACTAGACACCACCACCACCCCTCCCTATATGAATTGCATCCGGGTTCACACTGCTCTGTCAAGGGGGGCACGGGGCCCGAGGTGCTAAACACGGGAACCCCCCGCCGCCATGCAACTCTCTCCAGGTCTTTCCAAATCCCCACCCCCGGTGTATCTTGAGGTGAAGTTGAGTACGAGAGCCTCAGGGTGGAGTGTGCTTCGAGCCTAAAAAGCAATCAGTAGCTTTCAGCGCACGTGCAAAGCGGGCCTATAATGAAATACAGAAAAAGCAGCAACAATTGAGGGCTGATACTTAAACTGCGAGTTCAGACACAAATTAGGGGGAGCCGCCGCCGCCACTGCGAAGAGACAAAAAATAAGAGAGGTGCAGGTACCAAGAAAAGGGAGGCGGGGTTGGCCAGATTCAAATTAGTAGCTGGGATACAAAGCAAACTGAGAAAGAGAGAGAGAGAATGAACACCCTCCATAAAGCTGTTGTTATGTATCTTACCCTTTTTGGCGAACCACTAGTGAGCTCTAGCATAAAATATACAGTAGCTGGTAGAAAGCGCTATGAGACCATGATAGTAGACCAAGCGTAGAGTATTTCGCTAGCTCCCTCTTGTTTCTCGAAGCGAGACTAGACAAAGGACATGCCTATATTATGCTTCTTTTTCGATGTCTCTATCTCCCGCTCCCCCTCTCACCCTCTCTCTATCTTGTCACTACATACATGCATTCATGTATAATAGCGGCCATTATCATACCCAGCAGCTATATTGTGGACGTGGCGCTTCGCGAGAAAATCTACCGGCAGCATTTTAGAAATTCCAATGTGGAGAGAACTCCTAAAATAATAAAATAAATATAACTGAATTCGTGCTATATGATTGTGCACAAAACGCAATACAATGACAAGGTGTTTGCAATAAACTTCAAATTATTTCTAAATAGGGAGCTAAATCGTGACTAAGAGTGGGGGTTCTAAACGGAAACCTATACCTGCATGTACCTTGGTGGCAAATTGATCCAAAAATTGTAATTATACAGCATTTAGATTGTAGTTACAGGGGGTAGTTCTTTTGTCTAGCCTAGACCTACCCCCTGTTTAACTACAAACTGAATTCTGTATAACCGAAGCGTTCAGCTCCTCTAGACAGAGACTATAGGGGAGCTGAAAGTTTCCGTGTTGAAAAAGCTCACTTTATAACAGCTTGTAGGGGTACCGGGTCAATCCAAGACCATCAGTAATTGATGAGTAAGGGATGGACGATTCAACAAAAAAATACTATAACAGCAGTAGAATGTAGTAAAATCTATAACAGCAACACGTTGAACTAATAACAAGAATTAACCAGCGCCCGCTACTCACTTTGTCGCAGGTAGGGGTGAAACTTCTTCAATGAGCTGTCCCCCAGTAGAGAGGAAACAGAGAAAGGATTACTCCGATCACTTAGTTTGAAAGTTGAAGCATCCATGGTTCACACACAAGACTAAACAACTGTGTTATCAGGCTATCTACAGGACGTTCTATTGAGAGTGGGAACTGATCGGAGGCGCGCGGCGTACAGTAGTCGCGTGAGGGAGGTCACGTGACTGCTCTATATCACGTGATCTCTGATGGGTGCCATCTCATCCTCGCAGGGGGCTAGCTCTCTCTTTCTCTCTTCTCTCTCTCTCTCTCTCTCTCTCTCTCTCTCTCTCTCTCTCTCTCTCTCTCTCTCTCTCTCTCACTCTCTCTCTCTCTTTCACTCTCACTCACTCTCTCCTGCAGCAGCACACAAGAGGGGTGAGTGCTCGCTCGGATCACGCTGTAAATACCAATTAGCATTTTGTTTTCCCCGGTCGGACAATGAGGAAAGAAAGATAGAGAAAGATAGAGGGATGATGGTTGCGTTTAGTTAGAGTGAACAATAAGCCAGAGGAGGAGGAGAACGTTAGCCAGAGGATAACACACGGCTATTAGAGCCGCGGCCTCCTCCTCCTCCTGCACTACTCTAGGTATTGATTCTTGAGCCTTGCCTTGTTTACTGAGGACTAAAGAGTAGACATTATCCCTCTATCTCTCTATCTTCTCTCTATCTTCTATTTTCTCTCTCCGTTGTTTAGGCAGGGAAAGCAAGAGCTAAACGGACCTCCCCTAATAAGCACGACACTTTTGTTCTAGCTCGGACAGCCGGCTCCAGCCGAGGCCTCGTGCACGGGAGAAGAAGCACTGGGGGAGCAATTTAGGGATTTAAAGAACCACAATGGTTAAACTTAGAGGGAAGAACACTGACACACGTGTGTTTATTAGAGTTCCATATAAACAGTTCTTTATAAAGTCATGTGATCTAGTGATCTTGCGTGACTCATCTGCACCCTCCCATTGGGCTCCCAACATGAACAACCCCACTTATCACCACATATATCTCTTTCCATCTCTTTCTTTCTATCTCTTTCTATCTAGCTGATCTCTCTCTCTCTCTCCCACTCCCATGTTGCGATCTCGTAGCGGGGGGTAATTTAATGTGCCGAAATTTTCACATCTTTGAGTATATCTGCTAAAAGTCGCTACCTATGATAAGTAAATAGTATCTAAGAGGGGATATCACGTGACATTTGAAGTCGTGAGGAATATATTAGAGTCTGATATACAGGTGCAGCTGCTAAGACGCCATTTTAGAGTTTCAGTGGGTCTAGGTAATCTACATATGGATTATGGAGCTAAAAACTGTCTGGGTTTAGTCCATGAGATGCTCAAACCCTGGGAGCAGCGTGTATCTCTGAAAATATATTCTGCTTCATCCCTCTCTCCCGCTAATTTGGTGGTCACGACGTGACATGGGGAACATTGGAAAGTGTTTGTGTCTGGTCCAAAACTATAATTTGACACCAACTATCCGCCAGCGATTGAGTCGGGTCGATACTCTGGTTTCCAATTATCGGTAATTGTTTATAGGGGCTTCTTATGTGTCAACAATGTGTCAGCAGCATGCTCTCTCCAACTCTATATTTCACTTTCTCTCTCTCTCCCCAACTCTATATTTCACTTTCTCTCTCTCCCACTCTATATTTCACTGTCTCTCTCTCTCTCTCGCTCACTCTCCCTCTATTTTCTGAAATCAAGGAATAATGTTTCACATCCTGGATCTTGTGTTCCCCTATTGCACCTGATTAGTTCCACACCCAGGGACGTTATAGTGCTACAACTGCATGAAGAGAGAGGGAGAGAGAGAGAGAGAGAGAGAGAGAGAGAGAGAGAGAGAGAGAGAGAGAGAGAGAGAGAAAGAGAGAGAGAGAGAGAGAAAAAGAGAAAGAGAGAAAGAGAGAAAGAGAGAGAAAGAGAAAGAGAAAGTGAGACGAAAAGATAGGCCATGTTTTGCATCTGATCTGTGCAGTATTGCGACATTGCAGGCAATAGCATGGTGATGAAGTAGCAGAACTATATTCTATCATCACTCCTCCCTTTTCCGATCGCAGCCTTGTGGCGGGTGATTGCATGCCGACATCAGTCTCCCTCCCTGGAGAGAGAGGTATGACACGGGGTTGTTCACAATTCAGATCACTATCTTTAATCTCCTCTTCATTATCTCTCTCTTCGTTCCTTCTTCCACAACAACATCATGATGATGCCTGCGGTTTCGCCGGAGGCTTATTCAAGCCGCGTCCTGAATTCCTCTCTATCTCCCCCTCTCTCTATTATCTCCCTCTATCTCTATATCCTCTCTCTCTCTCTCTATTTCTCTATCTCTCTGTCAGTCATTTGTCGTGCCAGTCGGACCATCATCATCAGTCAATAATACAAGTAACATGAAGGGGCGGTAGTTTTACCGCTAATAACGGTCAATGTGACCACTAGTTTTCTTTACTGCAACCACTCTCCCCCTTGTGCGGTTGATTAGTAGAACCGCAAATCGGAGAACTCTGACTGATAACACACAGTCCAGCCCCAGTTATTCCTGGACTACCCGGCCTGCCTCAAGTTGACCGATATTAGTGGTAGTATTTATACTTTAAATGGAGATGAACCGGAAATAGGACGATATAAGGGGGATCTTGAGGAGATAAAGATATAGATCTGGATCCGGATAAAGAAAAAGAAGAAGATATGAGTGAGAGAGAGAGAAAAGAGAGAGAGAGAGAGAGAGAGAGAGAGAGAGAGAGAGAAAAGAGAGAGAGAGAGAGAGAGAGAGAGAGAGAGTGAGAGAGAGAGAATGTTGCACCACCGTCGACTGTTTCCGCACAACTAACTGCCCTCAACGAGTTGTTGTGTAAAGAAAAGTGTTCTTATAAGCGGCTATACGATTCGTGTGGCCAATCTCGTACCCACTTTCCCTCTCTCTCTCTTTCTTTCCCTCCCTCTCAACTACTAGGCGGAACTGTAACTCTAAGGGGTTTACATTGGCTGTTGGTTTCTCTCACTCCCTCTAACAACAGCTAAGTAGTGTTTTCTCCCCCCACAATCCTATACCACTTTTTTACTCTCCACACACGCTCTCTCTCACTCTCTCTCACTCTCTCTCTCTCTCTCTCTCTCTCTCTCTCTCTCTCTCTCTCTCTCTCTCTCTCTCTCTCTCTCTCTCTCTCTCTCTCCTTCCTCTTGGTGGTGGCTGGTTGAAAAATCCCTCTCTCACACAGAGGCGCGCCCATTTCCGCCACAGAGAGATAAGTAGCACAGGGTAGCATTACACTTACTGGGCCATAGAGGAACTGTGATTTTCAGAAGGGGGATTGAAACAAAACTTAAATAATTTAAACTTAAAATTAAAGTTGTATCTAACCTTATCCCTGTTGCAGGAGTTTTGAACCGTGCTACAGGAGGGAGGAACGACTGATAATGATCTCAAAAATATCATACACTGCAGCTGTTGGAAAGAATCAGGTAAAATGTGGTGTGTGTCCCATTGTCCCAACCATGGATATGGCTTTGGATATCTCACTGTCCATCTTCTAGACATACCGCTGCAGTGTCTTTAACATCCACGTTCTGCACTGTTCTGCAACACACACACACATCAGTTGGATCGCTTTTCATGCATCACATGTGATCACGTGACTTGCACTACTTGTTATACACACGTGTATGTTTCTAAATCACTAAGGCAATCCTACATCTTAATCACCATGCTTACTCCGTGAGAGAGGGGGCAGTTCTTTCATCATGCTCCTAACATCTCAATCACTTGTACTTGGCTAGCCAGTATCGGCATCACTTGGCCCGTTATTCAATTGCTAATTTCTCTGATCCCTTGCCAGTCTAAAAATTGTGGCAGTCGTTCCTTTTCCATCCTAGAACTATTCAGTAACATTGCGTCTTCTTACCCCACAAATAACACCCTCGTATCTCGATCTAGTAGGGGAAGCGGAAACATGACAACACCTTTCAAGAGTGGTGCCTCGCGCACTGCGAGTACCCGACCCAAGGAGTTCTACTGTACGGTATTTGGGCAGATGGACCGGAGTCAGACTAACCTCGCTGTTGTGTTGAGGACATACTTTTATCCTAAAGAAATCATGACTGGGGCCATGGTGAGTAAAACCACTTGTTTTCATTTGCCATGGTGAGTTATTATAACAGCCTACCAGCTAGTATCTGTATAGTAGCTAGCATTATACCTACCCCGCCTACCCCTCCATTATAATTCGTCTCACTATTGACACGTGTTGTAGAATGAACTGCGGTGCATTTATTGGTAGTAGCAGCATATAGTTCTACTTAGAAATGGGGATATATATCCTCTGGATAGTAGATCAAGAGAACCAACTTTAATGACTTTATTTAGCTTTTATTAAACTTTTACACAATTTGTCTTCTAGTGTTTTAGCGACTAGACACTATCCCACGTTATATAGAACCAATAACTTCCCCCTACCCGTTTAAAATGCTTTCTAACTCTCAGAAACACACGTCCTTTGATCACCCCTTCCTCAGAAACACGTTGAAGAGAGATGGGACGATAACGCCAGTTTCAAGATTATCTGTAACCACGAAGTGAACAGTGATCCACCCAGTGTTATGTTGTGTAACCCAATCACTGTGAAGGCAAAACCTAACTCCCAACTTAGGATTGATCTTCTCAACCAGGAAGCTGTAAGTACCTCTCACACCCCGGCCTCGATTAGTAACCTCCACACCCCAGCGGCCAGCCTCGATTAGTACCTGCATCTCGAGAACCGATCGTTTATAGTACCCCCTCATTAATAACCTACTTCTCCCCCCCCCCCCAACATTATTTAACCTTCTTCCCTCCCTTAGTTCCTGGATACCCGAGAGTTCTTCACGGATGGACCCCAGCTGCCCAAGTGTCTGCAATTTGATGTCAGCCTGGAGAGTTACAACATAACCGCTGGGGCTGATGAATCTACCCCTGATCAGGAGGCTAGGGTTCCCAATATTAGGATTATCCGGTCCCCTGACGAGAAAACCGTGGCTTCAATCCCACTAGTCCACGTGAGTTACTAGTTTAGAAATACTTAGCATTAGCAGTTATATTCGGTCTGGACCCAGTGTTGACAGTGTGCTCAGATGGGGTCAGGACCTCTAGACAGGGTTTACATGGTTAATGTTTACCGCCGAAGAACCTTTTCAAACCACTTTAGGATGTTGTAAGTCTAACAACCATCCCCCTTCTAGTTATGTGATATCCCTGATGCCGCTATGACTGGATCCTTTGCATTCGATGATTTCTGTTACACCATGGACCCTAAACCCATCCTGGATGGCGGTAACAAACTAAACCACAACAGAACTTGGCACAGGCTGCCCCAACTTCTGGTCAAGTTCATGTCTCAGGATAGAGATCTCGCTAGCAGGGTGAGTAGAGAGCAGGAACCGACCGACACAAGTAAACAACCAATCAGAACTCGTTATATAGTAGAGAGCTTAGATCATGTGCCTTACCCTGCTAAATACAGAGGTGTACCTATATTTCCTAAACCCTCATCTCCCTTCCACAGGTTATGGATGTTGCCAAGGAGTGGGAGAATCACGCTGGCCTCCAGATAGTTATGGTTCCATTCGACTCAAAGAGGGACGCCCAGATTAGAGTACAATTCAGCGCCAAGAATATGTGTGCTATTGGTACGTATCATTACGTATAGATGTTATAAAAATGAGAAAAGGACGTTTTCTGGTCATGGGCCCTAATTCCATGCTCTCTCTTTCTCTCAGGTACGGATGCTGAGGATATCCCAGATCACAAGGCAACCATGTTTATTAATGTGGCGCGGGATACCCACCCTGTGCTCTTCAGAAGGAGGGTTCTCCATCAGTTTGGTCACGCTCTTGGGTTCTACCACGAATTCCTGGTTAGTTCATCCAGCTCTCTTCATTTCATGTTACCTTTCTAGATACTGCTGTTTATTCACTGTGAGGATTCGGATCAACTGTTGTCCTGCTACCAAGGAAATACCTCTAACCCCTCTGTGTCCCATTTATAGGCTCTACCCAAAGACGTTGAGTGGGATGTTGCTGGTGTCCAACTAGACACCTCTATGGAGGCAGGTTGGACTAAGGAACAGACCAAGGCCCATGTGTTCAACAAGGATACGTGCTCTAACAATGCCAACTTTGACCGACTTTCCATCATGACACTTCCCTTCAAGAGGTATGGATCATTATGGGACATGGGTTGTTAGTCATTATGGGTTGTTAGCACTCAGGGTAGTTAACTTTTAAACTTTGTATAACAGCTGTTGTTCTAGGAGGTTAAAACTGGTGAACTCTAAAGTTTAAAACAGTTACAATGGTCATATGGTTGACAGGTTCAGCTTATATCGCTCTATTTTATCATCTAAACGGGAAGAACTTTTAAAGAGGGCTGAGAATTATAACAAGAAAGCGAGGGAAATTTGGAGAGAGGGAGAGAGAAAAAGAAAGGGAAAGAGAGTGAGAGAGGGGGGAGCAATGAAGCGGTATGCTGAAGAGCTCTTTGATAGTGCGAGAGAGAACGGCTATCATTGGCTAACTATCGTGAGTGCTAATAGTGACAGGTCTACTGCTTGCTGAGATGATGGGGGGCTAAAGTGCAAAATACTAGCTATATAAGATGCTGTCTCAAACAGTCTAGTCGTAGTTGACATTTAACTACTAGGTATTTCAAACCACCCTCTCGTTCCTCTCTCACCCCTTCTTTCTCTAACCACATCTTCATCTCCCTAACCACCCCTTCCCAGGTCCTATATTAAAGGATGGCTACCACGACAGCACCAGAGTGTGCTAAGTGTGGATGACAAGGCCCTAGTTAAACACCTCTACCCCCTGGCCCATGAGACCCATGAGTGGGCAGATCCTCTATCATCCCCTGTCCCTGTACAGAGAGAGGAGGAGGAAGAGGAAGATAGTGAGGAAGAAGAGTCTGATGAGGAGGAAGGTGAGAGAGAGAGAGAGGGAGAAAGAGAAATTACTACTACAGGGTGTCCTATCCAGGTATAGATCATAAAAGGGGCTGAATAATTCATTATCTAGGAGATATCAATATCACCTCCCCTTTCCAGAAGCTGGCTGGAAGCAAGCTGCTGACGGTGATGCCACCCCCGTCGATATGTTCTCTGGTGTGTTCCACGACCAGGGAGAAATGACGGGACAATCTTTATCTGACCGACAACCCTCCACCCCTCCCGCCTCTATTGACAGGGAGGGACGGGGACGGAGGAAGCGCTCTGAGCACAAACTGGGTTAGTACTGCAGTTCTAAAGATAAGAAGTAGTATAATTATACTACCACCACCATCCCTTAACCACCCCACCCTCCCCCTAACCACCACATCCTCTCCTAACCACTCCATCCTCACCTACAGCTGGAGTCCAGTACGAGCCAACAGAGGATGGCAAGAAGAGACTCTCCACTGCTACCTCCTTCTTCTCTCGACTGGGAGTTGCGGAGGACAGTCAGGATGTGGTAGAGAAACCTAAATACGCCTACGAGGAGGACCCCACTCTGGCAGAGGAGTGTGATATTAGAGAGGATGACTTCTTCTCCTTTAGAGACAAGGCTGCGATCCATGAGGCAGAGTACAGATACCCTGTCAACGAGAGACTGCCAACACCCCTCTTCTCACCCCCTGATACACCTGATTCTATTCCTGATTCTCTGGCCCCTACCCCGGTCAGCAAGTTGTTCTTGGCAGATGCCTTCATGGACATTAGGGAGGAGTGGCTGACAATGACCGCTAACGAGGCCATGATCAATATCACTCAGGAGAGTGTCCCTGGTAGGAACAATTCCTCAGATATCCCTTTTTCTATCTTGTGTAATATCCACTTCTCCCGTCCCCTCAACTATAGATCCACTCAGCTTCCATTTTATTACAGGATCTCGCAAGCAGAAGGTCCAGTTGCACCCCGGCGACATCCGATTCACGGACGGTGGTGACTATAGCAGCACCAAGGATTTCCGAGGAGAAAAGGTCAAAATAGATACCTACGGTCTATCTCATCAAGAGAAGGGTAGGTACTCAATTCTCTGAACTGTGCTACATTTTCTGCTGTCCCCCTGCTCCTTTATAATCACAACCATCCCCTTCAGAGCTGTTCGGAGAGAGAACCAGTATTGTATCCCCTACTGAACTGTGTGAGAAAGAGAACTTCTACAGGGTCCTCCAGTCTAGCTCAGGACGACCAGGAAATAAACAAATTGAGGATGATCTCTCCTTCGCTCAGAAGCTCCAAGCCAAGGAGAAACTGCAGGACAAGCAGAAAGAGTTCTATGAACCAACTAGACCATATGTCAGTGAGGCTGAGGTCCAGAAACTGGGATTCGCACCTCGTAAGTCTAATGATGATAAAATTCCTTCAGTCGTGATAATTATTACAGTTACCAACCCATACCTTGTTGAGTAAGGGGTGTTACTCCACCCCTTACTGAACAACGCAGCAATTCATTGACGTATCTTGTGACCAGGTGAGGTACCTCTGAGGAGCACTAAAGGTAAGGAGAAGGCCACCAAGAAGAAGGGCCTGAAGACCCTTACAGAGGAGAGCGAGAAGGAGATGTCATTCTACGAGAAGTCTCTAAAGAAGGGAGCCAAGAAGGAGGTTGATAATGAGAGAGATCAAATGAGCTTCAGGGATAAACTCCAGAGCAGGTACAGTTAGACATCCTAGCCCCACTTCAGTGAGGTACAAATACAAATAAAGAAGAGTCTTTGTCTCTCTAGCTGAGAAAGACTTAATACTTGAGGAGAGAGAGACTCAGTAGTCTTTCTGTTCTATAGCGTATATCGTCAATTGTTCAGCCCTGAGGTGTGAATTCCTGTTGAGATCACCGTTATTTCCCCACCAGGGACTACAAGAGAGAGCCCATCAAGATGGGGCTCAGTGAGCTCCAACCGGTTGATGAAGACATCTTCGATCTCCTGGAGTCTGCCAGTAAGAACAAGTGTAACCGAGGTCGTATGATGTCCGAGAACAGGGCCCCCGCTCTAATCAGCACCAAGGGACACTTTGCTGGTACTGGTGGTGCTAGTGGCATGTTCCGAGAGACAGAGTGGAGTAGCTACTTTGATTATGATGAAGATGACATGATGGAGTACGGTGGAGGGAAGAATTATACAGATGATGATGACGATGTTTATGGTGGAAATCTGTTCAGCTTCAGGGAACAACTAGCACGTCACAAGGGCGGCTCTGTCCATGAGGTAGGTTACACGTGTCAAATACTATATTCAGTGCTTCCCTCCTTTTTGAGATCATTTTCTGCCCACCACTCGACTCCAGACCCACTTATTGACACCCCTCTCTCTCCTTCTCCTCAGGGTGTGAAGGTGACCCCTGCTGGATATGATTCCAGGAACTATCTTGAGTCCCCTGCCCCTGTTGCAAACAGAAGCGATGAGACTGAATACAAAATCAAGGGAGGAATTGAGAAGAACAAGGGACGATTCTGTAAGTTGTAGTTGTAACTTCAAACAGTCACAACGAGTCACGTAATACGCGTGTCAAGGATTCAGTGTACTAACCACTCCTAACCCCATCTCCAGATGATGACGGTGTAGACCTGGTTTCCCCTAACCACCTGGTCGAGGAGGCTCTTGACCGAGGTTTTGGTGGCCGGGGTGCTGGTGATGACCACTCAGATGATGATCAGGTAGCTAGGGAAAAGAAAGAGGCTGCCAGGAAGCACTACGGTATTGATGGGGGTGAAGATGATATTGCTAGGCAGAAGGAACAGAATAAACAGAGGAAGACCCCTGCAACAAAGAGTGAGCGATCTACCTCACCAACCGCATCAGGTACCTGATAGTCTCAGATGGTGTTATATCAATAATCTTGGGATAGAATTCTCGAGAGTTTCTAATGCACGCATCATTCTATTGCTACTCTTACATGTACAGGGCGAAGGGCTCATCACCACCAAGGAGAGCGGTCCTCTCATGAAATAAGGGGTCGTGATATAGTCGAGGGTAGCCCCACTTCTTTTGTCTCTGAAGGTACCATTGAACTCACTCCCTTTTCTTTGCATGAAAAAAAGGAACTTTTGAACCGAAAAATAAAGGCTTTTTCCTGGCGCTTATTTCTCTTCTAACTCGTCCCTCTTTTCAACTCTTGTCCCCTCTCTCCAGAGGAAAGGCTACGGTTTGGGTTTGAGCATACTATTGCCGTTGATGGTGCAAAGTCTGACAAAGGTACTTCAGTGGGCCCATATTTTCTAGCAAAAACATACCCCTCCCGGCATAAGCATACAGAACACAATTGCTTTGGCATACCAGCAGCAGAAGATTTTTTTTGCATGAAGAAAAAAAAGACCCTCGTTCATACTATTCACCCCCATTAAACCGTTCATTAAACAACTCTTTCTCTTTGCTTTAGCATCCCGACAACACTCTCGAGATCAATCCAGACAGCACGACCAGAGGTCATCTCGAGACCAATCCAGACAGCACGACCAGAGGTCATCTCATGATCAATCCAGACAGCACGACCAGAGGTCATCTCGAGACCAACACCATCGTGAAGGAGGACATGGTTAGTTGCATGAAACTAGTCGCCCACTTTGTTACATAAAAATTCACAATTCTTGAGCATGAAAAAAGTTGCCCTCTTTTTGATTCCATAAAAACCTCACCAATATCTTTTATCAACATCTCAGGGGTAGGTCGTTATGACAACCAACCTAGTAAGTCCTCGGAGCAGTACTACCGTACAGGCAATGTACAGAGCAGTTCAGCTGGACATGCTCGTGGTGGAAAGAGCGGAGCTATGAAGGATTGGGATCAAAGTGGATATTCTGGTGACAGGAAAGACAGGAGTGGAGACAGGAGAGGCAGGAGTGGAGATAGAAGAGACAGGAGCGGAGACAGGAGAGGCAGAAGTGGAGATAGGAGTGGAGACAGGAGAGGCAGGAGTGGAGACAGAAGAGACAGGAGCGGAGACAGGAAAGACATGGGTGGAGACAGGAAAGACAGGAGTGGAAACAGAAGAGATAGGAGCGGAGACAGGAAAGGCATGAGTGGAGACAAAAGAGACAGGAGTGGAGACAGGAGAGGCAGAAGTGGAGACAGGAGTGGAGACAGGAGTGGAGACAGGAGAGGAGACAGGAGAGACAGGAGTGGAGACAGAAGAAGGGACGGCGAAGAAAGGAGTGGAGACAGGAGGGGAGACAGGAGGGGAGACAGGAGAGGAGATGAAGAAAGGAGGGGAGATGAAGAGAGGAGGGATGGTGAAGAACCAAGGAGGGGCGACCAGAGCAGTCATTACATTGACGGAGCACTTCACTACCTGAAAGGACATCAACACTACCATCATGGACTGGACCCCCACCAACCAGGTCCGAAATGGAACATTTTATCAAAAAGACAAAACTATTTTCCATAAAAAATATGCACCTTTCTTTTCCATTATTTTTTGCTTGAAAATAACTTCTCTAGATCAGCATTAATTACACAGCTGTCAAATTGGAAGAGCATATTTAGTTAGTAGGTAGGTCGGTTTACAGCACAAAGTTAACAAGCACAACTAATAGTTAACATCAGTAGTTGAGAAAAGCACAAACACCCACAAGCCTTCAACTACCCCATTTCTTAGCATTCAGACTACCCCATTTCTTAGCATTCAATCTCACTCACTCTTATTAGACGCTCAAGTTGAGGACAGGGAAAGAAAGGCGGCTCAAAAATCACCTCGTTCAGAAGGTAGAGACAGCTCCCTAAATTTGTTAAAAACATTTAAACTGCGATTTAAGCCCTCTCTCTGAACCACACTTCCTCTTTACAGCAAGCCTCGAAGCAGATCTCAACTGGAACCTAGATCGAACCCATGTAAAAACATCGAAAAGTAAGCTGACAAGAATCTTTTAAACGCGTAGAACTGCAGTAGAACTAAAGCCTGTTTTGGCATGCTGAGCATGTTACCCCTACAGTACAGTACTTTTATAAAGATTCTAACACGATAACTCAGGTGCCCGAAACTCCAAGTCTGGATCTGCCTTCTTCGAGGCAATGGGCCGGGAAGATGCTGCTGACGATAGCCCCTTCCTTCCCCCCATCACCCCAAAACAACAGAAGAAACAACCCACCTCCAAATCATTTGTTGTTAGCAAGGAGATTGCTACCCAGATCACTGCTGATGCTCTAGTGCCCCAGCAGCCCCTTGGTGACTTCTGGGTCAACAAGGATACCGTCCTAAACAGGCCTAGTGATCCTTATGCAGACATCGCACTTAGGGTGAGTGGGGGGTGAGTTGTCTTTTACCCCTAACCCCGCCCTTTTTCACACCCCTAACCCTGTCCCCCTAGTCCCCTAACACCCGTCCCCTTCTTCCAGGCCCCAGTGAGCCAGCAGAGGTTCTACCAGGAGGAGGACCGACCTGCCACCTTCAGGTCGACCTTTACCGCCGCAACCGAGACCCAGGAGACTATGAGAATGTAGGTTGTTGCTGAATAAGAATGAAATGCCCCTAGACACAGCCGCTAACAACTAAACTAACGGCCCCCACACATCTACCCTCTCTCCCTACAACCCCCTCACCTCTACCCCCTCCAGGCCCCTACAACCCCCCTCATCTCTACCCCTCCCCCTATAACAACCCCCCTCTCCCATACTAGGCCCAAGTTTGAGCAGCTCTCTGATAATGAGGATGGTGATGATGGTATGCCTGATGTATACTCTCGTCTCACTGACAGCAAGGCTTATAAACAGAGTGGTCTGGCTGTGGATGTGTGGGCACAGCGAACTGGTATGTTTGTCTGTATTTACCCACTCCCTCTCTGACGTCTATAGACCTGTCAGGCCACTGCTCTGACAGCTCTAGTCTCTACCAAGACATGGTTCCTATTTCATACACCATCTCTATTTCTAATGATCCACTTCTACCAGATATATCCTTCACTGTGCTGCTGTACCTGAAGAAGAACATCGGTATCAACTGGAAGAGGGCTGGTCAGTACCTGGGTGTCTCAAGGGAGCGACTGAGGAGGATCGAGGATGTCGGAATTGCCAACCCCAAATCTGGTACGTGATATCAACAACTACTAGTTGGTATTCATTATCTGTCCCTGATTATCGCCTATCGGCACTACTTTGTATAACACCACCACCCTCCACCCAGGTATTGAAAAGATGGCACAGGACATGCTATTCGAGTGGGCTGAGAAGGATCCCCAACCAACAGTTGCTAAACTGTGTACCGCCCTCGAGGCTGCTGATCTCTCTAAACTCTCACAGGGAGTCTATGAGAGGGTCAACAAAGGTCAGTAGATAGATTTGAGAACCAGGCTGACTGCTCAAAACAACCTACTAGTAATATAATAGATTGAAATTGTGTACTTTTGTTATACAAGCAGTAGTCAGAACTAACCCTTCCCTTTTTACAGAGAAACAGCCACGAAAGAAGAAGGGAGCCAAGAAAGGAAGAAAGAAGGTTGATGACCCAGTGAAGGTTCCTATTTCTGAGGAGACAATCCCCTACAGGGTCATGGTATATCTGAAGGATAACTTGGGAGAGAGCTGGAAGGATGTGGCTGTGTGTCTCAAGGTCCCCTCACCAAGGATCAAATCTATTGAAGCTGATGCCTGGCAGGTAAGAACTTACAACATTGATTAGAATGTTATTTTTGTTTTCGACTCAGCAGGTATATCGTACCCACCAGACCAAGTCAAACTCACCACCCCCTCCCTTGTTAGGTTGAGAAAATGGCCTACGATATGTTGCACGAGTGGAGGCAGAGAGAGAAGGAATATGCAACTGTTGACCGCCTGATCGAGGCCCTGGAGAGAGCTCAATGCAAGAAACTTGTAAAGGGAGTTCAGGCTCGATGTCAGAGCTACCACTTCAGGATTGCAGCATAATTTATTAAAACCGGACTTTTATTTTTCCCCAGTCTTCTTAAAATCAAAATGATAGTGTATTAAGTTGATTCAAGCATTCCAACATAGTAAAACTCCGTGTATTAAACTGTAAGGGGCTGAAATGGACCGTTGAAGCTATTAAACAAACAAGGTTGTTCCACAAGCAGAAGTGGGCGGGGTGGAACTGACAGAGACAGTTGTGTGCCGCGCGCGATGCATCCTTGCCGCTCATCGCGCGCTGTCTCCTGTACTTGAAACATTCGGCGGGAGCGGCAGAGAGACAATTGCCATTATTGTCACACATTCTCCATAGCTCAAAACAAGGGACACTCGCCGATTCCAAATGCCGAATCTCGGGGATGGTTGTGTGCTTTGTGGCTACTACCAGGTAGGCCTTCGAATAAACAGGAAACAACAAATTACACGTGTACTGCATTGGCTAGTTTTATGAAGGAGCACTGTTAAAACTGCCGAGTAACGGACATCACGCTTTATGTTTAACATCTGACGACGGAGAGAAACTCAGTCCTTATCACCAAAGACGTCACTAAAGAAAACCAGAACAAAAGATGTTCACACCGGACATCATCTTGTTGTACCCCTACTCGTCCGGGCACTCTCGATCGTCAAGAAAACCCCAACAAATACCAGACAATCAAGAAATCCAAGATAACAAAGACAAGATGTTCACACCTGACATCGTCCTACTGTCCGTATCCCTACTGGCCCCAGAAATCATCATGGTGCTTGGATCCATCCATATCGGAAGGACGTGACCATCAAGGCAAACAGTGCCAGATTGATCCGCACTTGGAATATGGGACAACCCCTTAGAAAAATGTTTCCTCGACATCAGAGTGTTCAATTCAAGAGCTCCAACGAACAGTTCAAAACCAGTGGAGACAACGTTGAGGAGACACGAGGAGGAAAAGAAGAGGAACTATATGGACCGGGTAATTCAGGTGGAGAAGGCCACCTTCACACCTGTAGTATTCTCCACTTCTGGTGCAATGGGTGATGACGCGGATAGACTGTACAAACAAATTGCAAAAATTCTCAGTGTCAGAAACAAAACACCTATGCTGATACAATTCGCTACATCAGACAAAGGCTAGCTTTTTGCCTTTTGAAGACGACCGTCATCAGTCTTAGAGGATACCGAGGGAGGCGTCCATGTCGAGTGGATGACAGTGTGGACTACAACCTGCTTTATCTCAAGTAGAGGAAGAAGACAAAAATTTGATTGTTATCCTTTTTTAATAATTCCCCCCCCCCCCCCAAAAACGATTGATCCGCATGTATCAAGCTGACCTTGAACAGGGGAAGATTGTGGCCGAAAATGGAAGACTGATCTCAATGAACATCATAAAACGAGTCACTTCTGGACTGGAAAGACTGCGGCCAGTTGTGGAGTTGGAACTGAGGATGAAGACACCAGTCTTCCATTCTTCGATTGAAGATGATTCCAGATGATTCCAGATGCCCTCTTCTGTGTTTCTCTCTGTCCAAGTGATCTGATTAAATAAGAACTCTCAGTCCAGAAGGCTAGGTACAAATCAGACTGTGATACCCAAAATGTTAGACTGTTCAAAACACGATAGTTAACTGGGACAAATAATTATGTATTTAGTACATGGTATCACTGAACTGGTAACAATAAATAAAATCCCCCATTATATATAATATCAGACAGAATAACAAAAAACAGTCTCACAAATAACAACCCAATATTATACAGGCAGTGCCTTACCTAATCTGACTTATCTCAAAGTGGGACGCAAAATAATAAAAGTTACTACAGTCTTTATCGTATACTAAACGAGCCTCTTGCATCAAAAAACTCGTCATGCCTTCTGTTAGTTATTTGGGCTGCGATCTGCTCATAAGGTGGAGGAGATTGTAAACTTCTCTCAAATATCTCAGTCCTATCTAGTACCTCGGCGAAGGATACTTGTTTCTTGAGCCGTCTCTTCCTTACCACTCTGTCCTGGGTAACGTTCCTGAGAGCTGAGCGGCGTAGTGGTGATCTTTGGGTGTCCTGAGGGAGGGAGAGGGGTGTTAAACTTAGTAAGCAGAGCAAGAAACGCAATATAACAGCACTGAACGAAGCCTCTGTGAGGATGGGAACTGACACATTCGCTCCAGGGGACAACTACGAAGCGCCCGTATGTCAATGCTCTCAGAAAATCCCAGAATACGCTCGAAACTTTCCTTGCTGAGAGCCTGGAAAGGATGACACTGATTTGTTGTGCGAGAGTACGTGTTCTAAATGGTTTTATGAAGGAGCAGCGTCAAATAACGACCCTGGATTCGGAGGAAAAAATTCTGAAACGGAACGCGCTCGACTCCTGGGAAAGTGTCGGCACCTTAAACGGACACGGCTGAAATCAGTGTTTGAAGGAGTAGCTTTGATAGCGTTAACTAAACAATATCAATGGCACTGGGCCTTTTCTACATCGCTAAGACAGTTCGAGGAGCTAGTGATAGATTTGGAGCAGGGAAAAGCTGTAGCAGATGGTGCCGCAGTGATTTCTAATGACAT
The DNA here is from genome assembly GCA_020137815.1 of Hormiphora californensis. NCBI lineage: Eukaryota > Metazoa > Ctenophora > Tentaculata > Cydippida > Pleurobrachiidae > Hormiphora > Hormiphora californensis. Next base: position 5,758,213 of record CM035352.1, read on the forward strand.
CAAAAAGAGACTGGAAATGCTTGTAACCTCTATCGGAAAACTGGAAAAAGTAGTGACACATGAACTGCAGAAGAAGCGTCCTACGTTCGCAATCACTGAAACCCAGACTATAGCCGACACGGCAGACTCCTTTACTTCTACAGAAACGAATCCTGTACTGAGCCCCCGTGTTGTGCAAGATATAATGGAACTAGGGACAAAGAAATCTTCTAGTTCTATGGAAACAGTGATTTGGGTTGGCCCACCCAGTCTAGTACAGAGCGAGGCAACACGGGACAGGAGAAGAGAAGCAGGTAAGTCGGAAGAACGTGTCCGTTTGTCTCATGAGGCGCCTCATGAGGCCTCATGAGACATTTTCAGCTGTTTTAGTGCCTCATGAGGCCTCATGAGACCTCATGAGGCGCCTCATGAGGCACTCATGAGGCCTCATGAGGCCTCATGAGACACTGCTCATGAGGCCTCATGAGACATGTGCCTCATCCCGACTTTGTTTTGATGTCTCATGAGGCCTCATGAGCAGTTTTGACATGAGGCATGTCTCATGAGGCCTCATGAGGCATATCTCATGACACCTTAGAGTTAGTATAGCCATAGGGTTAAGGCTAGGGTTAGAGTTAGGACCGGGTTTCGGTTCCAGTTAGGAGTACGAACCTAACCACTAAGCCCTAACCACTAAGCCTAGGGGTTAACCCCAACCAATAGGCGTAGGCCTAGAAGTCTATCCTTAACCCTAACACTAACCCTAACCTTAATCCTAATACCAACCTAAAGTTAGGGTTAGGATTAGTGTAATTGGGTTAAGGATTGAACCCTAGGCCTTGGACCTAGGTTTATCATATTGTCATAAAAGTTTGGGGTTAACCCCTAGGCCTAGTGGTTAGGCTCGTACCCCTAACTGGAACTGAAACCCGGTGCTAACTCTAACCCTAGCCTTAACCCTATGGCTATACTAACTCTAAGGTGTCATGAGATATGCCTCATGAGACATGCCTCATGTCAAAACTGCTCATGAGGCCTCATGAGACATCAAAACAAAGTCGGGATGAGGCACATGTCTCATGAGGCCTCATGAGCAGTGTCTCATGAGGCCTCATGAGGCCTCATGAGTGCCTCATGAGGCGCCTCATGAGGTCTCATGAGGCCTCATGAGGCACTAAAACAGCTGAAAATGTCTCATGAGGCCTCATGAGGCGCCTCATGAGTGCCTCATGAGGTCTCATGAGGCGCCTCATGAGGCCTCATGAGACAAACGGACACGTTCTTCCGACTTACCGAGAAGCAAATACTCATTTTGGTGCAGAACAATACCACAAACCATCTCAAGGAGACTTTGTTGAACCTAACTCTGAACTACCAGCTACCATCGAAGAATCTAGCAAGTACCTAGCTCGCCACATCCAGGATGAGAACTACCACCTCAAATATCAATTTCATCCGCTACATCCCCGCTCACAAGTAGCAAGTCTCCTATTGTAGAGGATAATGTCCCTGGTTCTCAAATTGAGCAACCTTCAACTGAGTCAGATTATGTTATGATATTTCTTGGTTCCGAATACAAGGACACCTGTTTATCTTGTTACAACATAATCTTACTATATACTATATAATGCAAAAACACCCAAAACTTGATCCCACCCATGCATGTTTGGTGGTCCCTAAATCGTCGTCATCAAGATCAGATCACATCACCCAACATGCATGATCAGATCACCCTACTGAGGATCATATCCCCCCACCCAAGATTAGATCATCCCAGTGAGTATCAGATCATCCCAGTGGTTATCAGATCCCACATTTCACCCAGCAGTCCACTGTGCGTGATGAGATCCCCATATAGAGTAGAAAATAGACAAAGACGACAGAGAAATTGAGATAGAAATTGAGATAGAAATGAAGAGAGAGAGATAGAGAGAGAGAGAGAGAGAGAGAGAGAGAGAGAGAGAGAGAGAGGGAGAGAGAGAGAGGGAGAGAGAGAGAGAGAGAGAGAGACAGAGAGAGAGAGAGAGAGAGACAGAAGGAGACAGAAGGAGAGAGACAGACAGACAGAGACAGAGACAGAGAGACATGCAGACATACAGACAGAGAGACACATAGACAGAGAAACAGAGCGATACGAAAAACGAGGAATTTCCTGTTTTTAGTTTAGTGTACGTCGCTTGAGTAATCAATTAATTGTAAGCCATCCGTAGGATGGCCTGGGTCCACTAGTTTAAACAATGAACTTACGTCTAAGTAGGAATCAGTAGCGAGAGTTTTTGATAGGGAGGTCCACTTGTTGAATTGGTCGACCCGTGACCACACATCACCTGCTCTAGAGGGTGGCACTTGTGGAGGTGAGGGCAAATCAGCCACATTTATCTGAGAAGAAGAGAGAGTATGTAGAAGTGGAGGGAAGGGTATCATGACTGGGATTGGAATTACAACAGAAGACCGAGGTTAAAATCGAATGACATGTCTTGCTCACCTGATGATCGAGTGTGGTAGATGAGGCGCATTTAGTTCGGGGTGTTGGTAATGAGGAGTCCCAGGTACGGGGTTGCATGTTGGATTGTTGGAGAATACCAGTCATATCAAGTAGGGCCATCTCGCTGACATTAGCATTCTCCTTGTCTTCCATGTTGTGAGCTAATAAAAATGGAGAGTTTTATGAGCTAGAAACATAGGGGAGTTGTGAGCTAGAAACATAGGGGAGTTGTGAGCTAGAAACATAGGGGAGTTTTGTGAGCTAGAAACATAGGGGAGTTGTGAGCTAGAAACATAGGGGAGTTTTGTGAGCTAATAAAACAGGGGAGTTGTGAGCTAGAAACATAGGGGAGTTTTGTGAGCTAGAAACATAGGGGAGTTTTGTGAGCTAGAAACATAAGGGAGTTGTGAGCTAATAAAACAGGGGAGTTTTGTGAGCTAGAAACATAGGGGAGTTTTGTGAGCTAGAAACATAGGGGAGTTTTGTGAGCTAGAAACATAGGGGAGTTGTGAGCTAGAAACATAGGGGAGTTTTGTGAGCTAGAAACATAAGGGAGTTGTAAGCTAGAAACATAAGGGAGTTGTGAGCTAGAAACATAAGGGAGTTGTGAGCTAGAAACATAAGGGAGTTGTGAGCTAGAAACATAGGGGAGTTGTGAGCTAATAAAACAGGGGAGTTGTGAGCTAGAAACATAGGGGAGTTTTGTGAGCTAGAAACATAAGGGAGTTTTGTGAGCTAGAAACATAAGGGAGTTGTGAGCTAGAAACATAGGGGAGTTGTGAGCTAGAAACATAAGGGAGTTGTGAGCTAGAAACATATGGGAGTTGTGAGCTACAAACATAGGGCAGTTGTGAGCTAATAAAACAGGGGAGTTGTGAGCTAGAAACATAAGGGAGTTGTGAGCTAGAAACATAGGGGAGTTGTGAGCTAGAAACAAAAGGGAGTTGTGAGCTAGAAACATAAGGGAGTTGTAAGCTAGAAGCATAAGGGAGTTGTGAGCTAGAAACATAAGGAAGTTGGGGAATGAAAGAGGCATACAACTGTTGAGCCAAGTGATGGAGATTAGGGAGGGAAGATGGGAAATCACCGAGAGGTAACAGAGAGAGGGGTCCAAAAGAAAACTCATGGGTTTGTAACGAACCTGCAACTTCTTCAACAACAACAATTTTAAAACACATTTCTAACTAAATATCAATCAAAATCAAGAGTTATTTCAAGTCAACTGATGGCGTTTTCGTTTCCTACTGTGAAGAACAAGTGTTGACGCTCCAATAATATTTGACTCTCTCCTCTCCCACTTGTCTAGTGTTTGTACACTCTCTCTACTCAGCTCAAACAGTTCTCTCTCTTTTGTGTCCAGCTTGGCAAGAAGTGTGGAGAGATCCTGGTTCCGGGAATTCTGGGAGCTATCCATTATCTTTTTGAAGCGCCCAATGAAGGCCTTGACGAGGGAGACAGCAAGGTAAGGGGTCTCAGGATGAGGTAATTTTATCAACCGGAGTCCCGTACCGTAGAAGTGTACTGCCTGAGGGGCAGGAGAGATGCGGTGAGGGGGGTGGGGGTACAGTGAGATGCAGGGAGAGGGGCGGGACTGTGAGATGCAGGGAGAGGGGAGGGAGAACAAAGAAAACTGCAGGGAGAGTTCGCTGTCCCAACCTTGAAGGGCTGGTGCAGGGAGAGTTCCCAATAATTACAATACTAAAACAATACCTGCTTAAAAAGATCGACGACAGAAGAGTCGGCAAGTAGAATATTCCTATTTGCTTCCTGGTACGCTTTGGGCAGTTCACACGTCAAGAAACCCTTGTCCGCCAGTCCACTACCTACAATCCACAGTGGCAGATCCATCTTGGTCCCGGATACTAGATGCTCTCCAGAATTACTGGCGTCTAGATAACCTGATGGGTTGTGGTTAAAGTGAGAAATAACAGCAGGGATTATATGTGTACTCCTTGACTTAAACTTAAGTAAAAACGTATTTCTCCAGCACGTATTTTGCCACAACTAACAAGTGTTCAGGAACCGACCGAATCAGGAAATACTGGTCCCTGATTGGCTGATAACCAGTCACGTGACCTAAATAACGACTTCTGATTGGTTGTTTACTGGTTCCTACCTAGCCCAAAGAAAGATCTCCGTAAGACACAGGATAGTTTCTGTTGCTCTGCGAGGATAGAGTCGATACTGAAATAGTCCCTTGGTATAACACTATCCACATCTTGTTGCTGCGAGTCAAACGACATCCTAATTGAGGATTTTACCATCAATAATTTACCTTTCATGTAATTATAGGGATACCAAATTCATATTTTAAGTTATAAATAGTGCTGAATTTTAGAAGGATTCGAGTATTTTTAGGGAAAGGGAAAAGGGGAGAGAGAGTATGGTAAGAGGGCATTAGCATTAGGATAGGTATTGTATTTGACCCACACGCTCGAAGCTGGATTACTGGGGGAGTAGTGAGAGAGCAGAGAGAGAGAGAGAGAGAGAGAGAGAGAGAGAGAGAGAGAGAGAGAGAGAGAGAGAGAGAGAGAGAGAGAGAGAGAGAGAGAGAGAGAGAGAGGGGGAGGGAGAGAGAGAGAGAGGGAGAGAGGGAGAGAGAGCAGAGATGGTATTGTTCTTTGCCACATTTTGCTTCTGTTGGCTATGTGCCTTTGGATGAGTTGTTGATAGCAGAATTTAGGAATCTTGCTCCAAATTTGTTAATGAAATTACCCCTCCGCACAAGCTCACTAGATGCAATAATAGGGGTGACTTCGTAACCAACACTATCGAGAGATCGAGTTTATTATGGTACTACTTGATACCATACATTGTCTAGCTAGACAAATGTAAAGGAGGGTTAGAACATATTAATATAACAAACCATACATATAAATGTTAATATGTTTTAGCAGTTACAATGTTGATCCTGTGTTTCTCCCTATTATTGGGGCTGAGTAGAGGGAACATGGCAATAGCAAATGGAACCGCCAGGACTGTACACGGGAGTTTCCTCCCTGAGCTCGCATTTGATGGGGATCTCCACACGTTTTACCATTCTGGACACAGCAATGATCCAGAGTGGTTGCAGCTGAATCTGGTTAAACCCACGAGAGTTGCATGTGTTATAGTCGTCAATAGGTGAGTTGTATATTCTACCCGAGCTATTCGACTCAATACTATATTTAAAGTTAAAGTATTATACAAGGTGGCCCATAAATTATGATAGCGGGGGACGAGCCGTACCTCCGAAACGGTGATAGTTGTGCAAAAACAAACTACGGGAACATGCTGGAACAATTCCTGGACGACTTTTTGCAATTTATGAAATTTTTATTCAAAAGTTCATTTTTCATTCATGAACTTTCTACACGTTCATTAATGAATTAAGGACTCTAATTTACCGAGAGTTAGGAATTTTGTTTGGGTTGAATTTATCTTTCCAATGAGCACCATAAAAATCAAATTGAAGCACCAGATCACATGGCAGTTGAGAAAATGCACATTCATGATTTTGGCTCTTCCTGCGACTTTCAATCGGCTGTATCACGGCTACCTTTTGTTCAATCGTTTTACAAATTTGGGAGAACATCGGATAAGCAAAGATCTTTCCTCACAAGAAAAATCAGGGTCAAAACTCAAAGTTCATTTTCAAGTGTTGATAGTTCATTCCACTCATTCAGGAACCAACATCCCTAAAGTGATTAAAAGTGATGGTTTTTGTTTGGACCATACCCTGCAATGATAGAGAGGTGTAAAATTACGTTTCTGGGCTAGTTAGTGGGTGTCCATGTGATCATGATGATATCTGACACCTTTTCTGGGCCATAATTAAGGGATTTTCTCAAATTCAAGCATGTGATTTGAGTTTTTGCGATTGGTATCGTGCAGCAATGTTGAGAGATCTCATAGCACCTCAAAAATAATGATTAGTTCAATGAAAGGAGTTGATTTATGATAGAAAAGATTAAAACAGACGTCAAAATGAACTAAACGATCATTTTAAATCATAAATCAACTCCTTTCATTGAACTAATCATTATTTTTGAGGTGCTATGAGATCTCTCAACATTGCTGCACGATACCAATCGCAAAAACTCAAATCACATGCTTGAATTTGAGAAAATCCCTTAATTATGGCTCAGAAAAGGTGTCAGATATCATCATGATCACATGGACACCCACTAACTAGCCCAGAAACGTAATTTTACACCTCTCTATCATTGCAGGGTATGGTCCAAACAAAAACCATCACTTTTCATCACTTTAGGGATGTTGGTTCCTGAATGAGTGGAATGAACTATCAACACTTGAAAATGAACTTTGAGTTTTGACCCTGATTTTTCTTGTGAGGAAAGATCTTTGCTTATCCGATGTTCTCCCAAATTTGTAAAACGATTGAACAAAAGGTAGCCGTGATACAGCCGATTGAAAGTCGCAGGAAGAGCCAAAATCATGAATGTGCATTTTCTCAACTGCCATGTGATCTGGTGCTTCAATTTGATTTTTATGGTGCTCATTGGAAAGATAAATTCAACCCAAACAAAATTCCTAACTCTCGGTAAATTAGAGTCCTTAATTCATTAATGAACGTGTAGAAAGTTCATGAATGAAAAATGAACTTTTGAATAAAAATTTCATAAATTGCAAAAAGTCGTCCAGGAATTGTTCCAGCATGTTCCCGTAGTTTGTTTTTGCACAACTATCACCGTTTCGGAGGTACGGCTCGTCCCCCGCTATCATAATTTATGGGCCACCTTGTATAGGAACATAAATTGTCCAATCATACATCCACAGGATTTCCTTCGAATCGGACGCTTGGGCATGGGAAAACCAGGATGTTTCAAGGGACAGGCTACTAGGTACAACGGTCCTCCTTGTTGGGTCTACCAGTACAACCACCTGTGGGTCAGTTGAAACGACTAAACAAGATGCAACATCAGTACAGGACCAGAGCTACACTATACCGTGTAGTCAGGACGCTGAAAAGGCACTCTCTGTTCGTCTTGAGAATGATGTTCAACTAACAGGAAGACAGATTGTAATGCAGATTGCAGAGGTTACAGTTATAGCTAATATAGGTAAAGTATAGCAGGGGTAGAACGGGTTTATTATTATATATATATCGGGCTGGGAGGGAAACAAAAATTAAATTTCACTTTTTGCGTTGTTCAAGTTAGATGCAAAAACGGCAAATATTGTTTAGTAGAGGGCCCTACTAAACTCAGCAGCCGCAAAATTTCAATTCAGCTCCAACAGCTGGGCAGGTATTTTTGAACTTTCAAACGCAACCGGGATCAAATATTTTACCAGAGATTTTATCGGAGATATTATCAAAATGAGCAAATAGTGATCACTGCACTGAAAATGAAAAAATGAAAATGAACATCACCATTTATATTAGAGTCAGTAAATGACTCTTCCCGCTCTTACACTATAAACATATATAATTAAATATATATCCTACAAGGCCGAGAGGCTAAAAGCATCGGCAGTTACCTAAAGCGGGTTAGCATATTTATGGAAACAGTCCTAGATAGATAGATACAGTTCAGTTAGCTATCCAACTTGAATCACATTGTTTTTGATGTAATAATTACCGTCTGGATCATCTGTACGAACCCGTTTCAAGGTGGCCAGCAGAGCTTTTCGCTCCTTTAGTTGAGAGGGGTTAAGATCCGGTGACAGATATACGGCCGAGTGTTTTTTTGAATCTTTGAGCTGCCGTGCCTTCTTCAGCAGCGCCAAAAGGGTCGCTCTCTTCTCAAGAGATACCAATAGCGGCCTAGGGCGTTTCTCGTTTCTCTCACCAATACGTTTTATGTTAGCAACTTTCGGTTTTTCGTTCAGTTCTTCAAATAGCTCTTCCAGATTGGTTCTATCAGCATTCTCTGTTGTTTCTGGGAGCCCAAAGATTACCAAGTTCTTCTCTCGATTTTCCTGGGGTACTACTGTAGCAGGCTTAGAAGTTGGTGGCTTAGGAGGAGTTGGTAGCTTTTTCGCCACAGGGGAGGCTGCAGCATAATTTTGAGCCATGACTGTCGAGTAGGCTTTCACCTTCTGCACTGAAGTTTCCACTGAGTTCAATTGTTCTTTCTGAGCATTGATGACCGTTTGTTGTAGTTCAATGACCAAGACACGATTTCGCTCAAGCTCTTCTTTGCACGCAGATAGTTGCTTCTCTAGTTTTTCTGCAGTGATTACGGTATTCAAATTGTTCATAGCTGCTTGAGCAAGTTTGGCACTGGAAATAAAGAGTTGAGTGGTGACATCAACAACTTGATTTGGGGTAAGGTCCTTCAGACGATCTTTGAAGAATGTCCCCATGTGATTTTCGGGTGGGTTCGAGCAGTCAGGGGTAAAAGCCCTCGCAGGTGCAAATTTGATAGAATTATAGCACTGACTAACGTTCTCGGGGGTGATACTTCTCTGTTGTTCGGGAACAGCAACCCAATGCAGCCGTTCAACTCCCAAAACAAAGTCATCAACGGATTCAATCAGTTGTTTTATCTTAGGGTTATCGCCCTCATACGGTAAGCGTAGAATCTTATCCAATCGTTTGTCTTCGTACATTAGCTTCATCATCAGTGTTTCACTTTTCTGCCCTTTGGGGCGGTCACATCACCATATCTACCTGCTCAAATTAATTTGTTTAAAGTAGTGTTGAAAAGTTTGAGTGAGGAGACACCAGACTCGAGAGCGTCACTGGTTCATTGTTAAAATCGTTGACCGTATAGTAATTTCAGCGTGTCCCTGTGCTTCCTATGCGGCTGCCACGGTCAGGGGGTGACATCCCCACAAGCAGGGCCCCAACGGGGGACATAGGGTTGGACGTCGGGGTCCCCGCAAGCAGATCCAGAGGCTTAACTTGTGAGCGCTTGAATGTGGAAATAGGTAAGTGACATAGAAGTCAGAAGTAGACACGAAAAGAAGCAAGCGTCTTTTGCAAACCGAACGTTAACAGAAGCTAACGTTTAAATTTAAAAAACTTTTTTTAAACGACGCGACTTAACATTTTTTTAAACAACTTAAAAAAATGTTTCAACGCGCGGCATTAAAATAGGTGCCGCGCGAAGTAAGATCGTTACTTTAATTAAGGAGAGAGCAAAGTCGCGCGGCTTTTGTTTTGCGCGTGCTAAATTGCGGCAAATTTCATCTCCCTTGTAACCTTGTATTGTTTATCTTGTATTTTTTATGGTGGCATGCCAATTGCCAATCACCATACCATCAATTTCGACCAGTACGCCTACGATTTAGTACAAAAAAACAGCAATATCTTACCACTTTAAACAAAACTGAAATATGTGAATCTGTGTAAAACTAACGACATCTAGGGTACGTTAGTAACTAATAAAACCACAGCTAAGTAATCACAGTCTCTCTGAAACTACGGCACATGGTTCTTCCCTCTCCTACTAAAATATAAAATGCAGCTCTACATAACATTATTGTTCGAAAAGAGGTGCCAAACTTGGTAAATCTCTTTGCGACACAACTTTCTCTCTCTTTCTGGAGCTGATAAAAACTGGTTAAACCAAGACTCAGTAGTCAGTTCATAACACCCAAACAACCTCAAAACAGTCTCGTGGGTTAGGAACATGGCATAATATTGTCTTTTCACTCCTAACTAATCCCTTTATTAAAAGAAACCCGACATCTTCGATCTGTCTTTAACAGTTTAAAAAGTTCACTACACCAGGACAGGCCCCCTTCCTCCTTCCCTATGCTCGGGTACAGGGACCTCCCCCTCGAACCTCCTGAATGTGAACTCGTAGAAGGGATGTGCGGGGGTGTCAGCATCTTGGGCATCCTCAGTGTCACTAAACCTCACCCTCTCCTCGTCAAACGAGTCAAAATATCGGGTATCAGTTGGGAACCTCAGTTCTGGAAATTGGATGTGTTAGAAAAGCACCTAGCAGGGTGAGACAGACAGACAGACAGACAGACAGACAGACAGGTAGACAGAGAGACAGATAGACTGAGACAGACAGACAGACAGACAGACACAGACAGACAGACAGACCTGGTATCATGGGAGCCTTGAGGCTATGAAGGGACGCCCAATCAATATCATGGAAGAACGGGTGATCCTTGATTTCATTGGCACCACATCGACCCAACCTGAAAGATAGGGGTTTACTTGAGCGCCTACACACCAAGAAATCATTCCCCGCGTGAGCTACTCAAATGATTGTTAAATCATGATTCTATATGATGAGTTCTGAAAGATGTTCTACTTCCTACCTCATGTGTGAGTCTTGGAGGAGACCAAAAATAAGAGAAATAGCATCATCGGAAATCTGAGCCTCTTTGTCGATATAAAGATGATCTCTCCAGTTAATTATCCGATAATTAATTGACATCTGATCTGACTCTGTCCTCCTGAATTCATAGCGGGGTGTTAGGTGTAATTAGTAACCGTAACTAGTAGTAGAGGTATTTCTCATGCAGATTGCAGAGTAAGAATTTTCAAGTCGGTAACACAATCATTGAAATTGACACGTACGCAAGGAATGGTGGTTTCCCTAGGATCATCTCATATAAGATAACCCCCACACTCCACCAATCACACTCATGTTGATACCACTCTCGGAGCAGCACCTCGGGAGCTATGTAGTTGGGGGTACCTGGCGGGGGAGGGGGATTTAGTTAGGACAGTGTTGGGGTAGGGGGGGGGGGCGTCACATGGGAGGTCTTAGATTAGGAAAAGAATTGAGACTATTGATTGAACAGATCCATTTCAATTAACCTACCGACAAGAGAATGGGCAAGACATCGTTGATGATTTCTCCTCCTGTCTAAAGGTTTCTGATGTTTGCTCCTGTCCCCACAGTGACACACATTCTGCTTTGCCAGTGCTTCATCAAAATCAATACTTGCATGTCGGTCGTGTACACTCTGTCCAATGGCAGCTCTGTATCTCTGGGAATCGTGGGTCCACCGGAAACCGGTACACAACCCAAAATCAGTTAGCTTCAAGTGACCTGGGGAGAGGGGAATTAGAGAGTTTAATCACGGTAAAGAGGGTGAGAAGAAGTATTATAATTTGCTTGATTGTGCTTCAATATAAATACCTCTCTCATCAATGAGAATATTATCAGGCTTTATGTCACGGTGAATAAAACCCAACTTATGAACACTCTCCACCGCACAGACAAGTTCTGCAATGTAGAACCTGGACGCCCACTCAGGTATCCTGCCGCTCTTTATCAAGAGGTTCATAAAGTCACCCCCTGATACATACTCCATAACAAAGTATAGGTTCACCTGAATCACGGGGGGGGGGGGGGGGGGTTAGTTGCCGTGGGGGTGGAGGGTGGGGTGAAGTGCGATTTAAAGTGAGAACTATTTCGTACCTTATCCTGAAATGAGAAGTGTAATTTCACCACCCACTCATTATCTGCCTCGCTCAAAATGTCTCTCTCAGCCTTCACGTGTGCAGTCTGATTCCTCCTCCATACCTCGGCCTTCCTCAAGGTCTTCATTGCATACAACTGTCCAGTATCAGTCTTCTCAACCAGGCTGACCTCTCCAAAAGATCCAACACCGATAGTTTTGATTTTGTTAAACATATCTTTGTTGATCTTAGTTCGCTTTAATCGAAGGAATGCACTCTCTTTCTGAGCGAACACATGTCGTAATTTGTCTTTCTCGTGCTCTGGATAATCTCTGATGCCAGCTTCAAAATCTTCCCTTCTCTTCTTTTTGTTTTCAGTCTCTTTCAGAAGATTCTCGATCTTTTGTTCGATGATAAACTTGACAGCCTCACTGGGGACCGGTGGACGACGATCGATTGGTCTGGTGGGTTCCGCAGGGGCCTTGTTTTTCCTCCTGGGAGCAGGGGATAAGATTCTGAATGGTCGCCTTGGCTCATCTTTCTTGGCAGGCGTCTTCTTCGTCTTCTCACCAAGAATATTCTTTTTCACACTTTTTGGCGACAAAGCACTCTTGTAAGAGCTATTCTGATTGGCAATTGTCTGGTTATACTTTTTGATTTGTTCCTGTACTGAAACAGATGACGGTTGTTGCTGATCATCAGGTCCTGGTCCCTCAGCAGCAAACTTCTGAAAGTTAGGCCCCGCCTGATAGGGTGGTACTGGAGGCATCTGGTCTAGGGGTGGAGATTCTGCTGGTGGGCACCGCACTGCCCCTACTGGGTACTTGAACACAGGACGAGGTGGTTTAGGTGGGTTATAAGGTGGTTCGGGAGGTGGGGGAGGCTGTGTGTAGGAGTCAAGACCAATAGTTGAAATCCTGTCCAGTGATCCGTATCGAGTCCTAGAGGAAGAAAATGTTATTATACTCTGGGTGAAAATATTGGGAAAATATTAAAGTAATAATGAAGAAACAACCAATAACAGATTGAGATTAACTCACATTAGTTCCTCTGTGTTGTTGTGTTGACTCCTTAGTTTCTGTTCAATTAGCATTCGTGCTATATCCTGTGCAGTACAAGCTTTCCCATGCTGTATAGCAGCCTGGGCTGCTACTTCCTGAAATTAATGGACATTAGCCGGGGTGGGGGATGGGACTTGTAAATAAACTTCCCATGTTCTTTTAATAAGTGCCCCTTTCCTAGCCCTAGTCAAGGGGTGATCTAATATGAAGCAACTCTGAAAGCATTGATGATCTCATCCCCCTTTCTTCTATTCTCTAAACTCTGCAGCAGTTTCCCATAACATGAATATTTTAGAGTTTCTGTAATATGCAAAATGATGGGAATTCCTGGAAAAGTCGATATAAGATGGGCACAGTGATTGAGAACTGATGCAATAACAACCATTTGTTAAACCAAATCCAGCCATGATTTAGCCTCTGTTTACGATTCCTATCAGATATCTCGGGAAGAGAGAGAGGGGAAAGAGAAGGAGAGGTCGGTCAAGGTAACCGATCTCCGGAATCTAGGAATGTCTCTAGACACGGTGAGAGCCGCGCACAATGGCGCGCACACCCCTACAACTTTACAGCTCGCGTGTGCGCTCAAGTTTACCCCAAGGGGTCACCGTTGTGTTATAAGGGGGGGGGGGGGGGGGCTACACTAGGGAGTGACACGCCCAGGCATGCCTGGTGTCCACAAGGGTACAGCCGCACCACCACCCGGAACTCTATGGCACTGTATCTGGCAGACAGGGGGCTGGCAGGATGCCAGAATGGTTTGAATATATGTCATGTGTTGTAGGAGTGTCTTATGAGCACAAGGAATGTAACGTAGTGACGTAGTTCCTGGAATCACTACTCCAGTTTCATGTAGCATGCTCAGAAGAACACTGCTAATTTGTCTGATACCAAGTAACAAAATACCAAACGTCATCAGCAAGAATAGAGAGGCATGAGGCTATGTGGCTATCGGCCAGCAGCTGGATTTGATAACCGATATAATGGGAACTAATCAAAGGGGGGGGGGTGTATTATTATTACGAGATCAGTAAGAAACTATATGTCCGTTATGGTACAAGTTTCCCAAGACTACATATTTCACAGATGTGCCTCTATGATCCTGACTGGGCCGAAACATGCCAATGTACAGGGTGTTCATTGCCTGATTACTGACTACTGCACCCCCCCCCTATATACGAACCTGTACTTCCTTAAAGTACTGCCGGACATCCTTTCTCTTCCTGTTACCCCGGGACATCCTGGCAGGTATAATAAAGGGCTTTATACCTAGCAGTATATTGTAGTTTCTAGTTTACTAAATTAAAACAAACTATTAGTATTACATAAAGAGTGTATAAAGATAAACGAAACAGAAATCTACAGCTAAGTTCCCCCCATCATCAGGAGCATTCTGTAGAACAAGACTATCTTACTATCGAATCGTTATGTTTCAAGAAAACTTTAAATAAGAAGCTTTTTTCTAAGAAATCACAAGAGTAAGCTATCTAAAAAACTAAGAAACTTTTTCACCTATATTACCTAATTAGTACATTAAAAAACCAAACAAGTAGGGGTTTCGCTTGGTTACGAAGTCACCCCTGTTTTTATATTGCATATACCAAGGGTTTCGCATTTTGTTGGGATGTATCTGACTATCTGAATTTTGTATTTTCAACTTCAACAGTTTCTTACTAAACGGTAGTAAGGTATCTTGAATAATTGATTGAATAGTATTGATTATTGATTATATAGATTCAAGAGCAACATAAGGTCGGGAATGGTAAAAACTGTCAATATGGAACGGCAAGCCTCAAGTAAGTGCGTCAAATAACAAATAAGATCAAGATAGAGGGAGATAGGGAGAGAGAGAAACAATTAATAGGTATTGGATACTGAAGGAACACACGAGAGAGAGGAACCGAGGATACGACAGATTCGTAAAGTGCTGAGACACAAAGAATCAAGGCTGTATATACGAGACAGATAATGCCAAAGCTCCGAAAGGGATAGAGAGATGAGTACTATAGGGTGAGAGAGAGAGAGAGAGAGAGAGAGAGAGAGAAGGATGGAGAGAGAACTTTAGAGGGAACTATAAGTTAGCAGCACTCACAGTGAGCCTACATCAACCTGACCAGGGCATATGTTGAAAGGTATGCAAGGTGTTGTCATAGTACAAAACTATTCGCAATACAACCTGCACTACACTTAGCATTCTTTAGAGGAAGAGAGAGAGAGAGAGAGAGAGAGAGAGAGATAGAGAGAGAGAGATAGAGGGAGAGAGGGAGAGAGGGGGATAAAGGTTAATTTGAAAGAAATACGCCCTCGGAATCAAAAATGAAGAGAGATAAAGTACCAAATGCATGGAGAGACTGAGCTAGGAGATGATAGAATCTTGGAAAAATGAGAGGGAGAGAAAGAGAGAGAGAGAGAGAGAGAGAGAGAGGGGGAGAGAGAGAGAGAAAAAGATAGAGTTGGTGATGATAGCCGGTGTCCACTCTCTATTTCTTATGCTAACTTGTTGTGTTAGATTCCTTCGAACCTTGCTGCTTATTCCAGGCCAATTATGTATGCATAACTGCCGCTGTGTGTCACTGTGTTACCAAGGTAACTGGCAACTGTCACTGTGTTACCATGGTAACTGATAGCTGTCACTGCGTTACCATGGTAACTGCTTGCTGTCACTGTGTTACCATGGTAACTGATAGCTGTCGCTTTGTTACCATGGTAACTGATAGCTGTCACTGCGTTACCATGGTAACTGCTTGCTGTCACTGTGTTACCATGGTAACTGGTAGCTCTCGCTTTGTTACCATGGTAACTGGTTGCTGTCACTGCGTTACCACGGTAACTGGTTGCTGTCACTGCGTTACCACGGTAACTGATAGCTGTCACTGTGTTACCATGGTAACTGCTTGCTGTCACTGTGTTACCATGGTAACTGCTTGCTGTCACTGTGTTACCATGGTAAATGATAGCTGTCACTGTGTTACCATGGTAACTGCTTGCTGTCGCTTTGTTACCATGGTAACTGGTTGCTGTCACTGCGTTACCATGGTAACTGCTTGCTGTCGCTTTGTTACCATGGTAACTGATAGCTGTCGCTTTGTTACCATGGTAACTGATAGCTGTCACTGCGTTACCATGGTAACTGATAGCTGTCGCTTTGTTACCATGGTAACTGATAGCTGTCGTCTTTCACTAGCACTGAGAAAAACCAGGCACATAGTGAACACGATAGAAAAGGTGTAATCACGCAAAAAAGAAACAGAGGGGCTGAATGATTGTGTGTACAAAAGCTGAGAACTGAACACCGCAGCTTACAAAACAATAAGGCTCGTAAAAAGACAAACAAGGTAGCTAGAATACAATCTGTGTGTTGTGAAAATATATGGGCAAAGCCACAGAAAAGTGCAACCTTCTCTCTCTTTCTCTCTTTCTCTTTTTCTCCCATTCTCTCATTATCTCCTTTGTCTCTCTCTCCTCTCACCCCCACCAATTGCGATTCATGTTTGCTTAAGATCTATGAGAGTGCTTTTGTTTGTATGTGCCTACATTGGTCAGACTTCCGATGTGACTCATGCAGGACAATAGGGTTTTAGCCATTTATGGACCAATCTTTTGAACAAAGTGAGGGTTACTACTCTAATTTGTGTCTAACGAAACCCAAAGGGACAATTGCAATGCGATATAAGATACAAATATCGATACAAATAACGACTGTACAATTATACTGTAGTCCATTATAGGGAGGCCGCACTTGTCTGGACATGATCGATCCGTGTCAATTGCGTGACCTCTCTCATGTCTTTTGTTCCTTCTTCGTATTCATAAAGTATGGGTGCGGGGTGCAGTACTCTGTGCGTGATTCATTGAGTGAGTGAAGCATCTAGCATGGTATGATGGGGATCCATTCATTTCAATTCCGTAATACATTCCCATGACCCATCTCTCTTACATTCCTTAACTTTACCACACAGTCTAGCGACTGAATCTATTATCCGTGCCACATCTAAAGTCTAAAGTCTAAAGACTAATTGTAACACTAATTGTAACACTAATTGTAACACTAATTGACGAAAACCCCTAACATTGCATGAACCACCACAAAAAACAACTCAGTTTACATACCCCCTGTAATTATATCCGCCCCGCCTCACCTGTCTAAACCCCATACTAAACAGCTCCTCTGCAACCCTCTCACCTGTCTAAACCCCATACTAAACAGCTCCTCTGCAACCCTCTCACCTGTCTAAACCCCATACTAAACAGCTCCTCCGCAACCCTCTCACCTGTCTAAACCCCATACTAAACAGCTCCTCTGCAACCCTCTCACCTGTCTAAACCCCATACTAAACAGCTCCTCTGCAACCCTCTCACCTGTCTAAACCCCATACTAAACAGCTCCTCCGCAACCCTCTCACCTGTCTAAACCCCATACTAAACAGCTCCTCTGCAACCCTCTCACCTGTCTAAACCCCATACTAAACAGCTCCTCTGCAACCCTCTCACCTGTCTAAACCCCATACTAAACAGCTCCTCTGCAACCCTCTCGGGTATCTCCTGTGGGGGCGGTGGTCCCGGAGTGTAGGCTGGTGGAGGTGGAGGGGGAGGTGCTCCGCTGTAGTGCATCGCTTGTAATGGCAGTCTCTGGGCATAGTCTAGTCTCTCCTGTTGTTCTATTAGTTGCTGGTGGTGCTCGGTCAGGAGACTAGGACGCCGCTGTTGACTGGACATTTGCTGAGAGAGAGGAGGGATGAGGTTAAATTGTTCAGTCTTCAGTATTGTCTCGTGTTAAATTGTTCAGTCTTCAGTATTGTCTCGTGTAATTATCATCGTCAGTTTAGTCAATGTCTTGCCAGTTGTCACATCTGAAACAGTTTATCACAAACTAAGTTTAGACAACAACATATTCTATGATATAAAACCAAGCACTGTGTATCACATTGTTACTAATCATGCTAATACTTACAGGTGAGGGTCTAAGGAGAAGTTGTGGTTCCTCTTTTCTGAGGTGCTGCAGATTCTGGGCGATACTTTTTAACATTAGTGAGTTTGATATCCGTGATATTCTATCCCTATCCATTGCTAAAAATGTCAGGAATATATATGTTTGGAAAACTGCAAATATTCACAAGATAGGGTTTACAAAGAGAAAAAAATGCGGTACAGGCCTAAACCCAAAGAATTTCGAGAATTTAGAAAGTAACGTAATAATGAAACTAGAGAGGGTAGAGAGGCAGTAGTGGAGAGGGAGAGAGAGGGGGAGAGAGAAAGATAAAGAGAGAGAGAGAAAAAGAGAGAGAGAGAGAGAGAGAGAAAAAAGAGAGAGAGAGAGAGAGAGAGAGAGAGAGAGAAAATTTAAGATGTGGTGTAACACGAGAACTAAGATAAGACCAAAATGTGATGGAAGGGTGTAGGATTGGGGAAGTGGCTAGAAAGTTATTACGACGTAAGATTCTGAGAATGACATATTATAAAAGGAATGTTAGTCAAAGTAATGACGTATACAAAATAAATGTAATGACGTATGATACATGACAGAATATTTAATTTGAGTTGCTAATGAAAGGGTGTATCAAGAATTTAACAAACAATACAAAATAACAACAATAAATTCGCTAACTCTCCCCTCCCTCAGCCCACTTTACCATCAGTTTATGTGCAACAGCAAAAGAAGGTGGTACATTTAGAGCCCCATCTCTAGGTGGTAAATGTGCCCTTGTCAGCGCCTCCTTTATCTCACCTCTACTAAACCACCTAGCTTCTGCTATCTCCTCATTACATTCAGGATCTCTAATCTCATCACACTCAGCTACACACCCTATCATCAACTCAGGGCTGTAGTTCTGTCTGAATCCACCCCAGAACCCAGATAAAGTGTAGTTGACCCTGTCTACAGGGACACTAACCTCCTCTAATACCTCCCTCTCTACGGCCTCCTCTACAGTTTCAGCCGTATCGATAAACCCTGCCAAGGCACTGAACATCTGGGTAGGGAACTGGGCGTTGCGGCCAAGGAGGCACATTTCCCCACACGTCACTAACATGATCACAACGGGGTTGTACCGGGGGAATGATTGTTACAGAGCAGGAGGGACAGTGAGCTGATCTACCTGAGATATGGGTGGTAATGGGTCCCCCACACCGACCACAGAACTTGTTATCTTCCTGCCATTGGAGGAGGTTCAGAGCCATCGTGGCTGATTTGAGATCCCCTTCTCGGAGTTTAAAAAGTGCAGGTCGGGGAGAGAGAAGTGTGGCAGTGGGTAGAGACTCCTTGAGTGAGACCCCGAATAATGCCTGGTCAGATTTCAATGTCAACAATACAGAAGAGTGGATATTTTCACTGTCGAGAGAGCTCGAAGGGACGGTGAGTAGCTGTGATTTATCGTTCACTAAGATACTGTCTGTTATGCAGAAGAATACACTGACTCCGATCAAAGTACTCTTTGCACAATTTATCGTTATGACGTAGCTTGTCCATCATTTGAATGTCCTTGAGACATCTGCTGGAGAAAAACCGCCGTAACATCATCCCTAAAAATTATTATTTGTGGTATCAATAAATCACCATTTTGCTCCTGATACAAACACAACCGATCAGAATTCTGGATTGCCATGTTTTGTTTTGCAGAGCAAGTTATCACACTTTTAGTTGAAAAGCGGAGCCCCGGCAGAATGAGTAGCAAGAGCCAAAAAGTTTAAATAGAGACACGTAGGTACGCTTTATCATGCTTCACAATAATCCTTCTTTAGCTGTGCTGACACTCAAAACGTGAGTGCTGACACTAAAAACGTTCAGATCTTAAGGTTTCCCGTCTGGTCGCGGCCCCGGCCGGGCACAGTTATAATCTGGGTACCTTGACAGTCTTGCAGCCTGTTAACAGGTGCGCGCTAGCAAAAAGAGTACACTTTTATTTATGGCCACGCAACCACATGGGCCATGGCCGATTTGAGTCTGGTAGAGAATCGATAACACTAACCGATAACCCCAAAGAAAACCCTAACCCTAACAACAGTTGACAGTGTCATTTAACTTTACCCGCCCGTGTCAAACGGGCGCCGTTACGATCTGGGTGTTTCGTGGCCTGTTTACAGCTGCACGCTTCCAAAAAAGTTGATTCACTAAAATGGCTCTAACCGCCAAACCACTCAACAGTTTTGGCTAATTCAAAGTTTATCTGGTGGAAAATTTCAAGGCCTAACCCCAACCCTAAACCCAACCCTAATCCTAACCCCACTTTAGCCCTAACCCTAAAAACCGTTTGTCAGCACTCACGAAAAACCCAGATTTTAACGCTGGCCGTGTCAAATTTTAAAACTCTCAAAATAAAATAAAAAACGCGCGTAAAATATAAATTGCATAGATAAAACATTTTAATTCGCGCGTTACATTCAATGCATCGCAAATTGCAAACAAATTGTTTAAGAAATATTTTATTTCGCTTCTGGATCTTTTTTTAAACTTAAAGTCGGATTTTTTGAAGTTGTCACCCCCCTTTCCGTGCGCGGAATGTTTTTGCGCGTCACATCACATGTTAACGTGTGGTGTGCGCGTCAAATTTGATAAATTTCACATGCGCGGTCATTTGGGGGTGACAACTTCAAAAAATCCGACTTTATCTTTCTCTTTTCGTTCCCTTGGCATGCGCTGCAGACCCCAAGTGCGCGCGTTTTCCACGGCTTCTAAAGTGCGTTTCAAACGACTTGACCTGAGATTCCTTGAAAAGCGCTGCCTTATCCCGCGCTGCGGGGGTCAGCAACGTTTGCCAATGAGATTCCTGGAAATTCAGGATTTCCCCTTTGTAAATACATGCGTAATGCGCCGAATTCCAAGAATTACGGGTCAAGTCGCTTGAAACGGACTTTAGGCCTGTAGCATAGGCCAATTCGTTCCCCAGTCCCACCTATTTTTTCTTTCCTTCTAAGCTGATTCCAATTATGTGGACCGAAAGGAGTGCAGATTCCAGAGGCGTGCTAGATGTAATTTATATATTTATCTTCGCGGTTGCTTATTTTACTTTAAAGTGGCCAATGGATATGTGGCCTTGGCTTGTGCTGCAGTGACACCAGTGAGTTTTTAACGACCACCTGGTACACGGGACTGCCTAATGCCCTCTGCAGAGATTTACATCTATCTCCTTGACGTAGCCCATTCATTAACACCACCAAGTCACAGGACACTCAGCGTGTACGTGAAAATTTGTCGGGTGCATCGTCTTTGTCGTGTAATCCTGAATAAATTTACCTTGCTCGGTCCTCTCTCCCCGCACGCCCGGAGCAAATATTGTATTAGCACTTGTGACTTGCAACTCGTGTCTCGTTCATATTTCAAGGTGATGTAATTGTGCTGTCTGTGTCTAGAAGATTTATGCGTTAAATATCCACCTAAACACGCGACAACCAAATCTATTTCCTTCTACGTCAGCTACATATGGGCTTAAGGTCCAGTTTCAAATTATTTCATCGGCACTGTCAACCTTGTTTTTCTGTTTGGTAAATAACACTCCTCTGTCGGTGTGGGTATAGTTGCAGCCTAGCTGGGTGTGTTACGTATTGTAATTTTTGTTATTTTGCAATGTTGCTGTGTACAACTGCTCATATTCCCTCGCAGTTTTAGTTTATGTAACTTGTGCTATAAGATATTGTAATAATTTTTGACAGATGAGAAAGATTATCAATCTGCCACAATCTGACGTTTTGTTTTCCGTTGTCATTCCTTTAAGATTATCTAATCTATTTCTCTATTCGGTTGCGGTTGTTACGTATGCAGCATATGTTCAATAACCAATGGACAGTGATAGAGTTAAACGTTTTTCAAATAACATACGCTCTCTCTCTAACATTAGTATTTTATGAGATTTCTTTATGATGTAAAGTCTGTTTTACTAAACAGCATGTGGTTTATATTTATTGCAGAATCTATATTTCCCTGCCTATTTCTACTTGTATTGCTCTGATTCCATCCATTGCAACTACCACCTATTTCTAGCTCTAATGTGAGGGAGAGATCTGCAGATACACACACGCTGGACATGATAGGCAGTCTATCAGTCATTCTTCTGACATTAACCGCTCTTCTTGGTAGGTACTATTTATAGACTGCTCGTTAGGAGAGATGACTTACTAAAAAACGACCGCACACGTAGCCCGTCACTATTATTCTCTATCTTTCTATCTCTCTCACTATGTCTCTCTCTCACTATTCTTCTCACTATCTCTCTCTCTCTCACTATCTCACTATCTCTCTCTCTCTCACTCCCTCTCTCTCTCTCTCTCTCTCTTTCTCTCTCTCTATCTCTCTCTCTCACTACTTCTCTCTCCTCCTGTCAGGTATAGTGACAGGGTGCAGTAATGGGACGGTAGCGAATGGCCGGTTAATCGATTTCAGCGGCACTTCAAAAGAAGGTATAAAAACTAACTCTGAATATAATGTGATACTTTTTGCTGCCCTGCATGTGTTACTTTTTACAGGAATGACTAGGTGTTTTACAACCAAAAACTAATATTCCCCTCTCCAGGTGCCCTAGTGACTGTAGAGTGTGATAGTGGGTATTCAACATACAACAACCAGGTACAATGTACTGGTGATGGATCATGGTCTACCCAGCCAGCGTGTCACAAAGGTAACTACCTACTTATCAACACACATACATGTCTAGAACAAAGACCATTGAGAGAGTTTTATCATTCCCTCTCTTCCAGTGTACGTATGGTTTGAGCAGACGAGTATGATCCGGTATTTGTATCCTTTCCCAAGGGATTCCTCAACTGGAGAGATAACATTCTCCTTCTCAGTTCCTCCACAACAGAGGTACCGATCATTTTATCCTTTTTTCTGTCTCCATATGTCATCTCTTTGTTTTAGTTCCATTTGTTCTGAATTCTCTCTTCCTCTCTCAGCTGCGCTTTCTTAAATCCCATCTGTTTCTCTTCTTTTTTTCTCAGCCACGTCACGAGGATGTATTGTTGCAGTGTGCTCATTGATCCACGTGATCAATTTGGCGCCAGACACTCTGGAATGAAAGTAAAATCTCACTAGAATCCTAAAATACAATAGTTTTACATTTCCAACTGATTGAAATTGGCACAGTGGCCAAGTGCCTCTTTTATGGGCGATCAAACTGTTTTATTTTGGGGTATAGATATTGGGGATGGGGTAGATATTGGGGCTGGGTGTAAATATTAGGGCGTGCTTGTGATTTAGCTGTGTGCGAGGAAGAGTTAGCTGCCGTGAATAGCAGGCTTGTTTGAGTAATTTGAAAAATAAACAAACAACTCACTCAATAATAGATATTTTCTCTCTCTCTCTCTCTCTCTCTCTCTCTCTCTCTCTCTCTCTCTCTCGCTCTCTTTCTTTCTTTGTCTCACATCTAGCAGGCTAGTGTCAGTGGTGGACAAACAGCACCACCTATACAATAGTTCATTTAAACAGGCAACTGCTAACAGATCGCTACATACAATGGATGCAGTTATTGTTATATTTCTCTCTCTCTCTCTCTCTCTCTCTCTCTCTCTCTCTCTCTCTCTCTCTCTCTCTCTCTCTCTCTCTCTCCCTTTCTCTTTCTTCTATACCAGATTATAAAGACATAAACAAACTGACAAAACATCCATTTCAGTTCTGGAATTCTGGTGAGATTGTCGAGTAAAAAACAATCAGATGGGACGAGGGACACTTTAACGATAGAATTAGTTGGTGGATTCCTCGCTACTACCATGCAGTTCAATCGTAAGTTTGGTTACGAAGTCACCCCTGACTGGGGCGCTCGCGCTGAGGGATAATTTCATTACCAAATCGTAAGTGATGTCTGGTGTTCATGTTATGACATACGCTGTATCACATGAACATGTGATGTTATGTCTAGTTGAATAATTGTCTGAGAATAATGTCCTTGTGTTCAACACAATGTGTCGACAGACTCAATAACAATTTGAACATGACAGGACCGCGAGTTTACGCTTCAAAGGCAGATTACTATGCCGACATGCTAGACAGACTTGTCAGAGATTTAAGTGAATCAGTTGAGCAAAAGGTTTGGGAAAGTCCATGTGTTCTAATAATCTGGCTTTCAGTTTTCCTTTCATATCCTTAATTGTTACAACTGTTTCTATGTTTCATGCACAGAAAGAGCTGGTCTCTGCTCTTGAGAATCTAGTTACAGAACAGAAGAAACTTCAGAGACGTCTGAAAAACGTTGCACCCCGACTCGTTCAGTCATACAGCCCTGGTAGGTAGAATAATGGTAGTGTTTAGAGTCCTTGTTCATGGAAATGGTGGTGATTAGGACAAACTGCTATTATACTCGATTCATTTATTATTTAGGATAAACAATAAATGTGGGAAAAGAAGCAGCTGTACCTTCAATAACCGGCCTTTTTTCTCCACACTGAAGTTGTGCAATTGATGCAGTGTGTGCAAGGAATATTGAGGAGAGTGAGAGAGAGAAAGAATGAAAGAGAAAAAGAGATAGAGAGAGAGAGAGAGAGAGTGAGAGAGTGAGAGAGTGAGAGAGAGAGAGAGAGAGAGAGAGAGAAAAGAGAATGTGAAATCCTACTTTTCCTTGTTACTAAAGCCTTACAGTGTAGGGTGAAGTGACCCCCGAAGTTATGAGCCACTGCTTTCATATAATTGACCTGTTTCTCTCTGTTTTTACCTCTCTCTCTCTTTTCCTGCCTGTCCTTCCCTTTCCCTGCCTGTCTGTTCTCCTAGGCGGCTGCTAATTTACATCCAGGACTGTTCAGCCCCGTCAAAATTATTATGAAAATTAGTAATTATCACTGCTAGCAAGGGGTGTTATGAGTTCCCTAAAATACAGAGCACTTCAGCCTCATATTCCAAACGGTGCAGAGCTAGCAATTACGAGACAGACAGTAAGTAGTTAGTAGCTGTCTGTCGTAATTTTAATATCTGTCTGCCTGTTCGGCTGTCTATACTTTGTTAGTTTGTAAATCCGTCTACCAAACCTGTCTTATATTCACGCCTGTTTGTCTGTCTGCACTGTATGTCTGTCTGTCTGTCTGTCTATCTAGACTCAAGAGTAACACGTGTCCACTGTCCAGTCGACATGGTTGAACCAACCCTCTCCCAGAGCCGCCAACTGGCCGACCCGTTATCCCATTACTACACACGGTACACAGAGAGAGAGAGCTATGTTTATCTCTTGTACATCCCTCGAGCTATCTTTTCCTACCTGTCTGTCCGATTCTCTCTCCGATTTATCATTTGCTCTCCTTATTATCCATGATACATTGGGGGATGTTACTTAATCGGCACATTGAAGCACGCCGTTCTAAAGATAGAGATTTGCACACTGTGCAGATTGGAGGGGCTGCAGTATCACATGGGGCGATGTCAGAAAAGTGTTTAAACTTAGTACACCGTCTTAGCAGCTACTGCACGCTGTCCCGTACTAGACTATTATATATAATAGTTTAGTACGGGACAGGGGCTGCATTACAACATGATGACACCATCTAGTTTGAGTGTACATTGAACATTCTCTCTATCTATTTTTCTCTCTCTCATTCTTTCTCTCTCTCTCTCTCACTCTCTCTACTATCTACCTATACTTTAAAACACTCCATAGTAAATATATAGGTGGGGGTAGTAGAGAAAGTACAGTTAGAAAAACTTCCCAAGAAAAGACTGACAAACACACATCCAGCACACGGGACATACACAAGGAAGCACACTTCCCAATTTATCAATTACCATTCCAGATTGCGCCCTACTGTCCCTGCCCTTTTTCTCTCTCTGTTACTGGGAAGCAAGGGAGGTGCGGCCCTTGACCGATATGTTTGACGCACCGATACATCTGTCATATAATGTAGAAAAAAGGGAGGGGAGAATGAGAGGGAGAGAGAGACAGAGCTAGAGAGAGAGAAAGGGAGATAGAAAGAGAGATAGAAAGAGAAAGAAAGATAGAAATAAAAATAGAAAGAGCAGTTGCCACACCTCCTTTGACATTGTAATGACTGACATATAATGCTGACGTTTTGTTTTTCTAGTGACCAATCGGAATTAGATCACAAAATGACACACTTGTGTAGTGCAATGGTTCATGTATATCACAGTGTACAGAGAATTATTAAATAGTCCTGGGTAATTAGCAAGTGTGCACATATAATTGGAAATGCTGTCAACATATAATGTTCTCTATCTCTTCAGGATTACTTTGTCTACCAATCCGTCTCTCTCACTTCCGGGTGTAATATTGTGTGATGGAGGATGGTAGTTCTTATTACATGAGAGAAAAGAAAGATAGCTCGTGGATAGAAAACGGAAACACGTCATGTCTATCGACAAAGAGAGAGAGAGAGAGAGAAAGAGAGAAAGAGAGAGAGAGAGAGAGAGAGAGAGAGAGAGAGAGAGAGAGAGAGAGAGAGAGAAAGAGAGAGAAAAGTCACATCACATGTTAACGTGTGGTGCACATACAATGTTAACGTGTGGTGCACTTCACGGCTCAAAATTGATAAATTTCACATGCGTGTGTATTTGGGGGTGACAACTTCAAAAAATCCCAGCTTCGACTGCTCTTACCGCAGATCTTTATTATGTTATCTACAGAATTGTACATAATATTATACATACAATTTTCCTTGCACACTTTAGTGTTGCCGCCACTACTTTCTGTCTCTTATTCTCTCTTTTTTTCTCTCCCTCTTTCTCTCTCTTTCTCTCTCCCCTCTCTCTCCCAAAACAATGACAGCCCCTCACGTTAACAAGGAAGGGGTCCAGGACCGGTGTTCGTACCCCAATCACGTAACCTCTCCATGATTTAGGATACAATTAACCTCTCTATCAATCATCATCATGCCGCATATGATATGATAATAATAGATATGTAGCAGAATGGGGTGACACATATTGCATTATAGGGCAAAAATAGCTCACCTAGTATTATGAGAGCGGGAGATCAGTTACAAAGAGTGAAGGACTGCAGTATCACTCCTTGGCATTTCGCCAAGCCTTGGGGTAGCTTGAATAACGGGAAACCGTGTTTCCAGTATCATGCCGTGTGTTTGTGAGACGGGAGAGAATGTTGGTTAATTGAATTTTTGACCAAAGTTGAAATAAGACGACCTACATACACACTCTCTCTAAACACACTCATATTTCAGGTGGCAGTCAGAAGTTGATTGGGTTCTGTCACGACAACGTACAGCTAAACGATGAGTTGGTCCACTCTGTACGTCTTGTTAGGAGACCCCAGGATCTCACTCTTGAGATTGACGGCCGGAATATTCTTTGTAAGTGTGTGATTCACAGAGATTCAGTCAGTAGCAGCTGCTGTAAAAGCGAATTATTCTCCCACCCTTGAAATAGCTGATTTGCAACATCACAACCAGCCGTACAACTCTTGAGAGATGAGAACAGAACGTCAGCTTGATGACACAAAACTATCTTGCGGGGTTAGACGTAGGGCGCGGTGACAGTGGTATAGAGTTGATCGCGCGCATTCACCCGCCTCCGAGCTGTGTGTTGTTGGTGACCCTGCACAAAACACTGCAGCACCCTGCACTGTGCAGGTTCCTCTATGAATGTTCTAACAGTTGCAACCCCCTCACCCCAGGTAAAACTCCCCCGGATATGAAGGGTAACTTCACTTTCACGGAGCTGCGATCAATAACAGTTGGTCACCTGCAGCCTTCTTGGGGTGCCAACTATGGAATGACGGGGTGTATGACTAACCTAAATGTGGACGGGATAGCACCCCTTATTCTTGCTGATCTAGCTGTCAATGCAGGTATGTATTTAATTAATTAGTAACATGGTTGGGGTTTATTATGTCTCGGTTGTGAACTCTGCTTCGTTCTTACAATACACACTATCTGTTGAAGAGCCTGTACCGTTCTTACAATACACTCTCTATAGGCGGGAGCTCTGTGTCGGCTGAGAATGTGAGGTTTGTTGAGACCTGTGGAGCTGAATACGTAGTACCAACTGAACCCCCTCTAATACCGTAAGTAACTCTGATATTGTAGTAACCAGGAACCGACCGACACAAGTAAACAACCAATCAGAACTCGTTATTTAGGTCACGTGACTGGTTATCAGCCAATCAGGGACCAGTATTTCAGTCGGTTCTTGGTAGTAACTCTAATATTCTCTGATACTCTCATTCTGGTTTCTCTCCCACTCTCATGCTGAGCATAACCCCCCTCTCCCTCTCCCCAGGTCTACAGAGAGCCCCTTCGTTCCAGAGATAGTGACTGGTAAGGTAGAGGAGGAGGGCGGCAATGGCAATGGTGATGATGACGATGGTAGTAAGAGCACAATTATCATCATCATAGTCACCATCTGCATCCTTATTATACTGGTTCTTGTTATTGGAATAGTGTGCAAGCGTTACTATAGCAACAAGGGAACCTATAGAGTAGACAATGATAGGGCTCGAGCTCCCCCTGACCAAGGAGAACAGGAGTATTTCATTTAGTTCCCCTTATATTGTTTAGTTGAGCCGTTTTTTTTGTAATGATTGTGTTTTTCAAGAGCGTTTATTTTGTGTTTTCAGTACCCCGTTGGTTGTATATCAGTCCATGCAGCTCAGTGAGACTGTTATTTGGGTGTTTTAAAAAGACTGAAAATAATATATAACAGAGACTAGTACAAATATTTAAGTTATTTGAGAGCTCATTTTTCATCCAAATGGATATATTTCTAAATCTGCTTTCCCAACATACAGTGTGTCGGTGTTTCAGTAGTTTAATAATGTTTTATTATTAAGTTTTAACTCCATTTGATTTTGTAGGGCGAAGCAGCCTGGTAATTTGCCCTATAACTTGAAGATTAATATATTGAGTCTAGTGGAAATGTTACTGTTAGGAATCGTTAGGCAGGGGCCGGCGAGTTAGGAACAATTTATTGTGTCACATGAACAATGAACTTGGAAAAAGAATGGAGTGCAGCAGTTGTTGTAGGTCCTACAGGGTGTTCATTTTGGATCTTTACAAGCGTTGGGCTTCACCCAGAAAAAAGTTGACAAGATTAGGTCATGAAACATTCAAGGTTCCTGGGGGTTTTGGAGCTCTAGCACCCCGGGAAGTGTGTTTTTGGCATCAAAACTACCAGAAGGAATTTTTTGCTGGTGCTGAGACTTTGCTAAAATGTTTTTTGGGTATTTTCTATGTCAATCCCAAAATTTCATAGAGATTGGATGTGTTTTTCAGACTCAAAATTTCGTAAAAAGTGGCTAGAAAGACTCAATTTTAGCCGTTTTTGAGCTGTTTTCGAGCCTTTCCAGCCACTTTTATCGAAATTCTATCTCTATGAAACTTTAGGATTGACATAGAAAATACCCAAAAAACATTTTAGCAAAGTCTCAGCACCAGCAAAAAATTCCTTCTGGCAGTTTTGATGCCAAAAACACACTTCCCGGGGTGCTAGAGCTCCAAAACCCCCAGGAACCTTGAATGAGGGTATAGAATAGTCCAAGTATGAAGTTTCATGACCTGATCTTGTCAACTTTTTTCTGGGTGAAGGCAAACGCTTGTAAAGATCCAAAATGAACACCCAGTATATTCTGTTGTAAATATGTGTATTGTGTGAATTCCACCATTTTATAGAAACTTACATCCGTATACTTATTTATCTACAAGTACAACTTGTTGAGTAAGGGGGAACACCCTTCCCCCTTACTCAACAAAGTACAGGGTGTCCCACTGTCTTTGCATCACCTGTGATTTTGGGTCATGACCGGGCTCCATTAAACTAACCAAAACTCATCGAAAAATTGGTCAAAATGGTTCTAACAAAAACCAGTGTTCTAGAGAATTGTCTGGCGAACATTTTGGTGGCAAGATTGACGTTCCAAGTCTTACCAATCGTCAGATATATCGTCGTAAAGTCAAAAGTACGTGTTCATGAAATCCGACCGGGATTCACGTTTTGAAAAATTCACAAGTGCAAAGTTGCTCGGATCACATTGCATCCCTCATAAGAGTTGTAGGAAATTGTCTGGCGGTCATTTTGGTACCCGGGTTTTTGTCCTAGCTCAATGTTTAGAGTGTCTTATGACTGTCAGAACTGGAATTTTTCCAAAAGTGGTCTCAGGTATCGTATTGCATTTTGCCCTGTTATGAAGCTCATTGCTGCTTGAATAACATGTTAGTGCATGATAGGGTTGAGATAGACCACGTGCGTATCCTACACATTAACAGGGGCCTTGCCAAATCGTCATAACAACCCTGTCAAGTGTCTAGATGAAATTGAGACGATATGTGCTGATTATCATGGGATTACACACGACACCGAGCCACCTAATTAGGGGTTGTGAGCCGATACCAACTAAGACTCAGCATAGAACAATTTTCATGTTCCTACAGTCATAACGCAACTAAAACATAGAGCTATGGAAAAAATCATGGTATCAAAATGAACCTTAGACGATTCCAATGAAGCTATTGTAAATTTAAAATCATTTTACCCATTTGTTGATGACACGTGATCCCCTCAAAAATGCTGGTTGAATTTCGTCTTTAGACAGTCATAAGACACTCTAAACATTGAGCTAGGACAAAAACCCGGGTACCAAAATGACCGCCAGACAATTTCCTACAACTCTTATGTGGGATGCAATGTGATCCGAGCAACTTTGCATTTGTGAATTTTTCAAAACGTGAACCCCGGTCGGATTTCATGAACACGTACTTTTGACTTTACGACGATATATCTGACGATTGGTAAGACTTGGAACGTCAATCTTGCCACCAAAATGTTCGCCAGACAATTCTCTAGAACACTGGTTTTTGTTAGAACCATTTTACCAATTTTTCGATGAGTTTTGGTTAGTTTAATGGAGCCCGGTCATGACCCAAAATCACAGGTGATGCAAAGACAGTGGGACACCCTGTACAACAACTACTTATATTACAGCAATTCAAATTCATAATAACAACATTATATAGGCAGTCTAATGTGCTAATGTATTTGGTAGTACCAATGTTACTGTCAGGCCTATCATCTGACAGAATCAGATTTAGTGACTGGTCATGGCTGTGTGTCAATATCTCATGACCAATGGCGTCATGATACGAACTACGAAGGAGGAAGCTTCTCGTAGTTAAGGTTGCTGTTGTAACGCGCCAATAACCTATTTGAGCGGTGCTTATCAATGCCGCGCAACGCGCGAACAGTTTAAATAATAAAAACGAATTAAAAAAAATTCAGTGCAGTGTTCGCGTTTTGAAATTTTAAATCTGCAAAATTAAAAATTTAAATATCCGATATCGGTAAATACTGAAACGGGGAACGCCCGTTCATGGCCCACAACACCCAGGGCGGGGAATGAAGATACGTTGCCGGGCGCCGTTACGATATGGGCGTTTGGAGGCCTGTTTATAGGTGTCCATTGCCAAAAAGTGCCCTGCACTAAAACGGCTCTACGGTCTACCAGCCAAACCACTCAACCGTTTTGGCTAATCCAAAGTTTATCTGATATGAATTATCAAGTCCTAACCCCAACCCAAACCCCAGCCACAACCCTAACCTTAAAGTGAGAGTGGACCGAATCAGAATTGGACAATTTTGTTGTAGGTAGTAGAGATTAGCTTTCTGAGCATTTTGCGTTTTTGCCGCTCAAAATCGACCTACCCATCACTGAGATATTTTTGTTATGTTGGGAGAATTCCTGCTGGATCAGTATTTATCAAACAGGATAGAAACAATCCTTGTGTTTTACTAACACATTCTTTAAATTTTTGATATGCTGGCTTGCATTGCCCTGCTTCTGTGCATGGACATGTCAACCTCACTGCTTATATTCAGAATGTGTTAATAAAACGCCATGATTGTTTCTATTCTGTTTTATACATACTGATTAAACAGGAGTTCTCCCAACATAACAAAAATATCTCAGTGATGGGTGGGTCGATTTTGAGCGGCAAAAACGCAAAATGCTCAGAAAGCTAATCTCTACTACCTACAACAAACTTGTCCAATTCTGATTCGGTCCACTCTCACTTTAAGCCCTAAACCTAAAAAACAATGAGTGCTGACAATCCAAACACCCAGATTTTAACGTTGGCCTACGGTAGTTGCCCTCCTAATGTTTTTCAGAACACGTTTTTTTAGAAATACGCCAAAAAGACGTTTTAAGCTTTTGTTTCAACATAGACAAACGTTTATTCGGACTGGGCTTTCGCCCATGTGTCCAATCCTGTTGCCCGGCGCCCCTGTACCGCCCCTGCCCTTGAACTTTGTGAAGACTCTTCAGATCGATAGAAGTTACCGGGATTGAAAACATTTAGTTTTAGTATGCTAAAGCTAACTTCTCAACTATTTCCAAGACTGTATGTCTCAAGATGTCTCAGAGGCAGTTTCCAGTCATGTATTCCGCCGGAGCAGAGCCCCCGCACGGTGTAGAACCTGTGACACATATGTCTATCTAAAAGGAAGGGAGTGCCAGAAATGTGGCCTTGTTTGCCACCGAAAGTGCC
Source organism: Hormiphora californensis (assembly GCA_020137815.1). Lineage (NCBI taxonomy): Eukaryota > Metazoa > Ctenophora > Tentaculata > Cydippida > Pleurobrachiidae > Hormiphora > Hormiphora californensis. The sequence continues at coordinate 5,790,473 of CM035352.1, forward strand.
TAAAAAGCCTCGCTATTATTTGTGCTGGGAGACCCATGCCTCGAAAGGTAGCACTTAGCAATTCTTGAGCGTGATACTATAAAGTATAAGTAAAGCTGATAGTAGAAGCACACATAATGTCAATACTCAGTATAGTATTTCTAATTAGCTGTCAGCTACACATTCTATAATGAAGCAATTCAAAACTCTATTTTCTCTCCAGGTTGCAACATTCGGAGTTGATTTCTCAGTGCACTTGTGTGCTACTCACTGCTCTATTCCACATGTCGTTGTGAAATGTGTGAACTACATTGAGGAGCACGGCATGCAGACCAAGGTTAGTGTACAGGAATATGGCTATATAGGGGCATATATATGTCTCCATACCTGATATTTAGGTTACTTTACTGCATTATATTATCAAGTAATAAATCTCACTTATTTTCAGGGAATTTATCGTGTGGCGGGTGCAAAGAGCAAAATGCAGAGTCTCTGTAGGAGTTTTGAGAATGGTTTGAACCTCGTTGATCTGACTGAGAAATCACCCCATCTCGTATCATCGGTTTTAAAGCTTTACCTCAGACAGGTAGTTCTTCGATAGATTCCATTCTTTCCTAATTATTATGTCAGTAAGAAGTAATCTTTGTGGTTCTTTTCTCTTTTCAAGTTTTAACCCCCTCCCTTCCTCTCCCCCATTTTAGCTGCCGGAGCCGTTGCTAATGCACTCTAAACTACGCAGAATTAATAGAGGTAGCATTGCGTCATCAGGAATCCCCTGACAAGAAGGTTGAGCATCTTCAGGATATTAGGAAAGTGCTGCTCCTCCTTCCCAAGGCTAACCGTTACACACTTCGGTTCATTATCGAGCATCTAAACAGGGTCGCCAAAAACGAGGTAATGAATCTACTTAGGACACTGAAACTCACCAGACATTACTATTTATGGTTTAACCATTTAACTTGTGCTGTTGCACCGACCCCGCGCCCAAATAAAATAAAAAATAATTGTATGAACAATACAACATTAAACCTATAGCGTTATTTTCTAGACAACTAAAGATCGGCACACAGGATTTTCTACTTTTTCATGATTATGATTATCTCCACATAAATTATTGCGTAGCTAGACTGTGTTTCGCATGCCCCGCCCGCGAAACACAACCCTCCTTTACAAATGTAAAGGAGGTTTCCGGTTTAGATCATAACAAATAAATTACCCTGCAGGCCCAGAACCAGATGAGCTCAATGAACCTGGGGATAGTGTTTGGACCTACTCTTGTGAAACCAATGCACGAACACTCCTCTGCCAGTATTGTTCATATTAACCACCACAGCCTAATTACCCAATTAATGATTGATCACCCAGAGATATTTATGGTAAGTGTTTTAAACTTCCTTTCTCTATTTTATTATGGTGTGTGATTTGCCGTGATCCCTTCATTTTATATTCGTTACTAAGAAATGCACTATAAAACACACCCGCTACGTTCACATCTCTCTCTCTCTCTCTCTCTCTCTCTCTCTTTTTTTTTTCTCTTTTTTCTCCTCTCTCTCTCTCTCTCTCTCCTCTCTCTCTCTCTCTCTCTCCTTCTCTCTCTCATCTCTCTCTCCTCTCTCTCTCTCTCTCTATCTCTCTCTATCTCTCTCTCTCTCTCTCTCTCTCTCTTTCCTCCTCTCTCTTTCCTCCTCTCTCTCTCTCTCTCTCTCTCTCTCTCTCTCTCTCTCTCTCTCTCTCTCTCTCTCTCTCTCTCTCTCTCTCTCTCTCTCTCTCTCTCTCTCTAAAACTCACATGTGCCATATTATTCCTTATTCAACAACCCATTAGGTTGAGGAGGAAGAGACAGAGTACAGTCAACTGTGTATAAATCCTAAAGTTACTAGCATGTCCGATGTCCTACCTATCAGTACCCGAACCAGCATCAAACTTCTCGCCTCGTCTGATCACTACTTTGAATACGTTCGGAGGAGGAAAAGTAGCAGAATGAGCATTAAAACACACTCTGAACCTAACGTACTGGAGGTACTGCTTAGTAGATAGTTTTGTTTTTCTATTTGTGTTTGTTCACGGCACACGCCCCACACAATTAATAAGGTTCAGGTTGTTCCCCCTTTGATCTGACTAAGGTGTGGACCATGTCTTACTTTACTTTTCTGATTATATTAACTTTGTCTAACTCATCTCTCCACTCTTCCTCTCCAACCAACCAACTCCCTCTCTCTCCCCAGCCGACGTGTAGTACCCGACTAGTACCTCCACCCTTCCCGGGGGAAGGCAGTCAGTATGTGAATGAGGAAGACACCCATACACGAATTATCAGGGCCTTTAGTGAACCGAGCAAGTGTAACAGTAGCTTCGGCAGCCAGGTAATGAGAGATGTTGTGTCACCACTAATATTGGCAATTGTTTTGCAACTGTACATGATCACATATCTCATCTTGGAGTTTCTCTCCCCTCAAATCTCTATCTAATCATCTCCCTATTGCCAGGAGTTTCTCTCTACCCGCAGTGATCTGAGCAACATATCCAGTGAACTCAGCTCTACAGATAACCTACTGGACTCAACAGATGAAACGAGTTTCTTCGATACAGACGAGGTATGTTTTAAAATCTCCCCGCAATCAAGACGAGATATTTTAAACTCTCTCAATTCAAGATTCACAAAACTATTTGGGGAATGAAAGCTGTCAAAATTGTAATCCACCACCCACTAAGAATCCAAACTCTGCTGCCAAGACCACCCTCTAAGTATTATCTATTATGTTTTTGTGACCCCTCCCTAACAGCACACCCCACCTTGTATTGTTCATGACATGTTGGTGTAGTAACCCCCATCCTGAATGATATTGTTCATTATTAATTTAGAGCAAAAACTAATTGAAATTAGTTCGCCAGAAAGGTGGCCCATTTTGAACTTACTCCTTCATTTCCGTCACCTTTGAGTTGAGGCTCCAAAGACATTGAGGTATCCGTAAACTTTTCCGCCTTCAACTCAAAGGTGACGGAAATGAAGGAGTAAGTTCAAAATGGGCCACCTTTCTGGCGAACTAATTTCAATTAGTTTTTGCTCTAAATTTGTACTCTTTTTTTGTTGGTCGTTTGAGGTCATTTATGACCTCAAACAACTAAGATAATTGTCAACTAAAGTGTTCAAATGTAATTCAAATGTATCCTGGGATGTAGGAAGCTGATTTGACGAAATTTTCAAAATTCAACGTCGTTTTGACGTCGTGACGTCACATGTGACGTCACGACGACGTAAAAACTAAAAAGTTATGACAGACTATTTAGCCGATGAAGCACTAAACGTGTGAAAAGTTTTAAAGGCAGCAGTAGTCAAGAACTGAAGTTATTGCACGAAATGTGAGTTTTTGTGTAGATTTTCACATCAAATTTTTGAGTTCCGACGCGTTTTAAGGTCTAAAAATGACAAGTTAGAGAAAATCACTATATAGTATCTGAAAGTTCAGACAATTTGCCTCTAACGATTTTCAGTCAAATCAGGAATCAGAATACGTCTTGAGGGTGTTAGGGGCGTTTGAAAATATTTGGTCTGAGAATTTTCAATGACGTCACTTTGTGACGTCATTACGGTCGTCATAGAGGACATTTTCACTCGAAACCTTAACTAATGCATGCCCCGAACGATTTGCTAACGGATAAAACTTGGTTCAAGTCTCCAGCTGGTATGGATCAGGCTACAAGTGTTACACAGTGAAGCGTCTATAGCTATATATCTATCTATATATCTATCTATATATCTATTTAGAGCAAAAACTAATTGAAATTAGTTCGCCAGAAAGGTGGCCCATTTTGAACTTACTCCTTCATTTCCGTCACCTTTGAGTTAAGGCTTCAAAGACATTGAGGTATCCGTAAACTTTTCCGCCTTTAACTCAAAGGTGACGGAAATGAAGGAGTAAGTTCAAAATGGGCCACCTTTCTGGCGAACTAATTTCAATTAGTTTTTGCTCTAAATTTGTACTCTTTTTTTTGGTCGTTTGAGGTCATTTATGACCTCAAACAACTAAGCTAATTGTCAACTAAAGTGTTGAAATGTAATTCAAATGTATCCTGGGTTGTAAGAAACTGATTTGACGAAATTTTCAAAATTCGACGTCGTTTTGACGTCGTGACGTCACATGTGACGTCACGACGACGTAAATATTATGACAGACTATTCGGCCAATGAAGCACTAAACGTGTGAAAAGTTTTAAAGGCCATGGTAGTCAAGAACTGAAGTTATCGCACGAAATGTGAGTTTTTATGTGGATTTTCACATCAAATTTTTGAGTTCCGACGCGTTTTAAATTCTAAAAATGACAAGTTAGAGAAAATCGCGATATAGTATCTGAAAGTTCAGACAATTTGCCACTAACGATTTTCCGTCAAATCATGAATCAGAATACGTCTTAATGGTGTTAGAGGCGTTTCACAATGTTTGGTCTGAGATTTTTCAATGACGTCGCTTTGTGACGTCATTACGGTCGTCATAGTGGAATTTTCACTTGAAACCTTAACTAATGCATGCCCCGGACGATTTCCTAACGGATAAAACTTGGTTCAAGTCTCTAGCTAGTATGGTTCGGGCTACAAGTGTTACACAGTGAAGCGTCTATATATATCTATATATCTATATATCTATATATCTATATATCTATATATCTATATATATACCTATCGCCACACTGAATTTTCTGTTTTGGGGGTGGTGTCATAACTTGCGACCTGAATGAGTTAGCTACTTGAAATTTTTACCGTCAGTAGAGGTCTATGTGAAGCTTCTTAGTACCAAATTTCAGCCTCTTAGCTCATCTGGTTCCGGAGTTAGGAGGGGTCGAAAAGTGCCAAAATGGGCTAAAACTTTAAAATTGTTATATCTACGCTGTTGGCAAGCGGGCCCACTTTTTCGGGAAAAGTTTTAGGGGGGAGGGGATGGGGCCACCTTTGCGCTTGCCAGCGCAGTGATCTATCGCCACACTGAATTTTCTGTTTTGGGGGTGGTGTCATAACTTGCGACCGGAATGAGCTAGCAACTTCAAATTTTTACCGTCAGTAGAGGTCTATGTGAAGCTTCTTGGCACCAAATTTAAGCCTCCTAGCTCATCTGGTTCCGGAGTTAGGAGGGGTCGAAAAGTGCCAAAATGGGCTAAAACTTCAAAATTGTTATATCTACGCTGTTGGCAAGCGGGCCCACTTTTTCGGGAAAAGTTTTTGGGGGGATGGGATGGGGCCACCTTTGCGCTTGCCAGCGCAGTGATACCACCCCCCCATATACAGGATGAGACGTGCCTCTCTCATTGTTAATACCCACATACAGGATGAGACATGCCTCTCTCATTGTTAATACCCCCATATACAGGATGAGACATGCCTCTCTCATTGTTAATACCCCCATACAGGATGAGACATGCCTCCAGGAGTATGTGGCACAGCAACTAAAGGGTGTCCCTGCTAGACTCCAAATCCTCAGAAAGTGCTCCCTTAGTACCAGTGATAGTGACGATGGTGCCGTGTTAAATGTGAAATATGTACAGAGCTCCCAGGTACTTGAATTTCTAATTATTTGTTTGTCACAATATCTTCTAATCTGAGCTATCAGGAACTGACCGAATCAGGAAATACTGGTCCCTGATTGGCTGATAACCAGTCACGTGACCTAAATAACGAGTTCTGATTGGTTGTTTACATGTGTCGGTCGGTTCCTGTGAGCTATGAACATGACATCTGTGTTTCAGAGCGAGGTCAGTAGTGATCCCTTTGTTCCAGCGTGTCGGGCCCGTCTAGTGAACCTGGGGATAAACAACTCGATAGTACGACCCAGACTTTCACTCAGCACCGAACCAGCCATGCCCTAATATACCCTTCACCCCCTCCCCCACCCGCTTTATTTTTGTATATTTTCTGTTTGCTGACTTCATTCAACCTCCAGACTATTATTATTATTCTAGTATGCTATTATTATTATTCCGTGACGGCCAGGGATCCCCGACACCTAGATAATGCGTGTAAGATGTATAAAATATCAACCCCCAGTGTGTATATTGTGTATGTATATCTCCGCTATTCGGCAGTATTTTCTGTATAACCTTGTTGTAGCAATGTTGATATATCCGGTGCAGTTAACCACCCCGCAACCAAGCAATATATCCAATTTGAATGTATGTGGTTTAGTTTTCCAGTTAGTTCCCTTGACATCCACTTTGCGTAGGGCGCGGTAACTCCTAGATGGGTCACCCCGCGCGGCTCCCCGCGCTGTCCCTTTGTAGAACTCACTCCTTGTCAGCGCAGGATTAATCTACCTCTAACCTCCCTCCCTCTAGTCAGCGCTATGTCAAGGAGTATCCGGTTAGAGACGAGAAGCAGGGCGAGGGATGAGCTGAAACGGGCCATGAATTCTATTGATAAGGTTCGGAAATGGTAAGTATGTCAGATCACAGATGTCTTGTTCCAGTTCAGTTTTCACTATTTAATTATTATTTAATTATATTCCTTTAAACCCAAGTGAATCTAGTGGAAGATGTGTCTACTAAGCTAGCACCGCTCTAAGATGAAAGCGTTTATTTCTAACTCTCTCCCAGGGAGAAGAAATGGGTGAAGGTGGGTGGAGCAGGGTGCAAGCTGACTGTTTACAAGTGGTCAAGGAAGGCAGTTGAGATAGCAGACAAGACTGATAAAGATAAACCAGCCATTATAGCTGGCAATGGTTCAACTATTAAACCTGGTGGACCAGCCCCGGAACCCATGCAGACTGAACAGGAGAAGGGGGACCAGAAGAAATCTGTAATGCTGGATTCTAACAGCAACACTTTTGTAAGTTTAGCAACTCTATAATCAAAACAGAACATTGTTTATTGACCCCCCCTCCCCGGTTTATCGACCGCCCAATTCCAGGTGGGGGACGAGTCTAGAGACAGCTTTACTGCATCTAGTGCAGAGTTCATGAAGTACTGCCCAGATCCCGATACACAGGACAGTCTCAATGCTCGTGAGTTCAGATATTATATGACATGGAGGGGTTCGTTATGATAAGCATCTCTCTTAGACTTTTTCGTATGACCTCTTTTATTAACAAATCTCCCCCCCTCTCCAGCAACTACGGACGATAACACGAGTTCCCGGACCCCTTCAGCCGCTAAGGAAACTCCAGTACAGGAGGGAGGGAAGATAACGGTGTCGGATGCCTTCAAAAACTCCTCAGAACCGACCCTTCCAGAGGCCGCTAAAGAGGGTAGGTCTTAATGGGGATATAGGGAGTGACTGTATTTATCCGATAAAGATTTTCTGGTCATTTCGTGTTATCGGTGTTGTTTTACTATTTTCTAATACGCAATTACATTTCTCAGGAAACATGGAGCAAATGGAGAAATGAAGGTCGAAAGAGCTGAAATATATGGACATTTTGACAAGATAAACAGATATATTTTATCCACAGATTTAATTGGCGCATTATTGTATTTGAAATCTGTATTTACCCACCACTTTTACTATATTGAATCAGTACTATAGTATGATCCTGTCCATCCAATATTCCTCCTAGTCCCATCTCACTAGGTATTGTAATGGCTGACTCTGAAAAGAAGATACCCAGACCGGACCTGGAGAAGGCAGCAAGACGATCCAAAAAGGGCACTGGAGTGAGGAAACTTAGTGGCGGATTGGGCAGGGTAAGTGACAACTAAATTCTACTAGAAAACACCCCCAAATATAAGGTCGGATTTTTTGAGGGTGTCACCACCAAAAAAATCCGGCTTTTGTGGTGTGCAGTACTATCTGTGTATCAGGGATTTCACCCCCTTATCATACAGGAATTTGCACTTATCGGGGTTCTATTTCTCGGAGGTTACGCGTTTATGTTCCAAAAGATGGAGCGAGCGAAACAAAATGAGACTGAGCAGAAGAAGAAGCTGAAGGAGTTAGAGAACAAGTATGGAATCACCATCCCCCTGGAAGTTGATAAACACAAGTGAAATGTTTTTATTTGACAAGATCACTCCCTGACCCTCATAACTACAATTGAATGAGAACTATGAACTGATCCCTGGATTATTTTTGGATCTGTTATTCTATCCAGCTGCTTGATGTGTGTTAGATGTTAGCGTGATAAGAACTTTTTACAGACTTAGCATTGGTTTTAGATCTAAAATTAAACTAATTACCTAAACACTAAAACAAACTTCCATCCTCTGGTCTAGTTTCTAGGTTATGTGAGGAACAACTGACATGGAGAACTCTAAGATAGCCCGTCCTAGTCAGGACAAATTCCGAGGACTGAACAGGGGACCTAAAAAGGTAAAAGACCCACTTTCCTGAATAACAATCGAATATTTTACAATGCTTTCGAATTTCGCTCTAAGTCTAACTGATATAAATTTCCGCAGACTATACTCATCACGGTAGCGTTCAGTGCATTTGCCTTGTGGTTCAGGGACTGGCACAAGAACTGGCTGCGGGCAGGACAACCTGCCGAGGGGTGGCAGGACTACGATGAGGAATTCAAACGGAAGGAGGATGAGAGATGGGGGATAGATAGAAAGGGAATACAGCCTAACACTGTGGTAGATAATGTTAGAGAGGCTTTACAGTCATTATTCAAGTGAAATGTTTTCTAGTTAACTTATTCATATGTTTTAATTACCAGTTTGATGATTGAGTGTCTGTCTCTTTCATTTCTATATTTAAATTTCTATTTCCCCAAACTAATACCTACCCAGTACCCTACTCCAGCGTATCACCTACTAACCCCTACCTCCACCCAGTCCCCTACTCCAAAGTATCCCCTACCCACTCTCCACTCTCCAGTGAGTAGGTATCATGGCTGCTAAGAAGATCTCGAAGAGCAAAGAGAAGAAGCTGCAAAGAAAGGAAAACTTGGCAGCCCTTGGAGAGTCTCAGATGAGGTTAAACAAGGCAAATCTACCCTCCAACGATCACCTTGCATCCTTTAAACCGTTCCAGAAATATACAAGGAATGGCCTAGATCTGTCAATTGAATGTACCCATTTCGCCAACCTGGCAGAATCAGACTTTGAGAGTATCTTCAACCTACTTGAAACCAACATGAAGAAAGGTAAGCAGTCTTGTTGAGTACCATCCCTTACTAAAACAAGTCATGACTGATGATCATCAACTTGAGTATGAACAAGTTAAATTGTGACCCACATTGTAGCAGTTCGATAGGATTGGCTACAACCGACTACTAGGTTGCTAAGTAACCCCTTAATACTAGGCATCTCCGGGAGTATTTCTCAGAGAAGCCCACCCCCAAATCAACTCTATTTATCCCCCCAATTTATCTCTCTATATATAGAGAGATAAATTGGGGGGATAAATTAGATATATCTAACTGCATGTGCCCTGCAGAGTACGAGGCAAGTGATTGGGGATGGAACGGGAAGGAAAAGAAGGCTGAGCTGAGGGAGAAGAACCCCTGGTTCCTTATTGCCCGTGATACCGCCTCCAAAGTCATCGCCTTCGCTCACTTTAAATTTGATTTTGATGAAGAGGAGGAGGTGCTATATTGTTATGAGGTGAGGCTCACACTATGACGCTACCTAGCGGGGTCAGACCCTTTTTCAAAGTCTGTTCAAATCGGGTCGGCGCCGCCAGACAGCTATTTGGATCACTATAGTGAGAGGTTGAACAAGTTGAAACTACCTCTACTACCTGCTAATCCATTATTGTTTACAGGTTCAAGTAGTGGACGAGATGAGAAGTAAGGGTGTTGGGAAGTTTATGATGCAGATACTGGAGTTGATCGGGTCTACCACATCTATGAAGAAGATGATGGTAACTGTGTTCAAACACAACTCCCGATCTATCCACTTCTTCAAGGACGTTCTCAAGTGAGTCTTCAACCACATGAACCACATAGCTGTTATGGCAGCAACTGAGTCACTTAGTTGCCATAGCAACCACCTGAACCACTTAGTTGCCATGGCAACCACCTGAACCACTTAGTTGCCATGGTCTAGTTTTTAATGAATTCTTGGTGAAGAGACCCGTTTAACAGCACACATCACAGCTGTCAACTAACCCCTTCCCTCCTCCCAGATATACAGACGATGAGACATCGCCCCGTTATTGTGACCCGCTAGAAGAGAGCGAGTACTGCTACGAGATTATGAGTAAACCTCTCAAAGCGAAGAAGACCGATAATGGGTGTGTTAAAGCCCCTGCTGCTCCAAAATGTTGCCAAAAGTGCTGAATACTGAATACTGGAAGTTAACACACACATCGTGGAGAGATAGTGGTAGAGAAGAGATGGACAGTTCGGTGTGTTAAATTCCAGAGTTAGTCTGCGAGATAAAAACAGCTCTGTTAATCATGGCTTTTTAACTTAATAGAAATGTTTTTACAGTATATTATTTGAAGGTCCCACTTTTATATTTATCGCTCTTTTCATTACACACAACAAAATCAGTTGTCCTTTAATTCAACAGAGATCATGGGGTGTCACTGGTATCGCTTCGCAGATATGTGATAGGTGTCAATGTCACCACGGGGTGTCACATTGTTTCTCGACATCACAACACATGACACCACTCCATGATCTCTCAGTCAATCAAACCCGGAAATGGCTGGATATCCATAGCCCCATGGGCATGGTGCTACGGTTTTAGATACCCGTGATTTAGGAAAATATGGGACAGATCAAACACAAAAAACACATCACACTGATACACAAAATAAAAGAACGCACAGTCCTAGTGTCACTCCATAAGGCGTATTGTACCACCATCACTACCTAGCACCAGCAGTCTATTCATTGGTAACGATGCCACGGCTGTGAGACCTCCTTTGAATAGCTCTGATCGGAGTTTTACAGAGGTTGCAGATGCAGGGTTGTTGATAGTAGTTACCCGGTACCCGTTGCTAATGGTAACTAGGTCCTCTTCTTGAGTACATCCTGCAACAATACCATCCCGGGTTCCTTGGTATTCTAGGGGAGATCAGGGGTTAGAGAATAGAGGTGGTTGAGAGAGTTGTTTGGTTTACCCAATTTAGATGGGTTTCGGTCAATGATTTATCATCCAAGTCCCACTTCACTAAACCACAACCACTCAACCACTTCACTCACTATTATCAGGCGGTTGTCCCTCACTGAAAGTCTTGGCTCGTTTCCAGTGACACACAGACACACTACTATCACTGGATGTTGTGTACACTGACCCATTACTGCCTAGCATCATGCCGGTTATCTCTTGGAGGTGGTGGCGACATGAGGAGGAGAGGGTCCCCACACGCAGATCAAACACATACACCAAACCTGGGGGACAGAGAGGGAGGGTCATATCAATAACTGAAGTTACATTACACTTACAGGTCATAGAATATTTTCATACTGCACGGGCAGGTTATCCTCCAGACGTGCAGCAATCACAAACAAACAAACCAACGGGCAACATCTGGACATACTAAACATTGCATGATACTACCCAGCTATAAAACAATGTTTTACAATGTCTTCCCCTTCTAAAACATGTCTTCCATCTCTATCACAATGTCCCACCTCTATCACAATGTCTCCTCTCTACCACAATGTCCCACTATTATTACCTGAGGAGAACCCGGTTGCTATCCACATGCCCCCAGGATCACAACTCATCGTCCTGATGGGATGGGGCTGGGCCAGGGCAGTCAGCTTCCATTCCATTACAGCCGCATCCTTTACCCGTGTATCAAATATACGAAGGAAGTTGTCACCCGAACCTGTGAATGGGGAGGTTACAATTACAATAATCTACTACTACAGTTGGACCCCGATTTACCGGGATACTAGGGGGAAAGGGTTTTGCCTGGGCATTTTGAATCACACTGTTCATAATTGTCCCATCAGTAGTACCTTGAATGAATCGATGAGTTGCCCGGGGCAGGGATGCTATCACTAGGCCATTCTTACTGTCATACTTGTTCACAACTTTCTCTCTCTCCAAATCAGTCACCTGGAATTGTAGATGATCATTGATTGGTAGAATTAGAGGGGGGGGGGGCTGTCAGAGCATTGGCCTGACCCATTCTCGCGCGAGAACTGTGGTCAGAGCATTGGCCTGACAGAGGGGGGGGGGGGTTTCTGGTGACTGGAAAGATTTTTTTTAAATATATGATTTCAATGTTGAATCGATAAATAACTCGATTTTTTTCCTGTCCTATCTAGTATCACAAGACCCCATTTTGATTCTCAGTGCGCTCAGATCGGATTGGCACCGCTAGACAGTTCCTGTCCACCTACCACGATCTGATTAGTGTCCATGGAGAGTACTTTGTACTCGTATTCTTGATACACAACACCCAGTACAGGCCGGGAGTGCTCCTCAAACCTCTTGATCTTCCCTCCCAACCCACTACCACTCTCCTTCAGGTCCCATAGCACCACCGTCTTGTCTTTAGACCCGCTCAACAGGAAACACTCGTCTTTAGAGACAGCCAGGGCATTAATCTTGTCCGTGTGTCCTGGAAGAAATATCATTGTTACTCAAATACCGAAGGAACAAATTAAAACATGTCGAATATCCCAATATTGTATAATCTCATGGTGTTATACTTGATATAGGTTTATTATGGGGCCGGGGGAGGGGTGTGTACCTTTGTATTGTTGTAGAGGGTTGCTCTTGAAGGTATAGTGGTGATCAGCTGATGCAGCCACACTGTTCCCCAGAGCCTTCCTCCAATTCCCAGTTAGACTCTCGGTCTGGTCCAGTGGTTTACAGCTTAGGTAGGTGGAGGGGTAGCAGTAGGATGGGGAGCTCTCTGAGGAGAGGTACCTGAGAGTGAGAAGGGGGTGTGAGAAATAATGGGAAACCACGTCTCCATAGAACGACTGATATGAAGACACTACCAGGCAGACAGACAGACAGACATGCAGCTAGACAGACCGACAAGCAGACAGAAAGATAGACACTAGACAGACAGACAAACAGACACATGTACAGACAGATTGAGATACCTTCGTTTCTCTCGTTGTTCTTGTATTGGCTCCGTTAATGGGATGTCCATGTAGGCAAGGGTCTCAACAAGTTCTATGTTATCCAGCGTTCTATGAATCGGGGGAACCTTGTTATGTTTTAACCCGGGGGAACCTTGTTATGTTCCAAATCGGGGGAACCTTGTTATGTTCCAACCCGGGGAGCGGTGATACTTGTTATGTTCTAACCCGGGGCGTGGTGATACTTGTTATGTTCCAACCCGGGGTGAAACGGGGTCGAGCAAGGGAAACCGGAGTTACTGAAATTGAAAACTCACAAAAGCAGTTTCATTGTTTCATCAGAAATATCGAAAAATTAAAGTAATACCTTCGAAGAGTGACCTGACCAATTAGACGGCACAACTGAACATAACTCGTCTGTGCTAAGTCGGGTGTAAAAGTCGCTTCAATTTGAGACTGGATCGCCCTCTCGTTCCTACTAGTGTCAGATAACACGTCAATATCCCTGGGGGGGGGAACATGGGTTATTCTCTGTTGTGCATGAACATGAAAACAGCCTGGATCAATTGCAACCTATTCTCGCTACGTTTGTGATCGATCTCAGTCGCGTGCGACGTCGATCTCACACAGGTGTCCATGTCACCAAGAAAACAGCGTCTTTAGGAGCGTACAAAACTAACAGCTGATCTGTTAGAGCATTGGCCTGACCCTATTATCTTTTCTCTCGAATAAGAGCGAGAACTGTGGTCAGAGCACTGGCCTGACAGCAGCTAATCGGAATCCCAAATCCATAACAGCTAACATTACCTCACGTCATCCCCCTCTTCCTCTTCATCATCTTCATCATCATCGTCCGGTATGGTGTCACTATCACTCACCATCCCACCCCTCCCTCCACCACTGTAACTGCCACTATCCGTCCCACTCTCTGTGCTCTGGTCAGTGGTCAGGATGCCACTTCTTCTGGATGGACTGCACCGGTTATCTCCCAGGGGAGGGAGATTGTTGACAGTCTCGGCAGTCATAGCACACTCTGCCAGTTCAACATCAGAACAATCTAGACGGAAATTAGTCATTAGTTGCAGAGACAATATATTTTCAGGTTGGATGCCTGATAAAACCAGTTCATCAGTACAAAACCTTGCTTTGTTCAAACACTTTTTATTTGCAGTTTAGCTTGGCAACACAAAACCATGATAAGTGCGGTTATGTTAGGACTCCCTACATTCTAACATGGACCTAATGAATGATATAACTAACCAGTGTTAACAGCAGATGAGCCGTGTAACAGTTGGTTATCATTCCCAGTTAGATTGGTATTATCATTATCAGGTACACTATTGATAACATCCTCATTGTCTAGCTGTAGCACCTCTGCCAGGTTCAGCTCCCCTGATACTGGCGAACTACCCACCTCTACCTGAGGGAGGACACAAGTAAACAACCAATCAGAACTCGTTATTTAGGTCACGTGACTGGTTATCAGCCAATCAGGGACCAGTATTTCCTGATTCGGTCGGTTCCTGGGATGTAGGTACTAGGTAGCTAACTGCTATTATAAGGTATTAGTAATGTATAATGAGGAACGAGGGTACACAATTGGTTACCTCACAGGTAGTGGGCCCCTCCACAAATGACTGGTATCCCCTCTTACCTCACAGGTAGTGGGCCCCTCAACAAATGACTGGTATCCCCTCTTACCTCACAGGTAGTGGGCCCCTCCACAAATGACTGGTATCCCCTCTTACCTCACAGGTAGTGGGCCCCTCCACAAATGACTGGTATCCCCTCTTACCTCACAGGTAGTGGGCCCCTCCACAAATGACTGGTATCCCCTCTTACCTCACAGGTAGTGGGCCCCTCTAACAAATGACTGGTATCGTCTTGGGTACTCAGGAAACTGTTCCACCAGATGTAGAAAGTAGTCCGCTTCCTGAAATAACAAACAGTGTAAATGCTGCACGGTGCACTATCAAGCGGGCCCTGGGGAGGGGGGGTAAGGGTAGGGGAAACTAGATGTGGGGAGGGGGAGTAAGGGTGGGGGAACTAGATGTGGGGAAGGGGCTAAGGCCTAAGGGTGGCCGGGAGAGGGTCGCGGTGGCACGGGATAATACGGGATGTTCTGAACACGGTAAGATGACCTGGCTGGTGAATCCTTGTTGGTTTGGTCGCGACCGTACGTTTATGGCACAGTCCACATCTGAGTGAGATAATCTCACTCAGACGTGGAGTGTGGACTGTGCCTTATACGATCTCTCCCAGTGACTAGTGAATCTTTGTAGACATTAGCACTATAATGTCAGGTTACTGTTAGCAAGAATCTCTCTATTCACATTTAAATGCATTTCACATGAAGAATATAATTGTGAGTTTTAGATATGCAGCTATCCCAACCTACACCTGTAATCAGAAAGAGAAAGAGAGAGATAGAAAGAGAGAGAGAGAGAGAGAGAGAGAGAGAGAGAGAGAGAGAGAGAGAGAGAGAGAGAGAGAGAGAGAGAGAGTGAGAGAGAGAAGAAGAAACCGAGAAAGGGTATATTGAGGAGATACCGAAAGATACACATCCCGGAGAGACAGGTGCAGAGGCTACATTATTCGTGTATTTTATTCCGTCCTAACCATTTCCCCGAATCGCCAAGATCCCTAGATTGAATAACTTCTAAAACTATCTTTTCCTGTCCTGTCAGACCAATGCTCCCGACAGTTCCTGCCTGTGTTTTGGTAATGTAAAGTTCTCTC
Organism: Hormiphora californensis; assembly: GCA_020137815.1. Classification (NCBI taxonomy): domain Eukaryota; kingdom Metazoa; phylum Ctenophora; class Tentaculata; order Cydippida; family Pleurobrachiidae; genus Hormiphora; species Hormiphora californensis. The sequence continues at coordinate 5,806,114 of CM035352.1, forward strand.
CGCGTTGAAAAACACTTATTTTGGCGGAGTTCTGTGCAGACAGTAATGGTGTTGTTGAGAGAGAGAGAAAGAGAGAGAGAGAGAGAGAGAGAGAGAGAGAGAGAGAGAGAGAGAGAGAGAGAGAGAGAGAGGAAGAGATCCTAGAGCAGAATAGAGACAGAGAGAGAAGAGAGAGGAGAGAAATCGAGAGAGAGCACGAGAAGAGAGCTATCCTGAGAGAGAGCGAGCAGAGACGTACGAGAGGAGAAGAGAAGAGCGAGACGAGAGAGAGAGAGAGAGAGAGAAGAGAGAGAGAGAGAGATACCTAGACATAATCTAAATCCAGCTGTAGTGTACGCTTTGTCTTCAACAACCTCGTTGCCTGCTAATCATGCTCTGTCACATTTAAACAGGTAACTTATTTTAAACTTTCCCTAATTTACACCCCTCCTTTTCTAGTCGACTCGGCAACTATTCATTGCTCCTCCCTTCTAGATGGAAACACTGTGGCATGTCTTGGTATGTCTCAAAGAGCGGTGTTTAAACTGCCTGGATCTGGTGTACTGGGTGGTGTTTAGGAAGTTGAGGAGACAATCAGGGAATAGTCAGGAGGAGCAACCAATTCACGCGTGAACTATATAGCTTCTGTACACAGGGGATTACGGGCCCCCGGATGAGAATTGAGACGCCCATGATACCAGACGCCCATACTGCAGCAGCCCGTAAACTTGTCTACTCGGCTAGAGGACAGGCTTCAGGCTTCTACAGACAAATACACATCGTGTGAATCAGTTGTGAGAGAGATCGGGATAGAGAATTCTTGATATTATATCAGTTGAGTGATTGAGTGTGACAGCACCAAGAACAGTACATTTCATTAGTGATGTCTTTCTGTTCCAGTGTGATGAACTATAAATGTTGCTGTTGGATCTATTTATAATTTGTGACTCTCCAGTAAAATAAGAGTTTGTTCTGGCGAATGTCGGCTTGTTACTTTTGGGTAGATCAACGGAGGGAGAGAATGGGAGAGAGAGAGAATGGGCAGGTAGATCAGGAAAGAGAGAGGGATGATTATCAATTATCCTAAATTACGATGAGAGATCAGCGATTCGAGAGATAGCTAATGTAAGTAACACGTTTAAAATAGATCGTTCCTCCACCTTCTCTTTCTCGTTATCTTCATTTCTCTCTCCTTCTTAATTTGTTAGACTTTCTGTGAATCTCTCCTGTCGTTGTCCTAAGGAAAAGGTCATATCCTGATTCTGGGAAACAGTTCTGATCCCAGGCCGTTCATCTAACTTGGTTTCCAATTAAATTGCAATAACATGACACCTATTTGATGTTGTTATCGTTTCGTTAGGATTGGTACACTCACGATGGTTCTGGGTCCAGAGATTTTGATGTACAAGGTGTTGTTCAACAGGGCAGCAAACAAATACAGTGATGATCAGATGGACACATTGAGGTGAGGAGGTCAGAGCATTCGCCTGGCAGGCAGGTAGTGAGGTGGTAGTGAGAGGTAGCGAGATCTTTGAGGTGAGGAGGTATAAGTGAGTTGTGTGGCTGACACTGCGATCTGGAGATCAAGTAGGGGTCAACTTGACCCCTCACTACTTGACCGTCGAGTGGTGAGATCCTTTTTAGACTTATCGCTACCAATTCGGTAGTACCGAAGCATCGAGGAAGAGCTGTCAGAGCATTGGTCTGATCCTACTCTCATTTCTATCGTCCTATTAGTCTCACTTCTCATTGGCACGACAGCAAAGAAGAGGATGCGTCTTATTACTGTAATTCCATTACGGTAATGCCACTACAAGAGGATCGTACTAGGGGTTACATCTCAATAAGAGTTGCTTATTCAAAATTAGCTTGATGGCTATACAGTGCTCAATCTTTGCAGAGAGCTATTAACAGGACGTGTCAATAAGAGTTGCTATCACTTCCCATAGTAAAGTAGGCGGTCCGTTTACGTGTTTTACTCCTCTGTGTGCCGACTAGACTTTAGGACTGTTTTGTTTAATAAAGTCATTTGTTAGCACACACATACCCACCTACAGTATAATGATTCTCGTATCATGTTTAAATCTTAGTCAGGTCTGTTGGCTACTATTATTTCCATATCTCACTCCTCTCTCTTTCTCTCTATCCCTCTATCTATCCCTCTCTAAGTGTAGTAGCAGTAGGTCTGGTACTAGATTAACAAATCTATTAACAGCACCCACAATCAAGTGTATATTGCCCTGCCCAGGAGGAAGCTGAGAGGAGAGGTGGAGGCTGAGACGGATATGGTGGAGGATCTGATGGGGTACCTAGATGATGAGTTACCTAAAGCAGAAGAGAGGTACAGGAGGGGTTCAGTTACTGTTAGCTATAGACTTTATAGATTGTAGCTCACACCGCACTTTGTTTCACAAAAAACCCACTGTGGGGTTCGCCAAATAAGTGCAAGTATAGATAAAACTCCTTGTGAAAATGACAGAATTAGATTGACCCTGTTTTCCACCCCTAAAGAGATGTAGAGGAAGTGTTGGATAAGGCTGCCCCTGTCCTGGCAGCCCTGCTAGTCCCCATGAAGAAGAAATACGACAAGATCGTAGAGATAAAGAATGAGGTTACCGAACAAATTAATGAGGTAATTGTAATGGGAAATTGATTGAGGTAACGATCTAATTCCCTGTTTTCCAGCTTTGAAGTTTTCCACTCTACTACAAACTCGCACTACTGCTGTTACCTCACTTCTGCACTACTTAATATCACCCCAGCCCCACCTAATCCACGTTTCTCCAGGTGATCCCAGCCCCACTTGCTATACTAAGTAAGGGGTCTGGGGTCACCCTTACTGAACAAAGTCCCACCTAATCCACTACATTATCCAGGTGATACCAGTTGAGGAGCTGGTTGCTGACTACGAGGAGACTCTGGAGGATCTGAAGGGCTTCTGTAAACACCTCACACACGAGATGGAAGGGAACATAGTGGACAATATCGATGAACTACACAGGTAAAAAAGAAATGAATTCACGAAGAGTACACTGATCGATCGTTGCACCTCACAGAGCACAGTGTTAGCTACACAAGGTGGTGGAGGTAACTAATTGTAACTAATTACCCCCCCTCTTATCATAGGAAGTTGTGGGAGCTAGATTCCACGACGGTGTCCGACCTAGACTCTCTATCATCTTGGGACAACATGGGTTACATCCCGGCATCTACAGCCACTACAACAACTACAGTAGACCCTGGTTCAGACATCACTACCGTCAGCTCACTAGATATCGTGACCTCCTCTGGTACAACTGACCAGATGTCATCCCTGCCTTTAGTGACGTCAGACCATATGACGTCAGATCATATGACGTCATCAGATCACATGACGTCATCAGATCATGTGACGTCATCAGATCATGTGACGTCATCCTACCCTCTCATTACTACAGACACATCCCTATCTGTGGTTGTAGAACAACCTGCACCCACCCTCCTAGTTGAATGTTGTACTAGGGTAGAACTCCCAACCTCTAGGAGATGTTCCTCAACTGAACTACAACTGACAGCCACTAAATCCCTCTGTCTGCCCTCCCAAGCTGATATAGCAGCTCTGCAGTTCTACAGCGCCCGAAACAGCAGGAGACAAAGCGGTAACGCGGCCTCCAGTGAGGATATTATCCATAGATATGTGTACAATAGGCCCGCCTCTACTCTATCATTTCATGACCCTGATACTGTGTCAATTAGTTCGGCTGGCAGCCAGTGCGGGGTAATGCCCAGGGAGTCAGCCCTTAGTGTTCTAGTTGAGTATGTGAGGTTCAAATTAGGTCAGGATTGGGGCGTACAAGAGGAGAGGGTGAGCGTGCCAACACCTGACCACGTGTGTTTACAATCTCTTAGTTCTGTTTGAATTGTGTCCAATTAGCAATGAAGTAGTGAAGTAGTGAAGTTATTAATTTTCAGTGCATGAATGCAATTGATTGTGCATGTCCGATGTTAAAATTCTAAAAACGTGTGATTTTGAAAACTATAAAACCTGAACTAAAAATACTTTGATGAGATAGATAAGAGACTTCATCATAGATCTCTTCATCGTGGATCTCATGACCACATCAAAAAACATGAGATATCGGTTAATTTACTAACCTGTGATCTATCTAGGAGGCTGGATTGAGTGGGACTGATGACAGCAGTAGTAGGGTCAGTAGCTGCGGTGGTGGGCTGGTCCGTTGAATCCTTCATGTAGAGATGGGATACCACATCAAACATCTGGAAGTACTGCTTCACCTGTGGAGAGGGAGGGGGATTAGAGGCCCTATAGGAGAGAGAGAGAGGGGGTTATTGGGAGTTTCATATTTAGTTGATAGTGGATTTAGGGAGACCCTGATTCACTGTCAGAACATTGGCCTGACCCTATTCTCATTTCTCTCAAATAAGGAGCGCGCGAGAACTGTGGTCAGAGAATTGGCCTGACAGCTGATTCAGCTGTTTTCTGTCTGGCGGCACTCATAATCATATTAGGGAATCATTCCAACAATAAAAAAGTAAACGGTATAGTGACAGACAGTAAACAACCGGTAGTGACAGACAGTAAACAACCGGTAGTGATAGACAGTAAACAACTGGTAGTGACAGACAGTAAACAACCGGTAGTGACAGACAGTAAACAACCGGTAGTGATAGACAGTAAACAACTGGTAGTGACAGACAGTAAACAACCGGTAGTGACAGACAGTAAACAACCGGTAGTGATATACAGTAAACAACTGGTAGTGACAGACAGTAAACAACCGGTAGTGACAGACAGTAAACAACCGGTAGTGATAGACAGTAAACAACTGGTAGTGACAGACAGTAAACAACCGGTAGTGACAGACAGTAAACAACCGGTAGTGACAGACAGTAAACAACTGGTAGTGACAGACAGTAAACAACCGGTAGTGACAGACAGTAAACAACCGGTAGTGATAGACAGTAAAGAATTCCAAACCCAGTATTTTTAGTTTGCTAAGAATCATTTCAACAACACTATTAACACAACTCTCAACTAGGTAGGGGTCTCAACGACAGTTTTCATATCTTCAGCACTAGTCCTAGCTGACCTGGCCGCCACTACAGATATCCTCGACGCAGCTCTAAACATCATCCCAGCACGCCCTGGACCCAACCCGGGGGAGCCCATCGGGGACACAAAACTAGTCATGGGGTAGCCGCTGTGGCTAATTCGCGTTGTACGGCGAATAGTCTCGGTAAATCTGAGAACATCAGTCTTGAAAGATTCTTGCATTGATTTGGTCCGTGATACAACTATTATGGGGTTAATCCCAGCATTGATAAACACGCTCACTTTACTACTAAATACAAACAGGTAAATTGGCAGTTTGGCAGCGAAATCCATCTGTAGTTTCCCTTCCGACATTACAAGGAACAACATCAGGAATATCCAGAGTGGGACATGGAGAGTTATGTACGTGATGGTGAATATCACTACTGTTATACTAGCTTTGTTTTTAGTATTCCCTCCACCACCTCCTCCTTCTGTAGCAGCCAGGACAGTTGATTTCCTGTTTCTTCCCCCGTTAATAAACTTTCCTCCTAGTTGTTGGATCGTTGCAGGCACACCACGCACACCACACAACTGACAATAACAAACAGGGAGGGGATTGAGAAGGGGATGAGGATTAGGAACTGAAAGGTTGTCTTGTATAGAGCAGCAGTTTCCTCTGAGTACGGGATGATATCATCCTACATTCCATGTGCACACTGTGTACACATCATCGTACCAGTACAGCTTGCCAGCGTAGAATGGGAGTGAGGCGAGGAGTACCTGCAGAGTCAGATAGCTCCCTAGCAACACTAGGATGATCCATTGTTTGATGCGACGTAGGGGGAACTTTAGTGCCCATGCCCTGGTCGTGCTGAGGACAGCGATAAGAAACACTGAATACCGTTCACTAATGTTGAGAAGGACCCCAAATGAGTTACAAAGGAAGGGAATGTAGAAAACCCAGCTGAGGGTTTCGTGGTCTAGTCGGGGCAGGGAGAATGGGAGGGCTCCAAATAGTGACGTCACGAGATCATTAGCCGCTATAACCAGAAATAACTTTGCGGGCAGAGAGCGGTGGAGGGGTAGGTAGAGTTTTATCAGCATGGCACTGCCTACCATTCCGAATAGGGAGGAGATAAGGGATGCAATACCAAATAGGGTATCTGCCCAGGGTACATGATAGAGACAGTAGTGGTCTGTGCTGTTTGCTGTAACATTTCCACAGTCGACCATATCTGAGTGAAAGAATATAATACATAATTGAGACAGGGCGATTGAACAAAGGCTAAATGATTGAACAAAGACTAAGCAAGAATATATTGCCGAATGCCGATACACAATATGCACATATTCTGTAACGGAATGAATCAAAGCGTGGCAGAGTTCTGTTAATAAGTCACTAATGAGCTGGCAATATGGGAATATGAGAAAAACGAGAGAGAAGTTGGTATAAAACCCGCACATACTGCTCAGCTCACAAGGAAATGAGGTGCGTAAAGCTGTATGACGGAAGCTGTGCGTGACTGTGAGTTTATAGAGCAGCTGGGGGTTCCCACGCTTGAATTTATCACTGGGAAAGTATACCGCACTAGTTGAATATCAAATAACTAGTTGAATATCAAATAACTAGTTGAATATCAAATAACTAGTTGAATATCAAATAACAAACAGCCCCCACTCATACGTTGTTGACTCAGCTGCACTATATCACATTCAGATGCGGTCGAAGGAGTCAGCGAAATAAAGAGTTATACTGGGATGTAGGAACCGACCGAATTAGGAAATAATGGTCCCTGATTGGCTGATAACCAGTCACGTGACCTAAATAACGAGTTCTGATTGGTTGTTTACTTGTTTCGGTCGGTTCCTGCTGGGATGTAGACTACTCATGATTCTAAGAACGAGTGTGTTGGCCGTTACGTGATGTAAAACCGCAAAACCTTAAGCGTAGCTATAGTAGTGTTTAACAACAAACCCTACCCTCTACCTATTAATCTATTTGGTAATCTAGATAGTTCCTTACAGCGATTCTTTTCAACATATTGGAACATAATCTCAACTCAATATTAAACATAAAACCCTATTTGCCCCAACTTTAAAACCCCACTTGGAGGTTTTAAAAAAAACCCATATATTCAAATCAGTGCTTAAACCCCCAAACACTCCCCCCCGAAAAAATTGGTCATTTTTAGAAATTTTCTTAAAAAACTCCCAGGGGTTTTTGGTACTCACTAAATCATCATCGCACTTTTGTAAATTCCCAAACTACACCCTGACTTCACTTTAAACCCCACGCCAGCCCCCCCCCCACTTCACTTCAAATGTAGCATGATGGAGAGAAAAGGAAGCAATTTGCCCCCCCTAGCCCAAATGTCGCATTAAAAACGAGAGAGCGAGGGTTAACACTATTTTTCCGTATATGAAAAGGGGGGGAAAAGAGTAAAAAATTTTTTGGCCATAAGTTATTGGTGGGGGCTTTAGTGGCTTTGGACAATTAGCTGATTCAAAAATTTAAAAGAAAACATTTAAAATTTAAATTTCCCTGTTAAAAGCTCTTTTTCCTCTAAACTCTCTCCCTCTCTTCTTTTGAAAAACCAATATCTAGCCCCGTTTTTATATTTTGTTTTTCTATAAACCCAAATTGGCCCATTTCTTTTTAAACAAGCGGGCAGGGGATTACCGCCGAGGCGAAAGAAAACCAAAAGGGGTAAAAGAGAGAGAAGATGAGTAAAATAGAAAAGGATAAGGGGAGAGAAAGAGAGAGAGAGAGATTATCAATCATAGAGGGTTTCTTTTTAGTTTGGAACCCGATCATTTTTCCTCGCTCCCCTTTCTTCTGCCCCTTTCTCTTTTTCTCTCCCCCCTTTATCTTCCCCTTTCCTCTTTTATATTTCTTTTCTCCCCTCTCCTTTTCTATTTTTATCTTTTTTTAATTTTCTCCCCCTTTTTTGTTCTCTCGTTTCCCTTCTTTCTCTTTCCCCTCTTTTTCCCCTTCTCTTTTCCTTTTTTTCCTCTTCTCTCTCCCCTTTTCTCTCTCTTTTATCTCCCCTCTCTCGCCCTTGCCTTTTCTCTCTCCCCTTCTCTTTTCTCTCTCTCTTTTCCTCTCTCTCCCCCTTCCCTCTCCCTCTCTCTCTCCCTCTTTTCCCCCTCCCCTCCCCCCATTCTCCTCTACCCCTCTTCTCCTGCTCTCTCTCTCCCCTCTCTCTCTTCTCTCCCCCTCTCTTCCCCTCCCCCCCCCCCCCCTTTCTCTTCTCTTCTCTCCCCCCCCTTTTGCCTCTCCCCCTTTCTTTCTTTTCCCTCTCCCTCTTTCTCTCATCTCTCTTTTCTCTCCCCCTCTCTTCTTTCTCTCTCTCCCTCTCTCTCCCCTCTCCTCTCTCTCTCCTCTCTCCTCTCCCCCTCTCCTTCCTTTCTTTTTTTTCCTCCCTTTTCCTCGCCTCTTTTCCTCCTCGACTGTAAAAAACCCCCCAAAACCCTTTATCCAAATGGAAACCTCCCCAAAAAAATTTCCCATGAAAGGAGGGTTTTCGGGGGGGAATAAATTTTAAAAAAATGTTTTGTTGTCCCAAAACCTGCATTTAATAAAACATTTAACGCCCCCAAAATTAAAAAAGGGGGGGATTGGAACCCTTTTTTTTTCCTTTTTTCATACCCTTTTCCCCGGTTTTTTTTTTCCCCCCCCCTCTTTTTTTCCCTAAATTTCCTCTAGCTGGTGGCCCTACTTGGGTTTCCCAATTACCCTTTAACCCCCCTTCCCCCCCTTTAAAAAACCCCCCCTTTGTTAAAATTTTGGTATAAAAAAATTGGGGAAAACCCAAAACGGAAACCAAAAAATAAAATTTCCCAAAGAAAAATTAAAACACCCCATGAAACGGGCGGCAAAAATTTTTTTCGTGTGGGGTTTTGTACATGTAACGCAAAGTTGCCCCCGGCCCAAATTTTTTTAATTTTTGGAGTTCAGAAAATTTAAAAAAAGAGAGGGGAAAGAAATATCATTAAAATTTAAACCCTCAAACTAAAGATCGCTTTTTTTTAATTTAAAACACAAATGGCTCCTTGTGGGGGGGCTTAAAAAAGGGAAAATTTGGGTTTTAGGGCTAGCCCAAAAAATGGGGCCCCTCATTAGTGTAGCGGAGTCAATATGGCCTAGCTATTGTACTAGGGGGTACATGTTTCATGGTAAAGGATACAGTGCAGGTTTTATATAAAAATGATGGAACATATAGAACGTGTATTGGTATTGGTAACGAGGTTAGTACGTGATATATCCAGCCTTATATTGTATACCATAGCGTGATGTCTCACGGGCAAAAGTGCATATTTTCAGGAACAAATGTCACTGCCAGAATTGTCAAAAAAGCAAAACTGTGAATAAAAAGACTGGCGGATTGCTCAGGCTGAGTTAATCGGAGATACGCTGCCTCTGTTTCTCTCTCCCTGCTTCTCTATCTCAGCTCTCCCAGCATCTCTATCTCTTATTATCCTCACGCAATTTCCATTTTCATTACGATTAGTATGGTATATCGAATCGTTAATATCAGATTTAATTTGGCAACTACAGCTTTGACGACACATGCAATTGCTTTTCACCCAAGATTTCCATGAATCATTGAGAGAAAGCAGGAGATATAATATATGAATCACGCGGCATGTAGGAACCGGCGATAATATCGTATCGAATCGAATCGAAAGTTCCTAGCGGCATGTTAAAGAGGAGATATCCGGTATAATATAGAAAATATAGAAGAAAACTAAGTTGCATGCTGACAGAGGGTTTATAGCAATTGAAAGGTAGGTGCTGATATTATGAGGCTCCTCTTATCTGTCCGGTAGATCAATGCAGCTGATATACTCCTCTTGTACAACAGCCGCATTGTTAATGGGTAACTATTGCAGCTGCCGACAAAGCACCCAATTGCTGTGACGAGATCTTAACAATAACAAACTATAGGGGCAGCTCCACCATCGTTATACACAGGGTAGTAATTTTTATACCTATTCATGTAAATAATATTGTACTGACATATATTCTATTTGAACCGGTACCCCGGCCTTCGCAAAAAGTAATTGTGCTGTTCTAGAGGACACTTGGGATAGTGATACATATTCACATACTGCAGGAGCTAAACTAGGTAGAGAGATATTATAGATATTTGAATTTCGGTACTTGAATTTGAGCGATATATGACTTGACAGTTACGTAAAAGTGTTCTTTTTTTAACTTGTCGTCTATGTAGACGAAAATTATAAAGTACTTATAATCGATGATACTGATACTCAGTGGTAAAGCTGTAGAATGGTACTAAAAATGGTATTAGAAATGTTGAGCTTATCACCCGGATGTTCTCTGTAAGCTGACTATGGTGACATCGTGACGATAAGAATAAGATACACGATTCAAAGATCTGTATAGATGAGAAATGGCGTGCAAGCTGCTGTAGTCGTGACGTCACGAACCCTCACGCATACTAGGTCATTACTACAACCAAGTGGGCTGGATCTTATTCAACTCTCTCTCTCTCAGGACTATAGTGTCCTACATATACAACAAGGTGTGACAACAAGCCCTCTCAACATATAACAAGAGATAATCACGTGGAAGAATGGTTAGAACTGTCCTTAAAATCTCATGTTTTCAATGACTTTCCCTCCATATCCCGCTGAATCAACCTGCCGCCCTTTCTTTCTCTCACTCCCTCTTTTCTCTCTCTCCCACTCCCACGCCAAGTGGAATAGGGTTTGTACATTACAAGAAACATTTCATTATGTTTTCTAGGCATTTCTCCCTCTCTTTCCTCTCTTTTATCTCCAGTCTTTCTCGCTATTCGCCTTTTCTCACTGTTACAAACCCCTTGCTTCTATCCTGTCACTTCACAAATTACGAAACGGTAGGAAAACTAAAAACATAGGTGACACCTTGAATTCTGCTGCGGCACAACAAGAAGAAGTAAAAGGGAGAGCAAATCGTAATACACTTTTCGGTAAATCATTGTTTTACCAAACCATAAAACCAGCGGCGGGGAGAGAGAGAGAAACAAGTTGGTAGAGAATTTCTAAATCGAACACACCCCTAATGTAAAGGAAGAACAGAAATAACAGATACACAACTAGGTACAGCTACCAGGATTTGATATTTATTCACAACTACAGTCCTGAACAGGTTTTGGTCAGCTAACATATTGGGCGGAACATATACCGTTACAAAGTACGGGCTGTGAAACGGAGCACTTAATGTAGACTCTTTCAAAGCAACCGCCCGATTTAGGCTAAAGTATCTCATTGACATGCTTTGTAAACATCACCAAGAGTCTATGTGGAGAGGTAGACCATGTTTAGGGTAGATTTCCAGGGAATTGGGAAAACTTCAAAAAACTAAAAGCGGAAATGCACAGTTAGATACACTGCTTTTGATCCAATTAGTCGCACGGGATGAATCTTCCTATACACTCACAGTACTTCGAGAAAACGTAAACCAAGATCTCACATTATCCATCACATACTGTACTATACTAGGGCATTACATGCCCAACTGAACGGTCTTCTTACCCAACAATACAACCTACCAAGGGTAGGACTGTAGTAACTAGGGTAAAACCGGGGGGGGGGGGGGTAAGTAAAACATGATTAATTTACCAGTGGTAGAACGAGTTCCTTGCCTCTCTCCGGGTCCTGGGCAAAGGAGTAGAGGACATGTTTCACTATGAGTAGTAGCAGCTGGGAGAGGGATCTACATAGGAGAGACCTACCATCCCCTGTAGCAGGGAACAGCATGCGGGTACTGGTCAATAGTCTCATAACGGGCTCAAACAGAAACTGGTGTAGGTCCTGAATGGGGTTGTTAGTTAGGGATATACAATAGACATGTGTCTTTCTTGACTGAACTGTCAGAGCATTGACCAGGAACCGACCAATTCAGGAAATACTGGTCCCTGATTGGCTGATAACCAGTCACGTGACCTAAATAACGAGTTCTGATTGGTTGTTTACTTGTTTCGGTCAGTTCCTGGCCTGGCAGTGATTGAACAACGATCAGTGGATATACAGACACATACCTCCAGCATGTTGTGTAGAGTAGGTCCAGTCAGCAGCCTGACACTATCCCTGAGTACTCCAAGGGCTGCCAGTAGCCTCGCCTCATTCTTGGGAGTAACACGGAATATAGAACTCTTTACCATGTTAAACACACGCGGTATGTACTGGGTATCTAGATGGATAATATGTTGTCATCAATAGTCGCGCACACAGCTTCGGAGAGGACAGTCTTTTTTGAGACAAGGATTATACAGTCTAAAAGGGCGGTGACACTTTCAGTGAAAACAGTGTTTCGAGTTGGTGACGCAGTCACCCTTACAACTCGCGCGTGTGGCGCGCCAAGACGAAGCCCGCATAGCAGAGAGGTGACGGAGCCACCAATGTTTCGAGTACACGTACCAATGAATGCTTCCCCGTAAACCAGTGCAATATCCACCAGTATCTTAGTAACTAGATCATCTCCCCCTCCCCTCCCTCCAGTATCCTCGTTGAAAATGTGACACGACACAAGCACCTGCAGGTTTGTAATAGTCAGACCAGATCTACCACGAAATAAGAATAACATAGCCTAAAACCCACATATAAGCCCCAACTAGGCCCCATCTAGGTCCAGTTCAGACATGTTTTTTGTGGGACGAACCTGTAAGAGGCGGGCAGTGACATGTTTAGCTATCAGTATTGGTCCCAGAGTGGGTAAAATCTGTTTCAGTGTTCCATAACACTCCACTGCAAGGGGGCTGGGTCGGACTGATATTGTCCGGGCTTGATGTTCAGGGAGAAGTGTCGTCCTCGATTCTAGAAGGAGAGAGAATAAACAGTGAACTAAAAGCAAATCTAATAAGGGCTAATGAATATATCGAACTTAGGATTTCTAGTCACAACTATTTGGGACACAACAGCTCAATTACAAGACTGCTACGTTACTATATACCTGTGTGTATGATGTCATCAATAATGACAGTCAGGAACTTATTGAGGAACACTCTGAAGGGGAGATGTCTCTTCAGACTCATAACAAAGTTTATATTAGCCAACATCATACGATCCGAACTTGATTTTGAGGTGCTGTAGAATCGCTCCAGAGCTGTCGATAGCACCGATACTGCCAGGAGAGATAGTTGGGATAGATGTGAATATCAGATCAATGATTAATCTCACGACACTATTTGTGGTGGTAGTTCTCATCCTAGATCTGTAGAAAGTTTCGAAAATAACAAAGTGTCTGACTCACATGACTTGTTACTGCAATGGACAGCTATCACATCAAACAAGTGGTTGAATGCTTTGCAGGCAGCTGGTCCAGTAAACAATGGTTCCAGTGCCCCCAACAGTAACATCATCCCTGCCTCCCCCAGACCGGACAAGAAGGTCTTGTTGTTCCGGAAATAGGTTCCACAAAACGAGATACGTTCCTCCGGGACTGATTTCTAAAGTAACAAATATCATTAAACGTGTTATATCTCCAAAATATTCAGGACAAGATTTGGCTCATTGATAGAGTGTGTAGGGGTGGCCGCGTCACCAAATAAATGAGGGAAACTAGAGTTGAGGTCAAAGTTTTACCTGGTTTAGACTGTAAATAAGGTGGTGTAAGTGCCTCGAAGTAGATAGGTGCAGATAGGATATTAGAGTTAGGATTCAGCAGGTACTCTACAGTGCAGAATATCTCGTTGCTATCCAGCAGGTACTCAATGAGATCATTGTAGAACCTGTTATACAATGGATTATTAACTCATTAATGTTAATTAATAATTAGTTAAGGGTACGCTAACCAAAAATTTTTTTCGAGTGCAGGGAAATCTCTCACCGTAGGGTTGTAGGCCATGCCAAGGAGACCTCAAATATGCAATTTGAGCTCTCAAGTCGAATTCATATTTTTGCTACAGCTGTTTAAAATATGTCCTGTAAATACGTTTTTGGCATCTCAAAAATTTTTTTTAAAAGATAGGAGCATGAAAATTTGGGGATTTGAAGAGGACATGAAGGTGAATAACCACAAAAAATTTTTTTGCAATCCGAGCTGATTTCCGGTCCTGAGATGGATTTCTTTTTTTCCACTTTAACGCCCTTTTTGGAAAAGTTCCGAAAACATGTGAAAGCTGTAAATTGGTGAAAAGTTGCGTCTAACGATTATCTAAGTGGCCATAAATTTTGGGCGTGTCCTTATTTGAGATAAGCTGTACAGAGTTTTTTTTGTGAAAGCCATCATTTCAGAAATAAATAAATTCCCTGTATCTCAAAAACGACTGATCGTAGAGACCTGAGACTATGCTTAAACGATTCAGAAGGTCCGATTTTGGGGGGGTCTTCTGAGAGACATTTTGCTCCTACTTCAACCGTTTTTGCTGTAATTGCGAAAAACAAATTCTATGAAAAGGGCAAAAGCTAAAATCCAATATCCTGTAATTAGGGAATTTTAGCTAAGAAAGGACCGAACCTATGGAAAAATGTGTAAAAAGCTAATTCCTTCACTATTTGGTCCATATGGGTCCCTATAATCACCAAAAACAAAATCACAAAAAATCCACGATGGCGAAGATGGGTTTTTGTTTTTCGCAATTACAGCAAAAACGGTTGAAGTAGGAGCAAAATGTCTCTCAGAAGACCCCCCCAAAATCGGACCTTCTGAATCGTTTAAGCATAGTCTCAGGTCTCTACGATCAGTCGTTTTTGAGATACAGGGAATTTATTTATTTCTGAAATGATGGCTTTCACAAAAAAAACTCTGTACAGCTTATCTCAAATAAGGACACGCCCAAAATTTATGGCCACTTAGATAATCGTTAGACGCAACTTTTCACCAATTTACAGCTTTCACATGTTTTCGGAACTTTTCCAAAAAGGGCGTTAAAGTGGAAAAAAAGAAATCCATCTCAGGACCGGAAATCAGCTCGGATTGCAAAAAAATTTTTTGTGGTTATTCACCTTCATGTCCTCTTCAAATCCCCAAATTTTCATGCTCCTATCTTTTAAAAAAATTTTTTGAGATGCCAAAAACGTATTTACAGGACATATTTTAAACAGCTGTAGCAAAAATATGAATTCGACTTGAGAGCTCAAATTGCATATTTGAGGTCTCCTTGGCATGGCCTACAACCCTACGGTGAGAGATTTCCCTGCACTCGAAAAAAATTTTTGGTTAGCGTACCCTTAATTAATTCATAATATGGTGGGGATGAAAACACAAGTGAATATTAATACCGGGTTGTAATCCCGTCAAAATCTAATACACCCCACTCACGGGAATATTTCATCTCTACACCGTGACCAAAGGAACCGTGCCTCTGTCTCGTATTCCCGCTGGTTCTGTCCCAGATATTCGGGAAGGTGCCGGGAACTCAACATCTCTATCAGGATACAACCAACTGCTTTGATATCATCCCGCTGCCTATCCCGTAACACTTTACTATAACAGGTGTTATCAGTTGGCGGGTCTGGGGATCCTTCTTTCTCCTGTAAAGACGTTACTGTTACTGTTACTATAGCAAAACAAGTGTTACTGCTCCTTCATAAACACATCTATCTAACCTTCTCAATCCAGATTGATCCTCCCAGTGATGAGAAGAATTGTGTGAGATATCGTATCTTTGCAGTCATTGTTTCATTATCACGTGATACACACACGTGACCAAGGGGTCCATCGATCATTCCAGAGAATACTGAACCTTGTGAAGAGGTCACACCTGCAGGGTGGCAGTTTCAGTTTGCTGCTAAAGTCGGATTTTTTGAAGTTGTCACCCCATTGCTCGTGCGCGGAATGTTTTTGTGTGCGTCAAAATTTATAAATTTCACATACGCCGTCATTTTTGGGGATGACAACTTCAAAATATCCGAATCTAGTCTCCTAGTTCAAGATTCTTTTCTCCAAGAAATGTGAGTAAGGATCAGGGTCATGGGAAGTTTGTTAAAAACAACTCACTTTCATTCCGTTTTCGTCTGATGAACCCCTTCAGAAGTGTTGGATCAATGGACCGTCTCTGTTGGGTAGATGGGGCAGATTCAGCCGTCCTACTTGCCGGGGTACTGTGGGGAGGGGGTACTGTGGGGAAGGGTACTTTGGGGAGGGGGTACTGGTTGGGTGAAGTGGTTAAAAAGAGAGAGGCGATTAGAGTGTTGATGGCTCATACCCCCAGCAGTGTCAAGGTGAGATGAATATATTGACTGACAAGCATCTGTCAAGAAGTGTCATTCACTTGTTTACAAGCAACAGTCTTTCTATCTCTCTATCTCTCTATCTCTCTCTCTCTCTCTCTCTCTCTCTCTCTCTCTCTCTCTCTCTCTCTCTCTCTCTCTCTCTCTCTCTCTCTCTCTCTCTTTCTTTCTTTCTTTCTCTCTCACTCTAGATTTTTACTATCCTCTGCATCATAGTCGGTGTATTTCTGCTTGCCCACTCACGCTGACGCACTAGGAGGGAGAAAGAGAGTGAAAAAATAAAAAGAGAGAGAGAGAGAGAGAGAGAGAGAGAGAGAGAGAGAGAGAGAGAGAGAGAGAGTCAGAGAGAGAGAGAGAGGGAGAGAGAAAGTCAGAGAGAGTTAGATAGATTTGATGATGTTCGTCAAGCTGACCACGTGACAACTATGTTCACTCCCCCTATCCCTCCTCCCTCACTAACAAGAGTGCTTGTTTTATACACACTACACATGTTGTGACTGCTACTAGTATTTGTGATCCATATATTGGCCAGATTGAGGCCTCTCTAAGCTTCCCCCCGTCTCGGCACTGCCCTAATCTCTTCACAAGGACAATGCTGACAATACTACTTCATCTCCTGATTTGTTCTGGGGTGGTCGAGGGTCTAACTGATGCCTGTACCATGTTACCATTTGATGAGTATGACGATCTTAGCTGCAAGGTACTGAGGGTTCCTCATAATGAGCAGAATTTAGAGTTTAGAAACGTCATTCACAATCCATTATATCAGGAACCGACCGACACAAGTAAACAACCAATCAGAACTCGTTATTTAGGTCACGTGACCATGGTTATCAGCCAATCAGGGACCAGTATTTCCTGATTCAGTCGGTTCCTGATATGTACTCTGCAGCTCCTGACCTACCTATCACCCTGCATTACTCCCCTCTCTACCCCAGGTCGAGGGATGGTATAACAACACTAAACTACCCTGTAACACATACCAAGCAGCGGATGAAGGGGACGCTAGCTTCCTTTATGTCCCAGTGGGCCTGACTGTAACAGTGTTCTGTCCTACCCGACACATCCTAGTGGGGGCTGTAACATACACCTGTACTGACAAAGGTACTTGGGACAACAATCTTACTAAGACTCTTGGCTTAAATACTGGATAATATCCAATATATTATATTGTTTAACTAAAACCCCGTACTGGGAAACACGTGCTTATGAACAGTGGTAATGATACTCCATTTCAGGTTTTGACCCGCCGATAAAAGAGGGTGATGACAGTGATAACACTACTACAACTCAGCAGATAGATCCCCATCCTAGCTGTGTTAGTGTTGACGAGCTAAACAGTGCGGTGATGTGTGATGCCACTACACTTCATGAGTCACAACCACACTACAAATTATACAGGTGAGCTGGTAGCAGGAACCGACCGAATCAGGAAATACTGGTCCCTGATTGGCTGATAACCAGTCACGTGACCCAAACAACGAGTTCTGATTGGTTGTTTACTTGTTTCGGTCGGTTCCTGGCTGGTACCTAGTACACTACAAACTATACAGGTAGGCTGGCCTGTATATAGCTTCTCCCTCTCTCCAGTCTCCAGTCCTGCAGCTGTTCTGATCCTTTCACCTAATACTTTATAGTAGCTAGGAATCCCTCTCTCCCCAACCGTTGTTACCACCTTCTCCTCGCTTTTTGCGACCTCTCCATCCTGTTCTAAATCTTGCCACTAATTACACTGACTCCCTCCAGTGATGCGAACTATGTTTTTGTGGAAAATGATTACCTAGTGAAATGTGAGGCTGGCTACAGTACTGCTCTAGGAGAGGACTTGATATATGGGAGGTGTGCCAAGAATGGAACGTGGACTGTAACAGGTAGGTGTCTCCCAGGAACCGACCAAAACAAGTAAACAACCAATCAGAATTCGTTATTTAGGTCACGTGACTGGTTATCAGCCAATCAGGGACTAGTATTTCCTGATTCGGTCGGTTCCTGGTTTCTCCCCCTGCTTGCCTCACTGCTTGTAATATAGATCAAAAGTATTCGTATGCGTGACGCGTGTGTTGAATTATAGAGTTGATTTGCTTTGCACCTCCCGTCACCATTTTGTCTAGCTCCACTGAGCTCCACATCTCCCCCCCCCCTTCAGGAAGTGAATGCTTGGCTATGTGTACTTCAGATATTGTATTCTATGGGGACACCACAAACACCCTCATCTCTTACTCCAACTATGCCGAGCTAAAAGTAACCACTGAACGGGTAGGTCATCTTCTTGCTGTTCTTCAAGATAAGATCTTTTCTCTTTAACTATTAATTAACTAATAATTCCTACTCTCCCCAGGATGCGGCTCTGTTGTCAGTGGGGGAGAAGGTAAACCTCACTATATCCTGTGACGATGGGTACTCTCCAACAGCTACCCGCACTGGAGACTTCCAGTTAACATGCTCTGTCGCCTCACCTAGGGACACAGTGGGCCATTACAGGCAGACCCGGCACGACCCTCTAGTTGACTGCAAACGGGACTGTGAGGTACCTGGGTTGACTTCAGGACGCCTGATAGACCCCTACACAGGACTACAATTAGTGGAGGGGACCAGGACGATGAGGAACGGGGTGGATGCTGCCAGGATCAGCTGTCCTACTGGCACCTACTCAGTGGGTCGAGTAGAGATGGAGTGCCTAGATGGGCAGATAACACACGACCTACCTAGGTGTACTGTAGAGTACCAGCCCTGTGAGCCCCCCAGTGTGGAGAATGGTGTCAGGGATCCACATAACCTACCTCCAGGAGATGTCTATACAATCCAGTGTGAACCTGGATACTCTCTACCTCTCTCTACATCTCCACTTGTTAACTGTGAGACCATTCCCGGCCGGACAACTGATCTGGGTTCCCCTGCTTCTGAACTGAGTCCAAAGAGCTCCTATACTTGTCACGAGGGATGTCCCCTGCCTCTCAGTACCATTAGTAATGGTAACATCACCCCGGTCCCATCTAGTAACGGGGCTCCCTACAAGAGGGGCGATCACGTGACGATCACGTGTTTTAGGGGTAGTGGTGAGGTGCTAGTATCAGAGTGTCTGTGGGATGGATGGGAGAGAGAGGACTGGCCAGAGTGTGGTGTTGATGTAGTAGACTCAAGTAGTAGTGGGAGAGTGAGTAGTGTGTGTTTTGTTGTCCTGTGTATTATATTGTTTATGTGAATACAATTACTGTGTTGTTCAGAAATCAGAGTGACCACTGACCAGTGAAGTAGACTTAGTTGTCATTGACAACCCAGCCTAAGTTGGACAGCTCACTAGCTGCAGTAGCCTCTCTATAACACCACTTCCAACCCATGGTACTTACCAGGAACCGACCGAATCAGGAAATACTGGTCCCTGATTGGCTTATAACCAGTCACGTGACCTAAATAACGAGTTCTGATTGGTTCATGTTACTTACTAGGAGGTACATCTCCGGGGTAAATCACGGGGTACATCCCACTCCCCATAATCCCCATCATCTGCACTGGTACAGGAGGCACGCCTCGAGAATTCTGACTGGGGAGAGGATTAGGAGAGATGTTATTGTGGGGACCACATTCAACCACAAATGGGGAGACATATAAAGGAGCAAGCCATCGAGCGACAAATACCTCAGACTTGGTGGATCCAAGGAATCGAGGTACTGTCGGTGTAGACTGGAGTCGTCTCGGGTGGGCTAAATGAAACAACTGTCGTACTCCCCTGTTAGTCAACTGAAAAGGGAATCCAGGTGAATCAAAGGACTTCCATGTTGTTCCTCAGTTTGCCAGAGGTGTTGTTTCAAACACACACACAGAACCAAGCACGAGGAAACACCCTTGCGCGAGAGACCCTGATAAATTCTGCCCGCGCGCGCCGTAGATAGTCAGCAGATTCTCTCAGTTAGATTCTCCCGTGATATATACCTACTGCAGAGAACCAGGACCGCCGCGGCAGAAAGAAATTTAGTGTTTAGCACTAGCACGATAAGTCAAAGTCATCAAAGTAATAACGTTTAAAGCAGAGATTCATACACACATAGTTAACTGGTACTAAGGGGTCTTTGTGATTTGAAGTTCGAAGATGGCCGATACCTCCTATACCCCCCACCCCTCCCCGGTCACGACTAGGTACATACCGTTTTATGGTTGTCCACGAGTTCTTTATAAACATTCTTGTTACTAATGGCCTGACTTCCGTATAGCTTAACCCCAAACATAAGATCAATCCAGTAGTTAAGCCGACCTGACACATAATCCCCCTCCAGTGCATCTCTGAAATTGTTTTGTTCAAACCGGGGAGGGAGGGTCGAACAAGGCAACTCTGAAACAGGTTTGGTAATGAAATTACCCCTCCGCAAAAGCTCACGGATAACAGGGGTGACTTCGTAACCAAGAAACAGGTATAACACCGACCTGTGTTTCAAGATGAATTCCTTTTCGTTTTCAGCCCAAGGTGGCAGCTCCAAGTCTGGAAGATCACTATGTATAGAAGTGAAGACGGTGGGGTCCGTATAGAACTCAGGTATACACTCGTCTGGGCTCCACTTGTAAAGATGGGCCATGGACCGGGGATACTCATTGGGCTCCCATTTCGACCTAACATACCTGTGTGATAACGTTTTAGCTAGACCAAGGTTGTCAAAAGAGGACGGTCTTATATGAGACAAGACCAAGGGGTATCACAAATGGAAGTACATAATAATAAGATATGGTTGCCGAAGATATGGCAAAATTCCTTGTTTCCCTTTGTTTGTTGCCGAAGAAGGACATACTTGCAAAGGAGGTTTTTGGGCATTCTCCTGGCGAGGTAGCTGTAGAAGGTGATCTCTGAGAGAGTGTCGATAAGGTGGTGAGATGTAACAGGGCAGGTATCTTCATCTTCCCCTTCCTCGTGATAGGAGCGGCGGGATCGGGCAGCAGAGGGAGTCGAGGGTTTCTATGGGGGAGGGGAGGGTGTTGAGGGTTTCTAGGGAGGAGAGGAGAGGGAGTTGAGGGTTTCTATGGGGGAGGGGAGGGTGCCGAGGGTTTCTAGGGAGGGGAGGGTGCCGAGGGTTTCTAGGGAGGGGGAGGGTGTCGAGGGTTTCTAGGGAGGGGAGGAGAGGGAGTGGAGGGTTTCTATGGGGGAGGGGAGAGTGTTGAGGGTTTCTAGGGAGGGCAGCAGAGGGTGTCGAGGGTTTCTAGGGAGGGCAGCAGAGGGTGTTGAGGGTTTCTATGGGGGAGGGGAGAGTGTTGAGGGTTTCTAGGGAGGGCAGCAGAGGGTGTCGAGGGTTTCTAGGGAGGGCAGCAGAGGGTGTTGAGGGTTTCTAGGGAGGGGAGGAGAGGGTGTTGAGGGAGGGCAGCAGAGGGTGTCGAGGGTTTCTATGGGGGAGAGGGAGTCGAGGGTTTCTAGGGAGGGTGTTGAGGGTTTCTAGGGAGGGGAGGGTGATGAGGGTTTCTAGGGAGGGCAGCAGAGGGTGTTGAGGGTTTCTATGGGGGAGGGTGTTGAGGGTTTCTAGGGAGGGGAGGGTGTCGAGGGTTTCTAGAGAGGGTAGCAGAGGGAGTCGAGGGTTTCTAGGGAGGGGAGGGTTTTGAGGGTTTCTAGGGAGGGCAGCAGAGGGTGATGAGGGTTTCTAGGGAGGGGAGGGTGTTGAGGGTTTCTAGGGAGGGCAGCAGAGGGTGATGAGGGTTTCTAGGGAGGGGAGGGTGTTGAGGGTTTCTACTAGAAACTAGAAACTTTCTAGGGTAAAAAGGGCAAAGGCAGTTTATTCGTCTCAAATTTGGATTCATAGCAAGCATTTACTAATCTATCGAATACTCCGTACCGGCAAAAGATAAAAAGTAGCTCGTAAGACTACTTACCACTCCATGGACTTTGTAAGTCGAATCAAGTTGCTGGTCACCCTTGTTCAGTCGAAACTTGGTTTTACCGAGATCCCTCCATCCTCCGTAGGAAGAGGAGAAATCCATCACCCATGGATCTTGGAAAGGGAGTGAGAGAGAGATAGGGAGATAGAGAGAGAGAGAGAGAGAGAGAGAGAGAGAGAGAGAGAGAGAGAGAGAGAGAGAGAGAGAGAGAGAGAGAGAGAGAGAGAGAGAGAGAGAGAGAGAGAGAGAGAGAGAGAGAGAGAGAGAGAGAGAGAGAGATCAAGTATTAATCTTACATATAGGGTGTAGGTTAGGGTCACCCTCCTCCCTCCCAGCAAACTTGTTCAGCTCCATGAGATAGTCATAGTTCGATAAATAACCTGGGAAATATCACGTGTTATCACGCGTTAAGTCATTTCCTTTCTGCCAACTTTGATAAATGCCATATATTTGAAATTAGGGTCAAAGTGGGCCAATATCTACCTTTTATCCAAGCCCCACACGCACTCAACAGGCTGCCTTTAGCAGTGCAGTGTGAGTAATGGCTCTGTTTCTGAATGCCACCCTTGTCTGTTTTGGTTGTGTTATGGGGCTGTAATCCTAGGAGGGGTTGTCCCACTCTTAACCAGAGGCTCTGATCTACTGACACGGTGGTACTCCTCAAGTTGTCATGTGACAAACCGTAACCATGCAACCACCTAGAGATAATATGTTAGTTGCCATAGTAACCATCTTTCTAACAATATGAAATATCATACCATTACCTGAGGTACTGTAGTAGTTGGTAGACAAGGAACAAAGGGCGGTGTCCTCCAGATAGAAGGGCTGGAGAGTGGCATATTGCATCCTTCAACCTAGGCGAGGGGATATGAAATGGAGCTGTAATGTCCATTTTTTTCAACTGTTCACCCCCCAAAGTTGTGCGCGGAATTGTTTTGCGCGTTCATCACATGTTAACGTGTAGCGCGCGCAGCGTAAATTAAAATATCGCACGCGCACGAGTTGAGGGGTGAACAGTTGAATAAAAATGGACTTTAGCCAGTGACACAGAAAAAGAGACTAGAGAAAAAGAGACATAGAAAAAGAGACTAGAGAAAAAGAGAGGGATAGTAGACAGCAACCGACCTAAAAGGATGGTATCTGTAACAGAGATAGTAGTTATCCTCAGTTGTCACACACCCACACAACTCCTCTGTGCTGGACTGGTTGCCTTGCATCATCTTTATCACTTCCTCAAATACCTCCTACAGATTAGCTGTTAGATGTGATTATGGGTACACCGAGTGCAGGCAATTTCTCCATATGGGTTTAGGATTAGTCATGAAGTCTAATATATAATAAAATATATAGTTAGTAATATTCAATTTAGCTAAGAATAATATTAGCTAAGAATAAGAAGAATAACTCAATACTGCACTTTAGTAATAAGACATCTCCAGCGATCTTATCACTGCTCATCTTTTGTCAGTTATTGTAATTAACTTAACATATTAACAGGATCCTTTTCTAAAATTATAGATCGGGGAGGTTTATAGAGAGATATAGAGTGAGCCTATCTGATTAAGCTGCAGACTTTATACCTGGGTGAGTGTGGATGGTATCAGATCTCTATTGACACCACTGCCTCTCCCCCTCCCTGACCTCCTCTCCTCAGCTACCAACTCATTCTGCACGTGGTTCAGAAAGTGATGGAGAGAGGAACTTATCGGCTCACTCCGACTCAGACCTACCCTTCTTGCCAAACTAGAAAAGAGACCAATTATTATCACGCCTTGTCAGTAAATTCACAGACATTTAACACTCTCCAAACTAATAAACACGCCACTCGGTTGTAGAAAAGAGCATGAGATGTGAGCATCTACCTACCCGGATCGTGGAATAGTGTAGATGGTTACACGGTGTAATCCCTCCGGACAGGGCTCAGTGTGACTCCAATCCAGTAGTAGTTTACACTCTATCGGCACTATACACAGATATTGTATTGAGCGAGAATGGACAACAAATTGTGGTTTTAGATGAAAAAGTGGCTGATTATAACCAAAGAAAATGTGTGGATTCCACACATGTTGCTCTTCAACAGGAACCGACCGACACAAGTAAACAACCAATCAGAACTCGTTATTTAGGTCACGTGACTGGTTATCAGCCAATCAGGGACCAGTATTTCCTGATTCGGTCGGTTCCTGCTCTTCAACAAACTGCTGTTACCTGGTATATTTTCAAGGTACTTGTTCACACTTCCACCACCACTGATCAGTATCTCATCCCTCAGATTATCCAGCCACTCTGAGTTGACTAGTGCAATATGACACCTGATATCTGATCTCCTTCCCGGTACCAGCTGATACCACTCCAGACACAGGTCTGAACCCTCCATTGCAGGGCGGTATTGCTTCAAGTCATGATAGGTCTTGAGGGAGTGAGTTATTGGTAGGGTCAAGTTGACGAAATATTGACAACACGTAAATGTGTGGATGAAAATATAAAGCTCAGAATATTCATTTTCAACGATGTATTGAAACAGCAATAATTCATACAATTTGCTAAAATATTCGGAATAACTGACCAGAAAAGAACATATATAACAGTTCACACACGACCCGTAATACTGTGTTATATCTAAATAACAACTGAATAAAGTCCATTCATTTCAAGAATGGGTTCACAAACTTGTTCTCAATGCAACTTTACTCCGTACAATATTATAGTTTCTGCATGCAGGGTACAATAGTATTCTTTCCCCAAAAGCTGATTATATTATGAGTTCTCTAGAGAGTTTCCTCGACAAGACACAACACATTCCACTGCACGTGATCAGAATTACTAGTTGCTTATTTGCTGGTAGATTTCTCCAAGATGTATCCCTTCTTTAGTAGTACTTTCCTCTTTTTATCAACCACACTGTACCTCAGCAACCACGACTGAAACATGGAGAGAAATATTAAACCTATCAACCAACTCGGACCAACTACATCCCAACATGACACCACTGCAGTACTCTATAGTGAGGTACACGGGAGGGGGGGGGGTACACGTGATACCTCTAACATATGAACTCCCAGTTCCTTGTCCATTGTTTGGTTTAGTATGCTGAGATCCTCCAATTCATCCCGATGGATGGTCACCCTGATCTTATAGTAGTTAGCCAGCTTTAACAAATCCATACACGTGTTACTAGTGTGTTCACAGGAGAAGAAGAGCTGTACAGGGAGAATGATTTGTTAGATCTTCTACGAAAAATGTATATGATGTGCATAATGTGGTCGGAAACTGGTTATCCCAATATTTGTTGATGAGATTTAAAAAAATGAACTTTTTTACTTTCAGACCAATTTATCGAGTTACAATAATGGATGTGAAATAGGAGACCAGCAAAAGGGACCCAGCTGTTGTTTTGGCCGGGGATCGGATTTCCTACCTGGATACCACGGGGCCATATTTTACAGTTCTCTATAAGAGGTTGGATAGTCTGGCAGCGGGGGTCAGACAACCCTAGAAACTTCACTTTTCCACACTCTGCTAACTCCTGGGAGTAGAACTTGTTTAACCCTTTGAGGCCCAGAGGGTCATATATGTCCAACATTTTGAATGAATTACCTATCCACAGTATTATAAAGTAGCCCATCATTTCATTCACAATTACCCCTCTAATATTATTACATTGAGGCTTAACGCCACTACCTAAAACAGATTAATATAATAGTATAATAGTATATAATAGTATAATTAGTATAATACACACCTCAATCCAAGGCCAGCACTTGAGAAGTAGATCCTTGTTGGTTTTATCAGCAACAGAGATGAAGAGATACTCAACACAGGACAATGTAGGGTACTGGCCTAGTACACAATCCACTGCCTTGGTGACGTCTGCTTGGGTCGTTAACTCCGATACAAACAACTGAAGTTCACATGATTTACATTTGACCCTGTTCTAAATAAATATCTCAATGCAGTGTAACCCCTTTAAGGGTACGCTAACCAAAAATTTTTTTCGAGTGCAGGGAAATCTCTCACCGTAGGGTTGTAGGCCATGCCAAGGAGACCTCAAATATGCAATTTTAGCCCTTAAGTCGAATTCATATTTTTGCTACAGCTGCTTGAAAAATGAACTGAAAATAAGTTTTTGGCATCTTAAAAATACATTTGTAAAGATAGGATCATAAAAATTTGTGGATTTGAAGAGGACATGAAGGTGAATAACCACAAAAAATTTTTTTGCAATCCGAGCTGATTTCCGGTCCTGAGATGGATTTCTTTTTTTCCACTTTAACGCCCTATTTTGCAAAGTTCCGAAAACATGTGAAAGCTGTAAATTGGTGAAAAGTTGCGTCTAACGATTATCTAAGTGGCCATAAATTTTGGGCGTGTCCTTATTTGAGATAAGCTGTACAGAGTTTTTTTTGTGAAAGCCGTCATTTCAGAAATAAATAAATTCCCTGTATCTCAAAAACGGCTGATCGTAGAGACCTGAGACTATGCTTAAACGATTCAGAAGGTCCGATTTTGGGGGGGTCTTCTGAGAGATATTTTGCTCCTACTTCAACCGTTTTTGCTGTAATTGCGAAAAACAAATTCTATGAAAAGGGCAAAAGCTAAACTCCAATATCGTGTAATTAAGGAATTTTAGCTAAGAAACGACCGAAACTATGGAAAAGTGTGTAACAAGCTAATTCCTTCACTATTTGGTCCATATGGGTCCCTATAATCACCAAAAACAAAATCACAAAAAATTCACGATGGCGAAGATGGGTTTTTGTTTTTCGCAATTACAGCAAAAACGGTTGAAGTAGGAGCAAAATGTCTCTCAGAAGACCCCCCCAAAATCGGACCTTCTAAATCGTTTAAGCATAGTCTCAGGTCTCTACGATCAGCCGTTTTTGAGATACAGGGAATTTATTTATTTCTGAAATGACGGCTTTCACAAAAAAAACTCTGTACAGCTTATCTCAAATAAGGACACGCCCAAAATTTATGGCCACTTAGATAATCGTTAGACGCAACTTTTCACCAATTTACAGCTTTCACATATTTTCGGAACTTTGCCAAATAGGGCGTTAAAGTGGAAAAAAAGAAATCCATCTCAGGACCGGAAATCAGCTCGGATTGCAAAAAAAATTTTTGTGGTTATTCACCTTCATGTCCTCTTCAAATCCCCAAATTTTCATGCTCCTATCTCTAAAAAAAATTTTTTGAGATGCCAAAAATGTATTTACAGGACATTTTTTAAACAGCTGTAGCAAAAATATGAATTCGACTTAAGGGCTAAAATTGCATATTTGAGGTCTCCTTGGTATGGCCTACAACCCTACGGTGAGAGATTTCCCTGCACTAGAAAAAAATTTTTGGTTAGCGTACCCTTAAGTACCAGATACAGCTGAACGATGAAGTCATAAAACCCCCTGTAAGATTGAGCCTTGACTTCTAAGACAGTTAGGTTACCAACCTTAACATGTAGGATTATGTTTTCCTTTGGAATGTCTTGTGGGAGTTTGGTGCTTTGATCATTGCCATCAGGTGAACAGTCACAACCCCGTGCAAATTTCGTAGCTGAAACAATGTGAGACATTCTGATAAAGTGAGCCTGGAAAAGCAGACACGTTGTTCAAATGTAAAAGCATAGAAATAAAGATTTACCAGAGAATAAGGATCGGTTGATTGTTTATTAGCCGCATATCAGTGAGGAAGTTTAGTTTTCTCCTTCTGGCTGGACAAAATGAGTAGACGGGGTTTTTATTGTAGAAGAACGCGTTCTTCTACAATAAAACCCCGTCTACTCATTTTGTCCAGCCGGAATGAGAAAACTAAACTTCCTCAAAGATTTACCATTGTCAAAGTAATGTACAGAAGGTGTAAGTAGCCCTGTCATGTTATACCCTAGTTATAACAACAAACTACAAGAATAATACTCCCTCCTACCGCGGCAAGTAGTAATAAATATACAATCTAGCGTTCAACAAATAAGACAAAATCAGAATGCTACTCAGGGATTGATATACAACTGGACACATCACAACTCCCAGGTAAGGCTAGGTAGTTAACTGAATCAATAAGTTGACCAATCGGCTGTTTTTGAGTCGAATAGTTCTGATACAATGAAATAGTGTTTATTTAGGACTGTAGACGACTCGGAGACCGTATTATCTTTCCTGAAATAAATCTCCGAGTCGTCTACAGTCCTAAATAAACACTATTTCATTGCTAGGTAGTTACTAAACGAAAAAATTAGGGGAGGGTCTGGGTTAGGATACAATGTACTGCACAACAAGAGGATGATGGGAAAGATTGTTATATACCCATCTATAGAGTATAAAACTAGAGAAATTAGACTGGGTAATTGGACAAACCACTACAAATACACACAATGTGTGTTGTGCTGTATGATTTAACATTAGCAATAACAAGCACTGGCACTAAAACTAACTAGCACATGGTCTGGCACTAAAAAAATGTTTAAAAATACTTACACAATGACGACACTACTTCCTCGATCACAGTCTTCTTCAGATCAGGGTAGGTTTTACAGAACTTTTGGACATCTCCCGTACACAGCAACTTAGTCATGATCCCCCTCAAGTTACTGGAGAGACGTTAGAAATACAATAAGAAAGAAAATGAGATGGGATTTGTAAGATGAGACGCTCTCTTTTGTTATTATAAAAACGTGCATAATCGTATCATCACAAAAACATTTTAACCCGCACAAAATAATCAAATCATATTTAACATTCTAAGAAACAAATCAGCATTATCCAGATAATAAATCATTCTAAATCTCTCCATCAGCATTCCCTAGTTGATGCAGCCCTGATATACTCCTGCAGCTCTGCAGCTCACTCTACTCTTCATCCCAGGATGTTGCCCCAGCAGTACAGCCAGCTCTCTACTCTTACTGTTCTATAGTTTCTACTCTTCATCCCAAGATGTTGCCCCAGCAGTGCAGCCAGCTCACTACTCTTACTGTTCTATAGTTTCTACTCTTCACCCCAGGATGTTGCTCCAGCTCCAGCAGTAGTGCTAAACGACTCACTATAAGAACACTTCTCTCCCAGCATCTTCACCAGCTCCTCCACAGCCTCCTTCCTCACCAGGGTGATGGCACAGCCCCCGAAACCCCCTCCAGTCATCCGACTACCCAGGACACCATCCACCCCCCGTGCAGCCTCTACTACCTCGTTTAGCTCCTTACAAGACACCTCATAATCCTTATCGAGAGAGTTGTGGGAAGCATCCATTAGCTTTCCAAATTCCTCCATACCCCCTGACTTCAATAGCTCAACAGCCTTCCTTAGTCCTAGCTATCTCCCCCACAACATGTCGTGCCCTTTCCAGCGCCTTGTCAGGGAGATCAGTTCTTGGAGTGGCGAAGAACTCCTCCAGTTGGGTCATACTGACATCTGCAAGTGAGGAGACATCAAGGGCTTTAGCCACTGCTTCACATGTCTCCTTTCTGTTGGCATACTCCCCCGCTGCCAAGTCATGTTTAACCTTGGTGTCAGTAACCACTATACAGAGAGCCTCATCAGAGAAAGGCACGGGTTCGAACTCATTGTTTGCACAGTTAATGTAGAGAGCCTTCCCTTTCTCACCCAGTGTACAAATAAACTGGTCCATAATCCCACAAGGAACATCACAATACTCGGTTTTCTACTTTCTTACACGCCTTCACTTTCTCTATCGGGTCCACCTTGACACCAAGTAGCTGCTCTAGAAGGCTGAAGACAGCCACGGTTAGGGATGCTGAACTACTCAGGCCCCCTCCAAGAGGGAGGTTAGTAGCAATGGTAACAGCACAGCTGGCCTCTTTACCCGTTACCTCCTCAAACACTTTGCACGTGCCGTGGAAGTATCGTCCCCAGCCGGTCGAGGGGAACTCCTGAAAATCAGGGAACCAGCAGGTTGTTTTAACAGGCAGGTTGCTATCAGTTGATGCCCAGAACCCATGTGTGTCCTCTACCCTCTTACCAGCCACAAGGGTTCCCTTATCTGAGAGGGCCATTGGCAGTACTGCACCATTGTTATAGTCTGTGTGCTCTCCTATCAGATTTACTCGACCAGGTGCATATGCAAAGGACATTTTACCCACCCCGACTCCATCAAAGTGCTGGGAAAACTGGGCCTTAGCTCGATCAAGGAGAGGAGTAGGGACCATCGCTAAAACAGGGAAGAGATAAATTATCAGCAATAACAATAAAACACAATTTTGCATACTCTCCTCACGTTGCCTAAAACTAAACTAAAGCAACTGAGACATACTGAAGTATTATGGTTTAACTCATTTATTTCCCCCTCCCCTTTGCATAAAGGCATAGGGGTTTAGAAATATGTAACGGACATAGTACTACCTTTAGAAAGACCAGCTCAGATGTCCCGTTTCAGGTTGCGAGGGGCAACGTGTAGCAACTAGAGCCACGCACACAACCTCAAACCTGCTCCTTCATAACCCACTACATGGCCACTTTTTCAAGAAATGTGTGGCACACAATGTCGCAATGTGGCACACAATTTAGCGCTTCTAAAACACAAGGATTTGTTCTATAATACTCTTTGATTGATTAAATGATCGGAAATGTCCCGCCTTCACATAAGAAAATAAAGGTTGGTGAATGGCGGGGACGTGACGCGACATATCACGGACGGGTGCCAATACAATCTGGGTATTTGGTGACCTGTTTACAGGTGCACGCTTCCAAAAAAGTTGATTCACTAAAATGGCTCTAGCCTCTAACCGCCAAACCACTCAACCGTTTTGGCTAATTCAAAGTTTATCTGGTAGGGAATGTCAAGGCCTAACCTCAACCCAAACCCCAACCCAAACCCCAACCCTAACCCTATAATAATAATAATAATAATAGTAACAGTTTATATCCCGCTCTGACACAGTTTGTAATATGCAAATGGTCCGCCTTTCCGAAAAACAGTGACTGCAACCAGATGCCTGCTCCTAGAGCGGTCCTTTTTCTTCGGCGTATGGTGAGATTAGGAGGTGATTTTCTTATGGGTGATTGATCAGGCATGGACGTGAATATCGGCAACACGTTTTCTGAGGAGGTAATATTCCTCGGGAGGGTTATTTGCTCCCAAGGTTGACGGCTAGTGTCTCAAGCCTAGATTGGGTACTACACACAGTGGAAAGGACAACAGCACTGACAGTGAAAGGAAAAACCGATAAAAACCGATGGGTAGTAGATCGACAGTAAAACAGCAGACCAACAGACAGGACTAAGGACAAAACTAAGGACAAAACTATGAGTCAGAATATTTAGTGGAACTAACAGACGCCCAGAATCATAGGTTGAGACACCACCAAGGAGGGGGGGGGGGGGGGTAGGTAGGGGATTTTTTGTTGTTTTTGTTTTTTTTTGTTGTTTTTTTTTTGTTGTTTTTTTTTTTTGTTTTTTTTTTTTTTTTTTTTTGGTTTTTTTTTTGTTTTTTTTTTGTTTTTTGTTTTTTTTTGTTTTGTTTTGTTTTTTTTTTTTTTTTTTTTTTTTTTTGTTGCTTTTTTTTTTCTTCTTTCTTTCATTTATCAATAAATTAGGTCATCAATAAATTATCTCTACAATTCGTCTACAAAAGAAACAGCCCTGGGTACGCCCAAAAAATTAAAACTCATAAAAAAAAAAAAAAAAATAGAAACTTCCATCCCGTAACAAATATATAAAAACCACTTAGATCACACTTAAAAAAGACACACACATACACACATATACTGGAAACAAATGAGTCTGAAAAACAGCCCGGGGTTTTGAAAAAACTCATCACAAAAAAGAGGCAGGCAGGCAAGCATTAACAAATAAATATAAAAACGCTTAGAACACACTAGAAAAAGCACTAGAACACATGGAGAAACGCTCTAAGACCTCAGTACTAAAAAAACACTGGAAACACTTGACTTAGAAACACACTCAGAAATACACAAAAAAACACACAATTGTCTGAGGAGTCTCTTTTGGATTTTGATAACGATTTTAGAGGTCATATGCCTCTTTGAAGAAATGAGTTTTTAGGCTGGATCGGAAGGCCGATGTGGAGGTTGTTTCACGGAGGGAGCGGGGGAGAGAGTTCCATATGGCTGGAGCAGCGACACTAAAGGCTCCGCTTGAAGATTTGTACCTTGTGTGCCGTTTCTCGAGGATAGTAGCATCATGGTCTGCCCGGAGTGATTTCGGCTTTTTCTGCCTTATCTGGAGTAGTGAAGCCGTAGATTTGGGAGCACGGTCATTAATGATCTTGTGTGTCATCAGGCAGAGTTTGAAGTTGACACGCTGCTCAATGGGTAGGAAATGGAGCCTTTGGCGAAGTGCAGTTGTACCTCGGTACGTGTGTTTGGAGAAAACGAATCTTACCGCAGAGTTCTGGACTTTTTGTAACCGGCTGAGGTCTTTTGCAGAGAGACCTTTTAGGAGTCCGTTGCAATAGTCAAGATGAGAATGGATGAGAGTATTTACTAGCTGGGTCTTCAGCTTCCGTGACAGTTTGGATCCTATCTTCCAAAGATTTAGCAAGGCAACGTTGCAGGAGCGGACAACATTGGATACGTGAGCAGAGAAGGTTAGTTCGGGATCCAACATCACTCCGAGGTTCCTTACACTTGTTGTGGGTACAGTGGGTTGTTCGTTTTCAAGGGTTTGGATAGAAGTTGGATTTGGCAGCTTGTCATTTCTGTTTCTCAGGAACATTACTTCTGTCTTCGAGGGATTCAGACAGAGGAAGTTCTGTGACATCCACGTTTTAATATGGTACAGACATGCTTGTAGGGTTTTCTCAAGGTTGGCAAGGCTATCGTTCGAGAAGGCCGCATAGAGCTGCGTGTCGTCGGCATACAATTCGATCTCGAGGCCATGATGTCTTGCAATAGCTTCGAGTTCCTTGGTATAGAGGATGAAAAGTAGCGGTCCTAGTATGGAGCCCTGTGGGACTCCAATTTCGATGGTCAGCGAGGCAGATGTTACGTTGCCAATCTTGGTTTTTGTCTTTCGTCCGGTAAGGTAGCTTTTGAACCAAGTTAGTGCCATTCCAGTGACTCCATAATGGTGTTCAAGCTTGTTTAGAAGTGTGGGATGGTGAATGGTATCGAAAGCGGCGCTTAGGTCCAGCAATACTAAGACCGCTTTCGATTTCTTGTCCGTTATGAGAAGGAGATCGTTAACAACCTTGAGAAGTGCAGTTTCGGTGCTGTGGTTTGGCCTATAAGCCGATTGGGTATCTGGCAGCAGGTTGTTATCTTCAAGATGTTTCGACAATTGGACTGCAGCGCATTTTTCCACCAGCTTAGAGAGGAAGGAGAGGTTGGAGATGGGTCGGTAACTGGTAAGTTCATCCGGGTCTAAGCCTTTCTTTTTATAAGAAGGGCGTATTAGGGCCGTTTTGAACGCCTCAGGGAAACCTCCACTCTGGAGACTTTTGTTTACTATGTCGGATAGGATTGGAAGAAGTTCCGGGAGTAGGGCAAGAACCATGCTTGTGGGTATCGGATCGGAGTCACAGTGTTTTTTATTCATGCTCTTTATGATGCCGAGGAGTTCCTGGTCACTAACTGTAGCAAACTTTGTTAGTTTGTTCGAGGGAGGTTCGAAGGTATCGGGGATGGTGGGTAGTTCCTCTGTGAAGCAGGTGTTTGATTGGATTTTTTCGTAGATGCTGTCAACTTTTGATTTGAAGAAATTGTTGAACTTGTCCGGAAGCTCGTTTTCGGAGAACATGGTTGGGAGTTCTGTGGGTATCTTCTGCTTTCCGAGCAGATGATTGACAGTTTTGTTAGTAGCCGCTGGATCATCAGCACTGATTTCAAGCTTCTTTCGATAGTAGCCGGTTCTGCTTGTTCTCAGCATTTTAGCGGTGTTCTTCATAGCCTCTTTGTACGAATTCCATGTCGAAGTTAGTGTTTTGATGTCGACGGACTCACTTAGATGCTTCCTCCACGTTGTCTCAATGTTACGGCGGTTGCGTTTTGCATTTTTGCAGTCTTCATTATACCACCGTGGATTTTGGAAAATGGGTACTTCTTTTTCCTCCTCCGGGGCTAGAGTGTTCAGAATGTCAGTTAGGGTGTCAACATAGAGATTAATGCAGTCTTCTAGTGACTTTGGGCGTAGAAGTTTACAAAGGGGAGAGACCGCCACCATTTTACGGAAGTCATCAATGTTCAGGTGCTTCATATTTCTCGATTTCACAATCTTTGTTTCACGTCGGTTAGGTTTTCCTATGTGAAACTTAAAAGTTGTGAGATGATGGTCCGAAAGAGGACTGGGGGTGACCTGAGGTTCTGATATTAATGGAGCTCCTTCAGTGTCTTTGGTCTAACCCCACTTTAGCCCTAACCCTAAAAAACCGTTTGTCAGCACTCACGAAACACCCAGATTTTAACGCTGGCCCTTTTTTCCAAGTCGTAAATTAAAGTCCGTTTCAAGCGACTTGACCCGTAATTCTTGGAATTTGGCGCATTGCGCGTGTATTTACAAAGGGGAAATCCTGAATTTCCAGGAATCTCAGGTCAAGTCGTTTGAAACGCACTTTAAAAGCCAATATTTATATTGTGGAAGCTCTCACGGTTTTTCCCACGCGCGCGGCGTTTCTGCGCGCCGAAAGCATATACAGTGCTGACAAAAAATCTGGGTTGCGCGAGGTTTTTCAAATTTATCGCTCTCTTCACTTTTTTTCAAATTTACACTTTAATACATTTAGGGTGGTCTTAGGTCTATGTGAAGTTGGCTCTGGCATTTTAAGTTTGACTTGCTGATATGCTTAGTAAGTCATGGAAATGTTGTCAAAAACTGCCCGAACCTAGAAATCATTAGGGGCAAGCTAATTTTTGCACAATCCGATAGTCAATAGGCCCCTGAACCACCAAAAAAAAGTCCCAAGCCCAACTCCTGGGGGAAGTGCCCCTAATTGGCCCTAATTGATTACAGTGTATTTGTAACCATCAATTAAATCGTAAATCGTCTTAGGAAAGGAGTAGAGGGAAAACCAAGGGCACTAAAGTGTTCAGCGTCCTCGCATTAGTGGGGGTAGGTGCTGGAATTAAGTCTCTATCTCATCTGGTTAATTAGATAATTGGATAATTAGGTTTGCGCAGAGCCGTTTTTTGGCTATATGGCTATAGCCACTTAGGAAAAGAGTAGAGACAAAACCGAGGGCACTAAAATGATCAGCGTCCTCGAATTAGTGGGGGTAGGTGCTAAAATTAAGTCTATCTCATCTGGTTAATTAGATAATTGGATAATTAGATCCGCACATAGCCGTTTTTGGCCACATGGCTATAGCCACTTGGGAATGGTTTAGAGACTTTTCACTGGTGCCATTTTGTAGGCAATGGCTAAGTTATGGGGGGTCGTGGTCGGACTTTTAAGCTCTATCTCAAACCGTTTAGCCGTTATTTGGATTCAAAGGTGCTGAAAATGAGCAAAAAATGGTAAAAAGTACGATTTTGAGCCTCTGTGGATCTTTGAATCCAAATAACGGCTAAACGGTTTGAGATAGAGCTTAAAAGTCCGACCACGACCCCCCATAACTTAGCCATTGCCTACAAAATGGCACCAGTGAAAAGTCTCTAAACCATTCCCAAGTGGCTATAGCCATGTGGCCAAAAACGGCTATGTGCGGATCTAATTAACCAGATGAGATAGAGACTTAATTTCAGCACCTACCCCCACTATTTCGAGGACGCTGATCATTTTAGTGCCCTCGGTTTTGTCTCTACTCTTTTCCTAAGTGGCTATAGCCATATAGCCAAAAAACGGCTCTGCGCAAACCTAATTATCCAATTATCTAATTAACCAGATGAGATAGAGACTTAATTCCAGCACCTACCCCCACTAATGCGAGGACGCTGAACACTTTAGTGCCCTTGGTTTTCCCTCTACTCCTTTCCTAAGACGATTTACGATTTAATTGATGGTTACAAATACACTGTAATCAATTAGGGCCAATTAGGGGCACTTCCCCCAGGAGTTGGGCTTGGGACTTTTTTTTTGTGGTTCAGGGGCCTATTGACTATCGGATTGTGCAAAAATTAGCTTGCCCCTAATGATTTCTTGGTTCTAACAAGAATTCCATGAATTATAGTGACTCTATAAAAAGTCCAAAGCACCATCCCACGCCCACCCACCACAGCCTGGTCTGGTGCCCATCGAAAGTGGGGGATATCAAGGTAATTGAAAATGTCCAGCGGTGCTTCACCAGATAATAATATAATAATATACATTTTATATAACGCCTCCTCGTGATCTTTTTAACCTCCAAATTTTAAGCCTATCTCATCAGGGCGCAGGGGTTGACCGTTGATCCGTCGCTGCACTTCTCAATTCCACCATGTGGAATCCACATGGATATCCGTCGAATAAAACCTATTATTGTGCTTTATTCCATAATTACTTTGCCAGCCAGTAGCAAACCATGTATAATGGTATCGGTCTATCGACTGTAAGAGGATCCGGTACAAATGGTTACGTCCAGAAAAACACAGCTCACATCTCAAACACTAGACAAAAGGTACTGATTTACTCCTTCACCATCTAGTAATGTGTATCCCTCTTCTTTGCAACCGCCTGTACATACCCTTGATACATAATGCACTATTTCTCAATTTGATACGCAACACTATTTCAGTACGACTACAACTATGATGATGACGACGAGAAGGGGATCACAATTCGGAAACCAAACAAAGCCATTCTGGAGCACGAGCAGAAGCGACTTGTTGAAGTGAAATGTGTTGAGCTCCAAGATGTCCTGGAGAACCAAGGGTAAGATAAGAACTAAGATTTTTATATTCTAACCCCCCCCCCCCTTATGATGGGAGGACCTAGCGATGCAAGGGTAAGGTATATATAAGGGTATAATGGGGGTTAAAACAATGGTAGTATGGGGGGGTTCCAACCTATTTTTTTGTATTTTTTTGTACTTTTTTGTACGGACCATACATAAAAGTATCCGAAATTCCTGTTTTTTTCCATACAAACAATACAAAAAAATACAAAAAAATACAAAAAAATATTGAAGGATGTGGGTGCACGTGCCTGATAAAAGTATAAATAATACATAGCTGGGTTCCGTTTATGTTCATGTACCACCTATCTCTATTATAATTTTTTTTAATTTTTTTTTTTTAATTTTTTGGAAAAACAATTAAAAATATATACACAATGGTATTTACAATACCATTATCTATTATAATTTGGAGATGTCGCGTCGAAGTGGTCGTTCGTTCAGTGCGTTTCTACGCGACTGCTCCTTCATAAAACACTTTATAGGCCCAAAGCTGTAAAGCTGCCATTTACACTTTTGGAACTTCCATTGGAAGTTTATTAATATTTTCGAATGACTTTCAACAAGCCAGTCCCCATAGTTATCAATTCAGTTGCCATGGCAACGGTTTTATTGACGTTGAAAGTGAAAGAACCACCCGGCGAAGCCGGGTGGGTTATCAAAAAGCCCTTACTTGAGGCGCACCCAATGGGTGCGCTAGTTACATATATAAATATAATGAACGTTTTTAGTTCCATTGTCATCCATTTTCCTGCTAAAAGTACTAAAAAAGTAT
This sequence comes from Hormiphora californensis, assembly GCA_020137815.1. NCBI lineage: Eukaryota > Metazoa > Ctenophora > Tentaculata > Cydippida > Pleurobrachiidae > Hormiphora > Hormiphora californensis. The sequence continues at coordinate 5,843,703 of CM035352.1, forward strand.
GTAAAAGTACACGTTTTTGAAATTCGAAAAAGCAAAATCATTGATTCAGATTACGATTACGAGAAAATTTTCTCAGTTGGAGATCACTTTCTCGGTACTAATTTCGATTCGGGATAATTTTCTCGGTAAGAAATTGCGATTCGGGGAAATTTCTCGCTTAGAAAATACGATTCGAGAAATTTCTTCGGTAAGAAATTGCGATTCGGGGAAATTTCTCGCTTAGAAAATACGATTCGAGAAATTTTTCTCGGTAAGAAATTGCGATTCGAGGAAATTTCTCGCTTAGAAAATACGATTCGAGAAAATTTTCACGGTAAGAAATTGCGATTCGGGGAAATTTCTCGCTTAGAAAATACGATTCGAGAAAATTTTCTCGGTAAGAAATTGCGATTCGAGGAAATTTCTCTCGCTTAGAAAATACGATTCAAGAAAATTTTCTCGGTAAGAAATTGCGATTCGGGAAAATTTCTCGCTTAGAAAATACGATTCGAGAAAATATTCTCGGTAAGAAATTGCGATTCAGGTAAATTTCTCGCTTAGAAAATACGATTCGAGAAAATTTTCTTGGTAAGAAATTGGGATTCGGGGAAATTTCTCGCTTAAAAAATACGCTTCGAGAAAATTTTCTCGGTAAGAAATTGCGATTCGGGAAAATTTCTCTCGTTTAGAAAATACGATTCGAGAAAATTTTCTCGTTAAGAAATTGCGATTCGGGGAAATTTGTCGCTTAGAAAATACGATTCGAGAAAAATTTTCTCGGTAAGAAAATGCGATTCGGGTAAATTTCTCGCTTAGAAAATACGATCCGAGAAAATTTTCTCGGTAAGAAATTGCGATTCGGGAAAATTTCTCTCGCTTAGAAATTGCGATTTGATAATACTTTCTTGGATAGAAATTTCGATTTGGAAAGATTTTCTCTCTTAGAAATTCCGATTTTTCGTACAAACAGTACAAAAAAGTACAACAAATTATGGAGGTGGGTGCCTAGTAAAAGTTCATGGACGGGTTCCTTTTGTGCTAATGTACCACCTAGGAACGTTTGTCGTGTATTTATTATCTTTCATTCGAAATTCGAAAAAGTAAACATCATTGATTCAGATTTCGAAAATTTTGAATAGAATATTCGAAGATTTTGAATAGAATATTTCCTTGTGTTTTGATAAAGAACAATTAAAACATGATGAAAACATGTTTTTATCTTCCAATTATAAGAAAAAGTTGCTAATTTTGTATGAAACCACAGTTTAATAGGAATTTATGACACAATTATGATCATAAACTAAAGTTTCAACGACCAGAAAAGCTTTGTTTAATCATTTATACCCCGTTTTATTTTTTTGTATTTTTTATACTTTTTTGTACTTTTTTGTATTTTTTTTGTATTTTTTTGTTTGAGGAACAACTTGTTTTTTTCCGTACAAACATACAAAAAATAGGTTGGAACCCCCCCGGTAGTATTCAATGCTAAAGGTAAACCCAAACTATTATATGACCCTTGCTGCACAGGACCGGATTTTAGACGGCCATAGCTCCACCCCCTGATAAGGTAGAAACTTGAAATTTGTTTTGTGAGGAGATTATGTAGAGTTCTTTCTACAAAACAAATTTCGAGTTTCTATCTGATATCTCATCAGGGAGTGGAGCTATGCATGACGGTGGGAAATTTTACAAAACCCAAGTGAGGGTCTTCCCAAATATTTGGGTTTTGCTTTAGTAGCTAGTCTTCCCAAATATTTAGTATCACACTCTCATTTCTTCAGATACACAGAGGAGGAGATAGAAGCTCAAGTTAGTGCACTAAGGACTAGTCTTCTGAAGAGTACAGGCAAACTAACACAATCCAAGAAGCGGAAAGGGTAGGTTCTTGGTTGGCTTTTGTTACTGATACACTCCCTTGTCTCTCTCTCTCTCTCTCTCTCTCTCTCTCTCTCTCTCTCTCTCTCTCTCTCTCTCTCTCTCTCTCTCTCTCTCTCACACACTCTACCCCCCAATTCCCTCACAGAGAGACCCACTACCTGGCTGAAGCACAACACGCTAAGAACGAGAAGATGAGAATGGCGTTTGGTATAGCCCGCGAGGAGGGAGAAATAAAGGGAAGTGATGATGAGGAGAAGAGAGTTGATCCTGAAGATAAAATGTTAGTTGAAACATGGCATCCCGAGTTATGCAAATAAGTAATTAGCAATATAATTCTGTTCGCCGCTCTCTAGATTACTCCTAACTGTGTTTTCCAGAGAGGAGGATGATGACGACAAGGATGATGAAGAAGATGAGGAGGAAGAGGAGGAAGTAGAAGAAGAAGAGAAACAAGCTGAAGAAGTGGTAGAGAAGAAAAAGAAGAAGGGCGATCGGTCAAAATGGGAAGAGGGTGATGAAGAGGATAGATATAACGAGAAGAGGAAGAAGCGACGTGATTCCAGATCAGGCAGCAGACAAAGACGGAGACGTTCTGAAAGTAGAGAAGATAGACGAAGACAACGATCAAGGTAAAAACTTTATGTTGTACCCTTCTATTTTGTATGTATTGTTTTAGAGAATTATCTCGTTAAGGGCTTATCGTCCCCATTATAGGGCCCCCCATAGAGTTGACCTCATGTGATTGATACCCATCCTTCTCAGAAGCCCCGACCGAGGTAGGAGGCGAGATTCAAGAGACCGCCGTGACTCAAAAGAAAGACGCAACTCCAGAGAGAGAAGGGAGGAGAGAAGGGAGGAGAGGACCCCGTGGCTCTCCCCCTCGAGCCAGGAGACGAGACGATTCCAGAGAGCGTCGTCCTAGAGACCCTTCCAGAGAACAAAGAAAGATGGATCGCAGGAACTCTAGAGAGAGGTCACGGCGGGATGCGTCTCCTCCTGTCCGTGAGAGAAGAAGAGATGACTCGGAAGAGAGAAAAAGAGAGATTCCAGTAGAAAAACGAAGAGAGGAGTCTCCGAGAGAGCGACAGAGAGAAGATTCTGGGATTGATAGGAGGGAAGAGCGGAAGGGGAGGAGAAAAGACAGTCCCGAAAAATCTCCCCCTCGCTCTCGGAAGCAGTCGAGCAAGTCGGAGGAGAGGAAAAAGAAGAAGGAATCTCGAAGGTATGAAAATTGAACCCAAATTGAAGACAGCTAAAGGTTTCGAATTTGTACACCATTATTTCTTGTTAATTGTATTTGGTGCCGTCTGGCTGTTTTATACAGATCCCTAATAATGCTTGTTTTCCAGATCTGCCTCTGCGAGTCCAAGTCCAGTTAAAAAGTAAGCTACTACACAAAGAGGGAGTTCATTATATTTTGTAAAACTAACCCCCTCTCAGCTACACTCTTTGTTCATTGGTGTTGACGCGACTAGAGTGGTTTACAGCATTAGTTTAGGACACATGAGTGATCAAGGTGAGACAGAGACATTTGGCGTTTTAAATAAAGTAATGGTAATGGTAGTCTAATTGCAGCTAGCTATGTTTGAATTAACTTTCGTCGATTTCTCCATTTCATTTGTATTCCCTCTCCCTCCCAACCCCTCTAACACAACCTTATTTTCAGAGATAAGAAAGAGAAGACTCGCGATCGCAGGTACGAGTTAACTAGAGGAACTTCTCCTAGTTCTCTCCTCTCAGAAGAGAGAACAAGAAGAGCGATATTTTGTTTCAAATGTTATTTCGGCCTATTCTAACACTTGCTTTTGTTTCAGGTGTTCAGACCACGATAACGAGTAAGTTCCGACAAAATGAAGACTGAAGAGAGAAAGCAAATACCGTTCTACACACATAGTTTACTAACGATTATCCTCTTGACAGATCAGAAAATGAAAAGGAGAAGAAGAGTAAGAAAAAGTCCCGTAAAGAAGAGAGGGGAGAAAGGAAGGAAGACGTGAGGGAAGGTAAGAGGAGAGATAGAAACGAAGAAAGGGAAGACGTGAGGGAAGATAAGAGGAGAGATAGAAACGAAGAAAGGGAAGACGTGAGGGAAGATAAGAGGAGAGATAGGAACGAAGAAAGGGAAGACGTGAGGGAAGATAAGAGGAGAGATAGGAACGAAGACGAAAGAAGGGAAGAAAGGAGTATGGAGAGGACTTCTAGGAGGGAAGGGAGGGAGAAAAAGAAAGATAGGAGGGATGACAGAAGGGACCGTGATAAACAGGGAGAAGATAAGGATGATTCTCCCTCAGAGGAGCGAGTTGTAGAGGTACTGTTAATTAATGCTGTCCCTAATTAATGCTGTCCCCTAAATAACATTGTCCCCTAAATAACATTGTCCCCTAATTTCCACTGTCCCATAATTTCCACTGTCCCCTAATTAGCACTGTCCCATAATTAGCACTGTCCCCTAATTAACACTGTCCCCTAATTAGCACTGTCCCCTAATTACCACTGTCTCATAACTTTCCCCAATTTTAGAAAGAGAGAAGGAAGAAGAAGAGGAGTGGGGATAACGACAAGAGAAAGAGAAGACGTGATTCAGAAAGTGAAGAAGATGAGGAGACAAAAATTGAGGAGAAATCTCCCGAAGAGTAAGTCCCAAGACTCAAATAATGAGTTAAGTCAGACCCTAATTTTCCGGAACCCCGATTACCCGGGCAAAATCCGTTCCCTCGAGAATCCCGGTAAATCGGGGTCCAACTGTACACAATTCAATGTGGGGGATCAGACTTATTTTCACATTCTAACCCACTCTACTCAGGCCACGACGTAAACGGAGACGAAGTGAGGGAGATTCTGGTAAAAGGCGGAAAAAGACTCCCCCTGCCCGATCTCCTAGCTCATCTCCAGAACCCCCCAAGAAAACCAAGAAGGACAGGAAGAAGAAAAGAACGAAACGAAAGAGTCCAACTCCACCTCCTTCTCCCCCAGAATCATCAGCATCTTCCTCATCTTCTTCATCTTCTTCATCTTCTTCCAGCTCTAGCGATGAAGAGCCCCGCAAAAAGAAGGAATCTGTGAAGAAAGATAGTTCGTCAAGTGGCAGTTCAGAGGACAGTAGTAGCTCTTCTTCTGACAGTGATTGAGAATAATTCTGTTTTAAATAGTAAAGTTTTATCTTTTAATATCCCCAGTAGATGACTCCTTATTACTTTGAGAAATCCAAATCTACGAAGATCCAAAGCCGACCACTTAATGGGTAGACCTATCGCTAGTTTTCGGGTAATTCTTGTGTGAAGAACAAGTATCGTGTTGCGCGATCGCGCGTAATGTCGGCCACAGCTGTCTAGCGTGGGAAAAAGGTGAATTTTGGATTTCCAGGAATTACCCAAAAATGGTGCACCATTTTTTGGGTTTCCTGGTAATGCCACCTAAATGCCAATGTTGTCATGAAAACTGCACGTGCACAAATTCGACACGTCTGTTAATGGATACGTATTCGTACAGTCTCCGACAAAGGGTCTACAGGGAATCTGCCTCATATCGGAAGCGCCGCATGGTGAAATACTTCCAGTTTCCACCTCGGCCCATGACCCAGAACAAGCCTGTTGAAGATGACGATCAGACGGATTTGTTCATGTTCAGAACCAACACAAGACTCTCATTTAGACCCTTTCTAACCACTCCTCACAGTCGCTACGAACGGGAAATTAACTGTGAGTTTTAGCTGATGCAGTGGTGCTCCGCCATATTGGCCGCCCGCCCAAAGCGCAGTCCACGACGTCAAAGAAATGTATTTTGTTTGACGTCGTGGACAAAGCTTTAAGCTTGGCCACATTGATGCCTGAGTGAGATCGAGGTCGCGCAGCGGAGCGAGAATAGGTTGCAATGAAGCCAATCTTCAAGCGACGCTGTGCGGGCGGCCAATATGACGGAGCACCACTGTCATTACTGTCAAGTGTGGTGGGAATGAGATTCATCCATTCATTCTTGGATACAACTTTTATTACAAGGGGCTAATTAGACTGTCAAAAATTCATAATGCTTTTCTACTTTTGGATATGACGAAGCTGTCAGAATACCACTTTTGACAGCATATTTAGCAACACAGACAGTTCACATAATATTCCCACAGACAATTATGATGCCAAAAAGGGGAGCGGTGGACGAGGACCCCCACCAACGACAGTGTGCGTGCCCGCAGTAACACAAAGTCCAGTGGTTCAGAACTATAAGGAGTTCAGACCTGGCGCCTACCTCAGCCGAGGGTCCGTGGTTAAATCTGCCAAGTATATAACACTTCCATACGGCATGTAACAAATTGAATATATTTACATTTTCAACATATCTTTCAAACACTATGTGTCTGTTCATCTTCTATCAATAACTCATCTTCATCTTCATCTTCTATCAATAAATCATCAAAAGATTTCAGTTTCTCGCTTGATCTGGCAAACTCCACATTTTTCTGTTCCCTCCAATTGCACCACATAGGCGCACTAGGCCGGTGTGCTACAACCTTGCTATATATTGAGTTGTTGTCGACATCCGCCAGGGTAGACAGTTTCTCTATTGTGCCCTCCTTGATCATCGCATCAACAGAGAAAAACCTGAGAAGGAGGGGTGTCATATTGGGGCAATGTGAAGACTTTAAAGCGCATCTGATAGCATCTGATAGCAGGCGTTTGTAGTTATGAACGCCTGCTGCCCATGCCGCACGTGCCAATGTGCCGCGCACAGCAGGCGTTCATAACTACAAACGCCTGCTATTCCTCGTCGAATTCCACGTCGAAGTTCACGTCGAGATATGGCAATTATGTCGGATGACCACTGTGAATGAGTCAATTGAGGCAGATTCACAGAATTTTATAGCATTAGGACAGAGGACTACTAATAGAATGTGTATATATGACAGTCATATGATGTTGGAAAAAGGAACTAATTGATCTAAAAGCAATTCCACTTCCAGGGCACCAAAAAAATTTGCCGCAGGTTCTGTCATGGAGAAATCAGTCATTTCCGGGTTTATTTTTCACCTGCATATGCATGGAAACTGTCTAAAACTATACTTATCAACAGATAGCACCCGTGTCTGTGAACAATAAAATGACAACATGACTCACGTTGCTTTCCATATTTTCTCATTCCCTCGTTCCGTCTTGATGGATAGAGCGTGGGGGAGATCTCTTGATCCCATTGTTGAGATACCCCTGATAACTCCCATGTCCTTCCATATCACCTCACAGTACTTCCTTAGCAAGGATTTATAACTCCCCTGTGGAAAATAAAATGTTATAGGGAATCCTCCGGTTCTTGCTATATTGAGTCACAAGTATTCGACCGACCATGGTCCCGGCCAACTTATAGATAGCTTGCTATAGATAGTTTGATGAAGCCACACAAACATGGTTAACTCATGTCACGGGTCTCTATCAGTCAGGTGCTCCATCATATTGGCCACCCACATAAGCGTTTAGTCTTGGACGTCGTGGACCGCGTCGTGTGCAGCCAATAAGATGGAGCCCCATCTCTGATTCTCTCTGCCTGTCCCTCTGTATATATCTTGTATCTCTTTTACCATTAAATGGTTTTGTAATTATCTAGGTGGCAGCTGTCACAAAACCTCTCAGAATCTCTTTCAATTGGGGCCCCCTTAATTGCAATTTGCTCGTTCAACCACATAATCGATCATGTAGTTAAAAGATATACTCTGACAACCAACCAACCATGGGTTGTTGAGTAACAGTGCTGCTTGCAGTCAAAATACGGTATCGCGAAATACAGTAATGAGACACACACGTTGCATAACACGCGGCAAAAAGTTCATGTGTCAGCACGTACTAGCGTACTGATTGGCCACGGTTGCGCGTCGTCTTACTGTATCTTCGTTTTCCATTACCGTTTTCCCACTACAAGCGACCGTGTAAGGGGTGGGAGAGGGTTGAGTAAGGGGTTGGAGAGGGTTGAGTGAACAGCGCCATCCTCCCCCTTTCTCAAAGTCAACAAACCATGAGAGAATATATACATGCTACACCATGTCTTACTTTTCCAATAGCTGTCACTTGAACAGTTATAGAAATGGAATTCTATAGTAAAACTCACCTTCTGGAGAATCCTGGTGGCAACAATAACCTCGTACCGTGGCATGCTAAATATGGAAGAGGAATTAATTGAGGAAAAAGGAACTTGACAGTTGAGTTGTTGATACTTTCTTTTTTTTATTCCGGAACACGGAAACAGTGTCAAGCGACTCAACTTGACAGCGCCCTCCCACGCACATGCGGGACATTAAAAGGGTGAATCAAAGAATGTGACTATATTAGCTGAGGGTGTCGGGAAAATAATAAGTTAGTTAAAACCAAGCAATAAAACAATAAGTTAATACTTGGACTCCAAGGAGTCCCTCTCAGTCCATGATTCTCTCTCTCACACACTGACATATTAAAACGTAACAAAACTAAAACAAACCCCTTCCTAAATTGTCCTAAAAACTATTCGGTTGATATTACTTTTGATCCGTATCATGTAACTGCCTGCTACCCAGCTATCATCTCTATCCACTGTCGAAGGGCATCAGCCAGTGTTAGGGGTAGCTCCGCGGGGTCTCTCAGGACTACGTAGTACGGGAAGGGGAAGGTCTCTAGGTAGTTCTGTATTCGGAGCAGTTTACCAGTCACGGGATCAAAAACTGCAAATAATATAGCCGATATTAATAACACCACCTCTAGAAAGGTCAAAGGAGAGGAGACTTATGTAGCCGATATTACCACTTGTTCGACCCTCTCTCTCTCCGAGCCCCTTTACAAATGTAAAGAAGGGTTAGAACATATAACACCACCTCTGGGAAGGAAACTTATTTGTGTGGAACTACGAACCTGGAGTCCTAACATTCAGGATGCTATCTTTAGAAGGGTTATCAATGATCAGAAATACCACCAGTATTCCAGCATCCCATGTCTCTTTCACTGCCTTTTTCACCGCTTCAACTCCCTATAGAAAGGTTATTTAGTGAGGGGTGTATTAATGTTGCTTTAGCGAAGGTTCTCCAAACAACTATAGCAGTCAGACTGGTCCGACTATTTTAATAACTCTAGATGGGGGTATGTCTAGACATTACGTGCTTGCGTAGGATGGCAAAATCAAGAAGTTCTTTCCTAGACAGACTGTGACAAATGAAATATGCCCCTAAATAGTGATTCCATTTGACCCATGCGAGTAAAATATACCCCTGTCCCAGGTCCCCTCGATTCGATTCCGAGTGAACCGCTCCCAATATATAAAGATTACCCTCGCTTTCCTTGCTAACAACACATCAGTAGACTCCCCCACCCTTGTCTATAATGACGGCTAATATCCCCACCCTTGTTTTAATAACTCTAGATGGCCCCGGGGCGCTTGCCAGCGCTGTGATACCTTAACAAAGAGTCCTCTACCATCGCTGACAATGAACATTATCTGAGAGGTAACCCTCCCTCCCCCACCACTAGTCTCCAGGAAGTGGGACCTCGTTACTGATAACAGGCTGAAAAACATAGCTTTAGGATAAAAGATATACGAGCTGGGATTACCGGTTTCCAAATATTTTCAAACCAGTCTGAATTGTTCATATTTGTTTTAAACAGAGTGGATACAGTTTCAGTCGACTCAAATAGATACCTGACAATGTCAGTACCCTCATCAGTAAAATTGAAATGCCGCAGTATCCTAGCCCCGCTAGCTGCCGTAAAGGGCTCTGTGAAGGGGACAACAAGGGAGGGTTCACTTCCAAATCCACATACCGCCATGCGGCCTATCTCCAACTTGCTCAGGGCACCACATATCACAGCTACCGCTTCAATAGACATCTGTAGGGGGTATGTTTAGCATGGTATATAACAAGGTGATCAGTACTTCATCAGTAGTGAAATCTATAGGCAAAACCTGGGTGCATGTAGGGGTGTCCATTGATTTAGAGTCATCCAAAGCCACCATAACTTGATAATCTCGAGCAGAGGGCTTCGTTCTTCTCAACCATATTTTATCTTTCTGATATCTGCACAAAGATTAAATAGTAGTTATCACACTTATATTACTCCATAATATGACCTCCCACGAATCTTTTAAGTGATCATACTTCTCACTCCTAACTACTCTATTATAGAGTCTATAAATACATACCGACTAGCGATGTAGGGAATTATCCGCTTCATGTTAAGTCGTTTTCCAGTTTTAAAGTCGCCCCGTAGCTTGGCAGCTTTGGTTGGTTCCAATATAAGTCGCAGCTGCTCACATAAGTCCTATTAAAGGGAGTAGTTAGGGATTACCACAAATTCTTTTATAGGGGGGCCGGGGGCATTATATTATGTCAGCGTGAGATGAGGTATTCATTGTTCAATATAAAAAGAGGTGTTTTCGACAAACCTGTGTTAGAGGGGTGGTTAGCAGTTCAAACTGGGCCCATCTACTGGATGCCTCCCCCTCAGTCATATCACTAGTCCGATCTAGACATAGTAAATATTATTAATAGTTGGTCCCTCTACCGATTAGCTAGTATACCAAATTCGAATTCTAACCCTGCTATGCCTTTTTGCAAAGCAAAAAGGTATCCGGTTGATTGCCTCAATCGCCCGGGCAAGGAAAAAAATTCAAGAGAGAGAGAGAGAAAGAGAGAGAGAGAGAACGTTCTTGCAATTAATTTTCGTGATTATAATGCAAATGTCAGTGTGCACTGTGCATTCTGATTCGCCTGAACGAGCTGCTCCTTACAGACACTTGTCTCTGTGCACTATCCCATCACTGCAGTGTTACATGTAACAAGATAGATAATATCTTCTGATTATAATAATTATACCATTATTGTACCCTATTGTTACCTCTTGAAATGTTGAACTGGACCAGACTATCCCTGAGATGTTCAACCTCCTCCCGTGAAGGTAGGGCAGCAGGGGAACTATAGAAACTAGGACCCTGATCTGTATCCATATCTTCCTCCTTCTCTTCTTCTTCTTCCATCTAGAAGCATGTGGTTGTCATACTACATGACTGTAATCATCTCTCCTTGGATAGGACAGTCTTTTGTGAGAAAATGAATAATAGATACACTGCTATAGCTATCTAGTATCTAATCAACATCTCCATTGACCATTCTCCATATAGTAGGGACGAATCTTAATTTTTTGACTCACTATTTGGTTCAAAGCAAATTCCGGTTGTAACCCACCTATTTTGACCCGCTGAACACGATCCCGTCCATAGGCAAGCTCGCAAAAGTGAAGAAAATGCCCAAATCGGCCACGCCCTTTTACCTGTATTTTCAGCCTGTAGCCAAAAACATAAATCCTCTTAGAATAGGAGTAGAGACAAATCTGAGGGCACTAAAGTGATCAGCGCCCTCGCATTAGTGGGGGTAGGTGCTGGAATTAAGTCTCTATCTCATCTGGTTAATTAGATAAGTGGATAATTAGGTTTGCGCATAACCGTTTTTTGGCTATATGGCTATAGCCACTTAGGAATGGTTTAGAGACTTTTCACTGGCGCCATTTTGTAGGCAATAGCCAAGTTATGGGGGGTCGACGTCGGACTTTTAAGCTCTATCTCCAACCGTTTAGCCGTTATTGGGCTTAATCGATGCTCAAAATGAGCGAAAAATGGTAAAAAGCCCGATTTTGAGCATCGTTTAAGCCAAATAACGGCTAAACGGTTGGAGACCCAGTGTCAAAGTATCTCAACCCGACTAGGAGCCTGAGTTTTATTAAAAATTTGACTAGGAAGGAAACAAATGTTTCTATTTTAATACATAATTAAGTTTTAACACATTAGATTATTGTATAATAACAAAAGGTTAAATTTAAAAAAAAAGTAATGACTAAGATTTTTGTCAAACCTGGGGATCGAACCCGAGTCGCCTGCTTGACAGGCGAGAATTGTACCACTCGACCACCAAGCTTCTGCCATTGGGACAATTCAGCGCTGTATATAATGTTTAGATCTCTAGTCTGCAAAGCATGACTTTTCAGCAATTAGCTTATGGTGCGCTGCGGGATCCCTGACTAGCACATGATACCTCCTAGGCTCCCTCTCTACCTACTAGAGATCCTGACAACGATGAGAGAGATCTCACACATATGCATTGACAAGCGTTCTTCTATGATATTTTGATGCTATCAGTGTCATGTTACAACACACTGGAATGAATAAAGAGAGAGAAAAATTATGAAAGTAAAAAGTAAGCCAAATCACCCCATCCGGATTCGAACCCAGACCATCGGGGTGAGAGTCCATGGTGTAACCACTACACCACCGATGGAAAATGGAAGTGGTGAAAATCAGAGTTCTGCAAATCAGAGAAAATACAAAGATGGTGATTTGAATAGAAGTTTGTCACCCCTAACTACATTGTTTTTTAAAATTTGCTACAACAGTAATATACCATTTTCTTAATTTCTCACTATGATTTTCACATTTTAGAAATTTGACTAGATGTTTTGGCGATAAAATTGACTAGCAGCCAGGATCCCTAGATACCCGAACTTTGACACTGGGGTTGGAGATAGAGCTTAAAAGTCCGACGTCGACCCCCCATAACTTGGCTATTGCCTACAAAATGGCGCCAGTGAAAAGTCTCTAAACCATTCCTAAGTGGCTATAGCCATATAGCCAAAAAACGGTTATGCGCAAACCTAATTATCCAATTATCTAATTAACCAGATGAGATAGAGACTTAATTCCAGTACCTACCCCCACTAATGCGAGGGCGATGATCACTTTAGTGCCCTCAGATTTGTCTCTACTCCTATTCTAAGAGGATTTATGTTTTTGGCTACAGGCTGAAAATACAGGTAAAAGGGCGTGGCCGATTTGGGCATTTTCTTCACTTTTGCGAGCTTGCCTATGGACGGGATCGTGTTCAGCGGGTCAAAATAGGCGGGTTACAACCGGAATTTGCTTTGAACCAAATAGTGAGTCAACCACTTCTTTTTGTGAGAGATTCGTCCCTACTAATATATGTATTTGGATAATATCATCCATATATGGATATCTAATCAATATCTCATCAAGATCTAATGTCGCCAGAGCAGTCCTATTGCACAATACGATACCTTCTGGTCAGAAACATTGTCCTCAGATTTTTCCATCTCAGAAGTTTGTTGTTTCTTTGCTGACTCGTATCTTTCTTCCATTTTATGTTCTTCTCCCTCTTCCCTTTTTTCTTCTCTCTCATCCTCTGCTGCTGCTTCCTCCTCCTCCTCCTCATCCCCCTGAATCCCCTGGCCCTTGTCTGAGAGAGTGGTGCCACATTATATCTACACTGCTATTGCCTTAGAAGGCTTCTAAGGCAATATAGAATTCTAATAGAAGCTATTGTCTAATGAAAAAAGGATGAAAAAGCAAAGAAGTAATTAGCTGATTGCGGGGGGTGAATATCGAACCTTTAGCAGTATCTGTAACCTCTGCATCATGCTCCTCTCCTTCTTTGGTGTGCTCAAACACTTTAGTCTCCTCCTTCTCCTGTCTCTCAGAATCAGCCGGTCCTTGTCTGGGCAATACCTTGGCACGTTTAGAGGTCATAGCATCTGACACCTGTCTGTCGTCCTCCTCTTCAGCTCTATTTCTCTTACCACTCTGACCGTCTTCTTCTTCCAAGGTGGTGTTGGTAGTGGTGGACGCACCTGGGATTACAATTTAATTTGGGGTGCGTGTATTTAATTTGATTGGTATGTTCAAGAGAAAGTTAGATATAAAAGGTATAACAGTCATTGCGGTTTTCTATCCACCAATCCAATTCAGCACTTTGTATACCCTGATTGTCGGTGGTAGCCTCCCCCTTGTTCTCATTATCTGCACCCCCATCCTGCATCTCCTCTTGGTCCTGGCCTCCACGTGCACTACTACCCTGACCCTCCTCCATGGCTGCTGTCTCTGTATCGTGGGCTGTATCCGCCCCCGCACCAACACCCTCATCCTCATCCTCCTCTTGTTCACCCTGGGATTAAACGAGCTGTTGATTGATCGTGTAATAAGGGGTCAACAAGTGATCCCCAGACGGGGATTTATTATCGCGATAATAAATCCCCGTCTGGTTCATTTGTACAGCCCAGAGAGAATAATAAAAACTCTGACAATCAAACATGATAACTAATAAACAGTTATCCGATCACCCAACTGTCTGGGTAGAGCCTGACAACTTTAATATATATATACCAACCTCATTGTCATCACGTGATTCATCCTGGACAGTAGGTTCCTCCTCTTCCCCCTCATCTGACATGTCAGGAGGCTGTTGATCTGTATTACCCTCCTCCTCCTCCCCGTCCAGACCTGGGAGAGAGAGAGGGAGAGAGAGAGAGAGAGAGAGAGAGAGAGAGAGAGAGAGAGAGAGAGAGAGAGAGAGAGAGTGAGAGAGAGTGAGAGAGAGAGAGAGAGAGAGAGAGAGGGGGAGAGAGAGAGAGAGAGAGAGAAAGAGAGAAATTGTTATTATACTGTTATTATATTATTGCACCTACCCCAGTGCCCAGACCATATAATAACAATTTACCTTGCAATATCACGCGAGCATATTAAAATGCTATATGATATTGCAAGTTAAATTATTGGGTCCATATTGTGGTTTGTAGAGCTCATGTACTACAACTGTTTACTGTGAACATGGGACTTGTCACCCAAATTATAATATAATACCGCCTGGGCCAAAAAAAACGTGGGGTACGCCGAGCCTCATATCTCCCAAATCTTAACTTCCATCACTCTGATATTTTGACACAATATTTGTATGGGTACTCATTCGAGGAATCCGGAGTTTCAGCCCTCTAGATAAAAGTTCATTTTTTTGCCCGAATGAACATTGAATGAACATCAAAATGGGACCATATTTCGGTACCAAAGTTTCACAAATTTGTTTGGCTATCGATTTTCTTTCGAACGCGACCAGTTTGAGCTTAATTGGATCACCACAAGAATCACAATGACCAGTTTACCAAGCCTAGGTTGGGTCATGTGATCCCCATCAAATTATGACGTGTTAGCAAGAGAACTTACATTCTAACGGACGCTGTATCGGTACACCGTCCTCATTAGCAGATGTGATACGTGATACTCGACCGTTACACCTGCTTATTGGCACTTCGTAATGACACTAGCGTCTCAATGGGGGTCACATGACCAGACCTAGGGTTAGAAAACCAGCCACTGTGTCTCTTGTGGTGGGCCAATTGAGCTAAAATTAGTCGCGTTTGAAAGGAAATCGATACCCAAAGACGACTGTGAAATTCCGGTTTGAAAAAGCATTCCTGTTTTCAAGTTCATTCAGGATTCATTCCAGTCGGAAAATGAACTTTGAGATAGAGAGCTAAAATTCCGGCTAATATCAACATTGATCAAGTGCAATGGCCTTACCAATTTTTAGCGCCTGAAATTACCGATTTCTCGTCAAAACGGGTCAAAATCGATTTTCGGTAAAAATGAACAGTTTTATATTGTTTATTTCACCCACTAAACTTGATTCAATTTTAATAAAAATGCAGATTGCCATTTGTTGTTAGTTGTTCTATTGCATGGCGGTCATTTTTAAGAATAAAATTGAATTGATGATCTCCTTCGGGATATGGATGAAGGAAAGGTCGCAGGCCTCTTTCTATTAGATATGAGCGCCGCTTTTGACACAGTGGACCATGGAAAGCTGCTAGAAGTTCTTGAAGGACGGTTTGGAGTGAGGGGTTCTGTCTTGGATTGGTTTGCCAACTATCTAAAAATGAGGACTTATCGGGTAAACGTGGAAGGGGAACTTTCGAGGATTGTCTCTCTGATTTGTGGAGTTCCGCAGGGTTCACTGCTTGGACCTGTGTTGTTTTTACTGTATGTGGAGGAATTGCAAGATTTGGTCAAACCTTATGGCTTGAGGATTAAACTTTATGCTGATGACTCGCAATTGTACATCAGCTTTGTACCAACTGATGAGGAAAACTGGAAACTGGCAAAGGAGAGGACTGAGGAATGCTTGTCAAGTGTGAAAGAGTGGATGAGTGAGCACTGGCTAAAGTGCAATGAGGCAAAGACTGAATTCCTGCTGTTAGGCAAAAACAGTGCCCTGGATAAGATGGTGTATCAGCCCACTGTGGACTTTGGTGGAGTGGAGATAAGCCCAGTGGACTTTACGGGTAATGCAGGAAAAACACTAGGAGTGTTCCTTGATAGCAACCTCTCAATGGAGAGACAAATCAACAGTGTTAAGAAACAATGTGGTTTGCTTTTGAAGAATCTATGGCAGGTAAACCGATGTCTGGATAAATCGACCAAGATACTCCTTGTTAAGCAACTCATCATTTCAAGATTGGATTATTGTAATGTCCTTTACCATGGCTTACCTAAGAAGCTTCTCAACAGCCTTCAGAGAGTCTTGAACTCGTGTGTCAGATTTGTTTATGGCCTATACGGTCACCAAGACACCTACATGCCATACTTGAAAGAGTTGCTTGTTCTTCCTGTGGAACAACGAGTCACGTTCAAAGCATGCCTCATGGCGTACAAGATTGTACATGGATTGGCCCCTGACTACCTGCAAGATCAGGTCCCTGTTGATGATGGACTTCATGTGATCCGGGCTACTAGAGGAAATGCTTGGCCTGATGGCCTCAAGCTGAAGTACCCTAAGCTATCAAGTGTCAATGCGACTTCCAAGTTGAGAAGAAGACGTCCGTCGGTTTACCTACCTGAAGTCTGGAATAGGCTTCCCCTTGATCTGAGAGCTGTTGAGTCTGTGGAATCTTTCAAGTCTAAGCTCAAGACTAGTCTTTTCACTGAGGCTTTTGGTGAGACTGGACTGTCCTCTTAACACTCTCCTTCTTGCTGAGGTATGTGCTCTGGCTGGTACACGTTTTTAATTGTTTTTCTGTATTATAGCTCGTGGCGAGCAGAAGAGTGAAGCATAAATTGGGGTTTTTCATAGCACGAGTGTTTTTCTGTGTTTCCAATCTACGGACTTTTATATCATTTTTTAGAGTTCCAGGACTCTAACTCAGTCTGTTATGTATTCAGTCACCGATAGTTATGTGAGCCGATAGTAATGTGAGCCGGTGTATTTTTTCTTTATTATTTTTTGTTCTAATAGGGATAAGTTTGCGAGGTCTTACCAGTATATTAACCGTTCAGATCATCCTTCAGTGACAGCAGCAGTTCCGCTGCTCTGTCCCTGTCGGATATGGGCGGAATATAAACATAGTTATTATTATTATTATTATTATTAATATGAACAAGAGAAACCCTCGAAAAACCCGAAAAATGAAAAATTGAGTTCATTAATGAATTTTGAAGTTTTAGGAATTGAAACTCCGGATTCCTCGAATGAGTAGGTATACAAAAATTGTGTCAAAATATCAGAGTGATAGAAGTTATGATTTGGGAGATATGAGGCTCGGCGTACCCCACGTTTTTTTTGGCCCAGGCGGTATACCTTCCAAGTCTTCAGGTAGGTCTTGTTCAGGGGGTGTGTCAGTGTCCATTGGTGTCTCCTGGTTGGGCACATCATCCTCACTGTTATATGGACACTCCTCATCCTCTTGTGGGACAGGAGTCTGGTCATCTAGAGAGAGGGGGTGTTACTCTACTAGAGGGGGCCGGGGGGGTTATCCCAGATACTAGAGAGGTCTCTAGAGAGAGAGAGGAGGGATGCACCTCAATCATGTGCTACACCAACCCCACACACCGGTTCCACACGGTAGAGTTAAGGGTAGCTGTCTCAACCGATATAGCTTTTACCTGTGTTGTCCTGTTTATCTTCTCCCTGTTGATCATCTTTCTCATCATCTTTTGCAACAAGTCCTTCCTGCTTCTCAGCTTCTGAACCAGCATTCTTATCCCCATCATCTTTATCCTCGTCCTAGTGGGATTATTTATTCATTATTCATCAATATGGTTAAAATATTGGTACTACATACATTTAAACCTTAATATGGTTAAAATATTGTACTAAATTTAAACCTTAATAATATAATATAATATAAAGCATGTAGTAGTTATACCCTAGAGTAGTAGTTTAACGAACCTTTCCGTCCTCTTCATTTTGATTAAAGTTTTTCTCTTGATTTTGTTCATCCTCTTCTCCCTCCAAATCTCCCATTTGTTCATCTAAAGGAAGGGGGTTAATGGTTAAATTAGAACAAAACCAACTCTAAAACATTGGTGGTTAACTTTTTAAACCATTACCGTTTTCGTCGCTCCCTTCATTTTCCTCGTCCTCTTCTTCCTCCTGTTTTACATCTCCAGTTGTTCCCCCGAAATCATCCTCCATTTCCAACCCCTTCTCCTCCTCATTCACATTATCCTCCTCTTGTCTCTCTTCTTCGTTCTGTGTACCCTCCACCTAAATCAGCAGCTGGTTATGTATCATCCCTTAAATCTTAATTCCGCCAAGCTGGTTATGTGGCATGCACAAAAACGTGGAGTTAGACAAGAAAGAATGGTGAGATTTCTCCCTCTCTCAGAGCACCCTCTCTCCCCCTTTGTCACTCTCTCTCTCTCTCGGTCTCCCTCCCTCTCGGTCTCTCCCTCTCTTTTGTTCCTTTTCTCTAACAACCTGGTCCGCAGACGTTATTTCATCGCTAACATCTTTGCCACCTTCTCCCTCACCAATTCCCCCTCCCTCGCTATTGTCCACAAACTCCTCCCCATTCCGTTCTGCCTCCTCCAACTCATCAGGTTTGCAGTATCCTCTCTGAAATATTATCATAATTTTAAACAGATTAAAGAGCTCGATTTTTGCTTTTTTTTATATGGAGAACATATTATTATGATATGTTTCTGACTAATTGATCACTAGTTTAAAATATTATCGCTGAATAGTGGTTTCAGTTTAATACAGTCGGACCCCGATTTAACGGCACCCTCGGGGGAAAGGGTTTTGTCCGTTAAATCGGGGTGTCCGTTAAATCGGGGTAGAGCATATTTGGCCCATAAAACCCTATTTTTGTCCAAAATACTATACTAAAACACCTCTAAGTAAATGCAATGTCCATGTATTGATTACATGATCATTTCTGATTAGAAAAAGAAAATAATTTAAAAAAAATTTTAAAAAAAATTATAAAAATTTTCTAAGGTACATGTACTATATCAACCACGTCCGAATCGTTTATCGAATCAACACATCTTATCGCATGTCTTGCTGCTAATTAGACGGTTCGAAACGAACCGATACGTGATACCATGCCGAATCGGGGCACTTTAAGCGAGGTGAGGAAGAATTCGAATTTCAAAATATCTTTTTCTCTGAAAATTCATGGGGAGCACCGATCAAAGCATTGACAATCATTCTGTAAAATTTTGCAAAAATAAGTTATGAAAATATTTCAAAGGTATATCAACCACGTCCGAATCGTGTTTCGAATCAGTGCATCTTATCTCACGTCCTGTCGCTAATTAGACGGTTCGAAACGAACCGATACGTGATCCCCATGGGTCCAGTTAAGTTTAACAAGCGTCAAAATTGCGATTCGATGGGCCTCATGGGGATCACATATCTGTTCGTTTCGAACCGTCTAATTACCGGCAAGACATGCAATAAGATGCACCGATTCGAAACACGATTCGGAAGTGGTTGAAACACCTTTGAAAAATTTTCAAAAAATTTTCAAAAAAAAATTTTCAAAAAATTTTTGGGGGAAATTTATCCTGCCGTTAAATCGGGGTGCCGCTAAATCGGGGGCCGTTAAATCGGGGTCCGACTGTAGTATTATAATATATCACAGAGTGTTTTTATTGACCTCACTCATATATCAGTATAATACCTGTAAAAGCAATACAAATGTATCAAGAACTGTTTCAGTGAGGGGAAGAAGGGAGCCATCTATCCATTCTGTTAGACCATCCTCCAATATCCCTGCTATCCTTTTGTGCTCCTTTATGAAATCATTTGTCTCCTAAAAATATACCGATATAATAGAAAGCTTTTAAGTTTGTTTATTTTTGGCTATTGTACTAAAATTTTAAAAGCTTATAAACCATCTACTGTACTACTAGTCTTGTTATAATGGACTGGTAGGTATATTATATTAACTGTACCTCGTTACGTAATACCGAGACTACCAGGTCAGGTGGGGGGATCACGTGAGATGTCAGCTGATTACAGTGATGTAGCACCACCCCTCTAGATAAACCCCACTCCTGTAATAAAGTGTGTTAAAGTGGTGGTGGGGGGGGGGGGGGGGGGTGTTAAAGTGGTGCCAAGAACCGGCAAGAAGATCAAGATTTTTGTAACAATTTTACCTTTTTGGTAGAGCATGGTGTAGGTAACAGTTTGATTTCTTGCGGTGCAGACAGTGCTGAACCCTTGGCGAATGGATCTCCATCAATTATATCACAGTTTGAAGATACAGCAGCTTCATTCGTGGTAAACATGCTGGAGAGAGATGTAGAGATTTCACCCGCTATAAAGTATTGTTTCTCAGTGAGGTTCTTCAGTTTCTCTCTCACGGCAGATATGTCCAGTTCCACTCCCAACACCTAACAATTAGATGTGTTACATGTTGGTATCGAAGACACCTCACACGCGACCTTCGCGCGCGCTGGCAAGGGGTAACTTCGTAACCAATGTTACATGAGGGGTACTAAAGTAGTAGTGGAGGGTGTTTATTGAACAACTAAAGTAACTATAATCACTCACCCGCAGCAGGCAAGACAGTGAAAGCTGTCACCTTAAAGTAACATACCATCTTTTCTTGTTCCAGTGTGAATGGATATGTTGAGTCCCGGGTAACCCCTCGCAGAAGATCCTTTAAGCCTTGTAACTGTGACGCAACACCCATTAGCGTATCCTCTGGGATAATCTCCAATCCTTCGAAGAAGGCGACAAATGGAATCTCCCCTGCATCCTTCAGTTTTTCAATAGCACACCTGGATCATGACTGGATCATGACAACATGTTTAGATCGGGCACTCTCACCCGGTGAACAAGTCATTCAGTATAATGAAACAAATAACGCGTTGCCTCATCCCCCTCCCCCCTCCCCGGGTTAAAAATCAACCGTAAAGATAGATATTGAAACGTTTGGTGTCATTAAAGAATATTGTCAGTAAGAGGTCTTCGTCATTTTTCCACCTGGGACAGTTAGGGGCATGGATGCGGATGTCTCACACAGTTAGGATGATCCCCCCCACCCGCTTACCTGATTAGTTTGAGTTTATTAATTGTTTCACTAAACGCGTTGCACACCTTGCCAAGCTGGCTGACTCTACCCCTCATACTCGTTTGATCTGCTGCTACCACGTCTGTGGGGTAGCGCGATTGTGAGACCCTCTTTTACTGAGCCCCGGGTTACATAACAACACCCCTTGTTGGCCGGTTCCTTTGATACAATTTCCATCTTACCTTTGGTCACCAGCTCAGCTTGTCGAAGGGTTGTGTGTGTAAGACGCGTTGCGTCTCTGCAGCTCAACAACTTTGCGACCAAGTGACATAAATGGCCCGTAAACCCTTTAATTCTATTGAGTTCTGTTGGGCCAAGTTGCTCGGAAGGAGTGAGGGTAGCACCAAGAAGAGTCCTGTATTTGTGGGCCAGCCACGCCAGAGAGGGGTCTGCTGATAGCTCAAACATGTTGTATAGAACTGTCTCACTGAAAGATACCATGATTAAATTCCTTAACAAGCTCATTATTGTGTATAGTAGCTGAGCAGTTCAGCCAGGCCCGTCTCAATATAGCAAGCCTTTTTGAGACCTCCTTCGTGTCGCCAAATCAAATACTAAATTGCTTCCATTAGATCTAGTAAATTCTACGATGACGACCATCGTCGACGGTCGATGGTTGTCAGATTACCTCTCTCATTGCGCTTATACCAGGATAAAGAACTTCACCTATCATTTTTTAATTTAAATGCTTCTATTTTTACTTCACCTATCATTTTCTGATTAAATAAATGCTTCAATTTTTAGTTTGTAGCTCAACAGCTTTGTTTGAGAGAGCCACGTGATAGAGCTGCTTTGTAGTGTGCTTGATCTGCTCAGATTTCAAAAGTCTCCAAAATAACCCAAAAAGTTGGAGGAAATATATTTTGGGTGACAAGTCCCATGTTCACAGTAAACAGTTGTAGTAGTTCGGTTAAATGAGAGATTCGGTAAGGCGTCTACTGGATGCACTATTCGTTGATCAGTAACTCACCTGAACATGCTTGTTTTGTTGTGAGATAGACCAATATAGGACAAACATTTAAACAATTCTGATAGTGTCTTCCGTTTTTGTAGGTCCAAACTCTTCATCTCCTGAAACGATGTTGAGTTGCTCGTATATACCACGAACAATTTGTCACTTGTATTTCAATAATTTACCTTTAGTCTTGCTTCACGATCCTCTATCTTTTCACAGGCACCAGTTGTCTTCTGGAAGCCTTGTATAGTTTTCTTGATCGTATCACAAAGCTCTAGAATGCTGCTCCTGGGCAAGTATTGTGTATTAGACATTGGCAGGTATAGTAGCTGCATGGTGCCTATTATAATAGTAGACCATGTTAGAATTAGTAAATGTCTGGCGCCGCGGACCCCATCTTAGCGCACTGTAGCTTTAAGAATCAAATCAATGTCTGGCGCCGCCAGACAGGTTAGGAACGGTTAGTACCTGTCATCTCCAATAAGTTCTGATTCAAGTTGTGCAAGAGGTGGAAGAGGGATGTCTCTGCATGTAGCAAGTATAGGCTTTACAGGACATCTCAGCGTTTCCTCGTACCGTTTAACCTGTCAACGTGAGGGCACATATAATGGCGAGGGGTACTGCATGGGGACGTGTCGAGAAACCACGAATATATGCGGTTATAATATCAAATGATTCTAGAAAAAAATGCCAAAATAATGCCCGGTATAGCTCTAGCTTTGATCACACAGATTTGTCGGTATTATAATGTAAACACTAAACATAGGTCAAGAAACTATATAGCTGTTCGGCCGGGGATTCCTGTTGGTTACGAAGTCACCCCTGATATTATATTGCATATAGTGAGCTATATTAACGCGGAGGGGAAATTTCATAACCAAGGATTCCTGTTTCGTGCCACACTTACAAACTTAATAACTTTGCGGTGAGAATTCTCAGTTGCCTGTTTGACACTGAAATAATTCGTATCCTTCCATCGCACTATCTTGGTGTACTCTCGAAGTTCTTTTCTAACCGCCTCACTTTGTCTCTCCAATTCCTAGAAATAATAACTTTGTAAAATAACAGAGTGGGAACAGAGAACAGCGATTCTGAGAAAGAGGGAGGATTTTGAAATCAAGGCTTCTGACTATAACGACACCTTATTAACGGTAGGTAGGAGTAGAAGGTAGTACTGGTGTAGAGAGAGAAGGAGTTTCTCGAGGGAGGTATCTGTCACTAAATGCGAAGAAAACCAGAGGTACTGCAGCCTGCTTTCATAGTCACCCAACGTACAATCCTCTAAATGGGAAATTATTAAAGTTTTCAGGGCGATTCATTAACCTCGTTAAATCCTTTCTGAACCGTTCTTCCCAGCGACAGTAGTAAGGTCTCTTAAATTATTTTAAGTGCAGGGATTTAGGTCTTGACAACGCAATAAACCTACCCATGAAAGACATTAGGGGAGAAATCAGATCATGGTAGTTATCCCCCCTTTTAACATCCATTACGAGGTTTCCAATGGTCACTAAGGACTCACTCCTCTCTGTCTTGTAGCTCTGTAGGGTACGGTCCAGCAAGCGTGGCCAGGAGCTGAACAGTGACAGGGGTTATCTTTAGTAGCAATTAATGGGAGATAGAGGGCTACGTAATTAAGTGATCCTTTATGAGCTGGTACAGTGCGATAGTTAAAAATGCGATAACCACTTTATAAAAAAGTTTTCGAGTCAAAGCTGTCCTCTTTATTATGTGTCACGTGACTATCTTGATTTTAGGCAGATCTGTCAAGATAGTGCATCTTTAGTACTAAATCAAGAGTTGTGGTAAGATTGGGGGGTGCGACATGTTAATTTTGTTAACTTTGTTAATATTAACATCGAGAAAACAGGTGATTTATTAACAAAATTAACAAAAAGTTAACAAACGTTAACAAATGCCATTTATGCGATCTAAATCACCTTTAGCGTGTGTTTTTGGAATTTAACACTTGTTCTGCGAGCAAAGTTGTTCCTTTTGCACGATTTGCACACTCCTACTAACCTCTACTACGGCTTTTCTACAGCGATTTGTTCCATTGTGTAAATTTTAATAAAAACTAGCCAAACTAAACCGCAATTGAAGTCAATTGACCCTAATCCACCTTTTTTAAACCCTAAAAACTAATTGAGACTCATGAATTTACCATAAAACAAAAATATCCCAAAAATCAATTTTTCTAAAAAAACACAAGGATTTGTAGCGAAGCAAATTTTCAATTTTTGACCAAAAAATTGATTTTGGAAATATTTTGTTTCTTTTTCCGACAGAAACGTTGTATATCATCTTCTTTCGTTCAAAGAATCGATTATCGATGAAAAAATCATGTTAAAGTGAGATTTTATACGCTAAATTGAAATATTTGTAACTTTTGGATTTTATCGATTTTGAGCCAAAAAACATGTATGTCGGACTTTGGTTATCGGAAGAGGCCTTGTTTGGGTTTATATGTGTTAGAAAAGTCATTAAACTATAAAATTAAACCAGTTAAAGTCGTATTATCAACCAATAAGAACAGTTTTTGCTGATTTGTTAACTTTGTTAATTTTGTTAATTAACGTTAATTAACAAAATCGAAAAAAAGAGGTGATTTATTAACAATTAACATGTCGCCCCCCCCCCCCCCGTAAGATTGAAGAAATCAAGAGTCCCCTTAACGTCGTGGTTAGATTGCTCAGATATAGTATAATGGATGTTCTCAGAAAAACAGGGCCCCATGATTGCTCTCTTTGTTCCAATTACCTAAGTTCGGCGCTGCGCCATTTGATAATAACACTTGTCAGCTCAGCCACCAAATCCCCGCAAGAGACTTCCTTGCATGCGATACTTTCCCACAACTAGAAACACGGGAAATATAGTTAGTTATCTTTGAATGTCATGCTTCTTTTTAATTCAGTTCGCTATTTATAGTGGGGGGTGGGAGAATATTACCTGCGTTTTACTGAGAAGTATCTCAATCCCTTGAAGGAATTTAATGATGGGTTGGCAGAGAGAAAAGTTCTTGATCCTTCCAGTAACTTCTTTAATCTATAAACGGGAGGAGGCTGATAATCTGACTGCTTAATAGGAAGAAATTCTAGCATTACGATAATGGCTCTGAACAAAATAGCTTAACTGATAATACTGATTATGAGAGATCCACACCAACCCCAGTGTCCCGATCTCTGGAATATGAAGGAAAGATAAATGCAAAAATTCTGCAGCAAAACAAAATCCTTGCAGCAAAATGAAAAAATATTGGGGGACTGCAGCAGCAGCTGCTGCAGCAACAGAAGATATTTCCCATACTTACACACAGAGATACAGCAGTGCTGCAGTATTAACAGTGTGTAACAGAGAGATAGAATATGTTGGGGCATGCCCCAGTTGTGCGTAATGCACCGACAACAGTCGAGTAAGGGGGAGGGGGAAAAGAAAAGAGATATTCATACTTTAACAAAGCTCTCTTTTTTCCCCATAGCTTTACAAAGGGGTGAGATCGTTATAGTCACTGTTGCAGTACCTGAGTGGAATTTTCTCGGAATTTTCCATCTCTGCAGTCGCTGCAGCACTGCAGCAGGGAAGGGGAAGAAAAGAGAGATTCATACTTTAACATAGCTCTCTTTTTTCCCCATAGCTTTACAAAGGGGTGAGATCGTTATAGTCACTGTTGCAGTCCCTGAGTGGAATATTCCAAGACATTTCCACTGCTGCAGCAGCACTGCAGCAGGCACTGCAGAGATGGAATATTCCAAGGAATTTCCACTACTGCAGCAGCACTGCAGCAGGCACTGCAAAGATGGAATATTCCAAGGAATATTCCAACCTTATAGGGACTGCAGTAGGGAAATATTCCAATGTTAGGGGTACTGGGACTGCCGGGGTATTTTAGGACGGCAAAATCCCTATCCATGACTGCAGCAAATAGTAAAATTCCTGCAGCAAAACGAGCTCCCAAAATGAAAATTCCAGGCGTGAAAAAAAAATCGGGACACCGGGACACCAACATATAATTGTAGTTATGTCTAGATTCTGGAGGTATCCCAGATACAACATTATCAAAAACCTGTATTAGCGCGGGATGTTCAGGCCACTTCTCCAGTAGTTCATCAACTCTCTTGGCCCAATTGTTAAGAAGGGGCTGCAGTTGGAGTATCTCACTGGGGTAACTACCCTTATAGATATCAAGGTGCTCATCACTAGTACACGTAGTTGTGTAGTCATTCAGTCTAGACAGGGAGTTGAGCAGCCTCACACCATCTGTAATACAGAGAGATTATAGCCAGCTCGCGGAGAGAGATAGTTTGTAACGAAACTCAGAAATCGCGATTGGGTAATTTCGTTTGTTAAATCTAACAACTTAAATGCACCTAACAACTTAAATGCTCTCTCTCGTAAAATACTGATTACTGCCCTCTAAAATGATCCCGAGTTAAGAGTTAGATTTCTCACCCCTCTCTCTCTATCGCTCTATCTTTATCTATCTTCCTCCATCTATACTCATTCTAATTGCACCCTCACCGTTGTTCCCATTGTTGTACAACTGTAAAGCAGAAAGAAGTACCATCTCGGGCGACCATGAATGCTGCTGCTCCCCGCTTGCTCCAGTAGTTCGAGATAGCAGTACTGCTGTTGACTGTACCAGGAGCATGATGTCACCGTGCTCTTCCTCTAGTGAACAGGGGGGATCCTGTGAAAGGGGGTATTTATCATTCAATAGATAATTGTCAAACTATTGTCAGCAATTGAAATTATCTTCCCATGACACTGTAAAGATATTAATTTTAACTTGGAATTAATTTGTACACGATACGGATGAAACAGTTTTATTACTAAATCGACCACAATCGGTTCATTGCCACTCTCCATCAGCAGCATAGGGCAGGTATAGTGTCTCATGGCGATCTAGTGACTGTTCACTTTTGGCGGAATTAGTCCATTTTGATCAAATCGCAAAAATAAACGCCCGCGAAAATAAATTCATTTACAGCTGTACCTTCTGTTTATCCTGTGATTCAACAGTGCCCTCTTCTTCCATGTCATGGAAATCATTGAAAGTAGGAAATATCTCGTCAATTGAACTGCTATCTTTTAGAGGCTGAAAAATACATATAATTCACAGTGGTGTATCTCGTTCTCAAACCTATCCCTTTTCTAATTTTCTCTCTCATTGCCATGTTTAATCTACTGAATTAATTCAGTAGTAATTACCTTCATCTGTTCAGTGTCTTTGTAGATTGAGTCCCTGGCTCGGTTCTTCCTCTCTGTGGCGTCCCTGTTCAGTGTACACAAGCTGTGCAGCATCCTCAATAGAGGGGATAGTTCAACACACCTGAGGGGAAGGGGGGATAACCCTCCTATACATTCGTGCAGGGCGCGGTGAAACAGGGTCGAGCAAGGCAAAGGGGGTGGAGGTGTGTGCCTTTATTGGACAGTTTGGTTAATGGTTAAGAATAAGATAGGATATTTTCATTTGGCAGTGGGCAGTTAATTGCTTTTTGATATTGTGAAGTGTGTACAGCTGTATCAAATAATGGTGTGGGGGGGGGGGGGACTAACCTCAATTGTGGGGGGGGGGGCAACTAACCTCACTGGTGGTGGGGGGGGGGCAACTAACCTCAATTGTGGGGGGGGGAACTAACCTCACTGGTGGGGGGGGGGGGGCAACTAACCTCAATTGTGGGGGGGGGGAACTAACCTCACTGGTGGGGGGGGGGGCAACTAACCTCAATTGTGGGGGGGGGGAACTAACCTCACTGGTGGGGGGGGGGGCAACTAACCTCACTGGTGGGGGGGGGCAACTAACCTCACTGGTGGGGGGGGCAACTAACCTCACTGGTGGGGGGGGGGGGGCAACTAACCTCACTGATGGGGGGCAACTAACCTCACTGGTGGGGGGGGGGCAACTAACCTCACTGGTGGGGGGGGGGCAACTAACCTCACTGATGGGGGGGGCAACTAACTTCAATTGGGGGGGGGGGCAACTAACCTCACTGGTGGGGGGGGGGGGGGCAACTAACCTCACTGGTGGGGGGGGGGGCAACTAACCTCACTGATGGGGGGGGGGGGGGGGGCAACTAACCTCACTGATGGGGGGGGGGGCAACTAACCTCAATTGTGGGGGGGGGGCAACTAACCTCACTGATGGGGGGGGGCAACTAACCTCACTTGGGGGGGGGGGGGGGCAATTAACCTCACTGATGGGGGGGGGGGGGGGGCAATTAACCTCACTGATGGGGGGGGGGGGGCAACTAACCTCACTGGTGGGGGGGGGGGGGGCTAACCTCAATTGTGGGGGGGGGGGGGCAACTAACCTCAATTGTGGGGGGTGGGGCAACTAACCTCAATTGTGGGGGGGGGGGGACAACTAACCTCACTGGTGGGGGGGGGGCAACTAACCTCACTGATGGGGGGGGGGGCAACTAACCTCAATTGTGGGGGGGGGGGGGCAACTAACCTCACTGATGGGGGGGACAACTAAGCTCAATTGTGGGGGGGGGGGGGCAACTAACCTCACTTGGGGGGGGGGGGCAACTAACCTCACTGGTGGGGGGGGGGGGCAACTAACCTCACTGGGGGGGGGAACTAACCTCAATTGTGGGGGGTGGGGCAACTAACCTCAATTGTGGGGGGGGGGGGGCAACTAACCTCACTGGTGGGGGGGGGCAACTAACCTCACTGGTGGCACACGGGATGAAATCTTGAACTCCGTTAATTTCAACAGTATCTTCATTAGTTTAACAGTCTCCTTGCCTTTGTAGTTATCACTCTCAACACTCTGAAAGTATTTAAAAATGACATAATTTAGTTAGTCATGCTACGATAACCACCGCGTTCCCTGCTCGACGTTTAGTATGTACCTGAATATAGAATAATGGTTGAGTACCACCCCTTACTCAACTTGCTATGTTCTAACCCCCCATTTACATAGTCTAGCCAGTAGCCAGGCAACTCAACATCACATACCAGGTTCTGATAGATGTTGTTTGTTACAGACGCCTCTATGTCATCTATAGACGGTAGACTTGGCGGACACGGTATGGATATAGAGCCTCTCACTCGACCAACCAACCACCTTAGGGATACCTGGAGTAACGGAGGGGGATTAGTAAACATCGTCCATTTTACACAGTGTAATCTGTTTGAAAACAAACCCCAATCTGTTAACATACCGTTAGAGGGGTGACAAGGTCTCTGTAGGCGGGGATATAACGGGTAAAGAGGTCTGTTAGGAAACTCTCGACAGAACGAAACCAGTTCATTGCCCTGCTCTTATTACCCATGGCCTTCATCGCTCCTTGGATTACTGTGCCATCAAATTGTCGTAGCATTTGGCGTAAAGAGCCATATGAGGGCTGAAAAAGTGATCCATAATAGTGTGTCTACTTATACAGATATTTGTAATAATTGATATGATCTTAATAATTCTTATGATACATAAAGATTTTCTTAATGAAAATAAGATTTTGTTTTTGCAACTCACATTGCCAGGACGAGGTGTTGCCTTTTTCCCTGCTATTTCTGCAGCCTGTCTCTCTTCTACCAGCCCCTCTGAGAGTGATCTCAAGGGTTCCCTGTCTTCCCCTACCCTGTCTTGAGTAGTGAGTTGAATAGCCCGGTGAATCTCACTGACTTCTTCGAGATGCGATACCTATAAGGAGGGAGAGGGGAGAAAAAAAAGAAAAAGAGAGAGAGAGAGAGAGAGAGAGAGGGGGGTCCGAGAGAGATGGAAAAGAGAGAGATGGGAAGAGAGAGAACGAAAGGGACAGCATTATTTTCCTACCATAGCTAGGGATCTCTGGTGAAGGGTTGCGTGGTAGGATGCTGGGTCGACGGAGCTTAATGAACATGCCTGTCCAACAAAGTTAACCAATTCTTCGACTTCTAACTTTGAAAGTAGCCTAAAAATGGTGTAAATAATGAATATATCTAACGGGCTGCAATGAATATATTCACTGTATTCAATATTCATTCAGATATCTATCAGGGCGTATAATACATCCCTTTATCTTACCCCTCATCTGATAGCCACTGTATCGGATACTCTCCATCCTCAATTGATCTAGGGATAATAGAAAATATGCCTCGTGACCTCTTAGAGAGAGAGAGAGAGAGAGAGAGAGAGAGAGAGAGAGAGAGAGAGAGAGAGAGAGAGAGAGAGAGAGAGAGAGAGAGAGAGAGAGAGAGAGAGAGAGAGAGAGAGAGAGAGAGATACATCTTGACTTGCTAAAACAATCTTTCCGTGCAACTATGAACAATACAAAAGCAGCTCGATAGAACTGCTTTTAACAGAACAAAAGTGACAATAAGCTACTAAAATGGTTTAAAAGCTACCATATTCTTCTTTACCTTATGCTCGGGGATCCATACAAAAGGGCTGATATAAGAGAGGAGGACACTGTGGATCGCTCTGTCCATAACCAAGAATCATAAGAACTCAAACTTGGTTCAGTCACCACATCTTCCATTTCGCTGCTCTGTAAAGGTTTTGAATCAATTTGCTGTTGAACTGTTACCAGTGGTACTCCGGCTATTCGGGCTGCCCGCATGATATTGCGTTGCGTATGACGCGGTGAGCAACGTCTAAGACGCAGTCCATTAACGCCTAAAACATTTTTTGTGCGTCTTAGACGTCGTAGGCAATGCTATCCGGGCGGCCAATATGGAGCACTGCTGTAACTACATATTATGTCTATATTTTCGTTAACTGCTTCTTGCATATTTATGATAAACTAAACGTGAGATTGATCCCTTTCGCTACCTGTATCGCAAGTCTAATAGAATGGAGCGTGAGCCCAGCGGCAAGATCGCCCATGTAGCCAGAATCTCTCTCACAAGCTGTTATTGCACTTGTGATAAACACGGGCAACTCCCTCAAGTCCGAGATCCTTCTCGACATATCTTGATTGCATCTGAAATTGCATTAGAAGAATTGGTATTAATCATGGTGCCTATACATCCAATTTTAGGTAATAAACATTCGTTTAACCAATTAATAATAAGCTTAACTCACATTTGACCTGTCACTAAAGCTTCGGCAAGGCGTAGGGCAACAGTGCGAATCTGTAGACTAATAAGAGAGAGGTTTCTTTCATCATCCTTTCCCTCTAATGTGCCGCCAAAGTAGATTGCTAATTGATTGGGATCTGTCATGTCGAGAACACAGCATTCTTCCTCTGTACTGATCTGCAGAATGGGGCATTGGAAACCAGCTATCAATCCTAGATAACATGGGCGGGTATGTCTGTTCTAGCCTAAATTGGTATCATGTTTTCTTTCTTGTCCTATTTTATTTAGCTTATTTTGCCTCTCCGCGTGAGGGAGCGTGCTTGATTTTACAGTGAGTGCTTGACAGGGAGAGCTACACGGAATCCGAACATCTTTAAGACACCCCCTTCTCTTTTGTTCAGAACTCAGAAGGTCTCGTGATATAATTGTCTCGACGGGGAGGGGGCTTCGGACTCTAAATATAGTACTCCATGTCGCTTGACACCCATTTTAAAACAGCATATTTTTTCTCCGTATTTATGTATGGTATGGCGATCTATTGTCCGTACCGTCAAATAAAATTTGCTAAAAGCTTCTTTTTTCAACAAAATAATTCTAGAATTTCATAAAATTTGTACAACAGATCTGTTCCTCAACACTCTGGGTAGGCGGGGAACAACGCACCGAACGTGTTTCCCCACCTACCCAGTTTCCACCCCGTCCGCCTTTGGTTACGAAGTTACCCCTTGCCAGCGCACGCTTCGTAACCAAGTCCGCCTTTACCACAATCTGAACCTCAACACTCTTCTTGTTGGAGAGAGTTTGTAATTTTATCATGATGGACCTTTTCTATATTCGAAATCAAGATTGCAATCATATTTTCTTTTAATCTTAGAAGTAGGATTTCAACCGGGGTATAATACCCCGGGTATGATAAAATCATTTCACCCAGCATTTAGGGATATAAATGAACTATTATAATACCTTGTCGGAGAAATGGCAGTACTCCATGGTGCGGGGGAAAGATTCTAAAAGTTTCCAATGATCCTTGTCGCAGAACTCTCCCTGGTACATGATGAGGGGACATGTTAAAATATGATATACTGGGGTAGAGGGGACATGTTAAAATATGATATACTGGGGTAGAGGGGACATGTTAAAATATGATATACTGGGGTAGAGGGGACATGTTAAAATATGATATACTGGGGTAGAGGGGACATGTTAAAATATGATATACTGGGGTAGAGGGGACATGTTAAAATATGATATACTGGGGTAGAGGGGACATGTTAAAATATGATATACTGGGGTAGAGGGGACATGTTAAAATATGATATACTGGGGTAGAGGGGACATGTTAAAATATGATATACTGGGGTAGAGGGGACATGTTAAAATATGATATACTGGGGTAGAGGGGACATGTTAAAATATGATATACTGGGGTAGAGGGGACATGTTAAAATATGATATACTGGGGTAGAGGGGACATGTTAAAATATGATATACTGGGGTAGAGGGGACATGTTAAAATATGATATACTGGGGTAGAGGGGGACATGTTAAAATATGATATACTGGGGTAGAGGGGACATGTTAAAATATGATATACTGGGGTAGAGGGGACATGTTAAAATATGATATACTGGGGTAGAGGGGACATGTTAAAATATGATATACTGGGGTAGAGGGGACATGTTAAAATATGATATACTGGGGTAGAGGGGACATGTTAAAATATGATATACTGGGGTAGAGGGGACATGTTAAAATATGATATACTGGGGTAGAGGGGACATGTTAAAATATGATATACTGGGGTAGGGGGACATGTTAAAATATGATATACTGGGGTAGAGGGGACATGTTAAAATATGATATACTGGGGTAGAGGGGACATGTTAAAATATGATATACTGGGGTAGAGGGGACATGTTAAAATATGATATACTGGGGTAGAGGGGACATGTTAAAATATGATATACTGGGGTAGAGGGGACATGTTAAAATATGATATACTGGGGTAGAGGGGACATGTTAAAATATGATATACTGGGGTAGAGGGGACATGTTAAAATATGATATACTGGGGTAGAGGGGACATGTTAAAATATGATATACTGGGGTAGAGGGGACATGTTAAAATATGATATACTGGGGTAGAGGGGACATGTTAAAATATGATATACTGGGGTAGAGGGGACATGTTAAAATATGATATACTGGGGTAGAGGGGACATGTTAAAATATGATATACTGGGGTAGAGGGGACATGTTAAAATATGATATACTGGGGTAGAGGGGACATGTTAAAATATGATATACTGGGGTAGAGGGGACATGTTAAAATATGATATACTGGGGTAGAGGGGACATGTTAAAATATGATATACTGGGGTAGAGGGGACATGTTAAAATATGATATACTGGGGTAGAGGGGACATGTTAAAATATGATATACTGGGGTAGAGGGGACATGTTAAAATATGATATACTGGGGTAGAGGGGACATGTTAAAATATGATATACTGGGGTAGAGGGGACATGTTAAAATATGTTTTGGGGGGGTCTCACGCCCAGTTCCATAGAAGTAGAACGGCAGGGATATAACTCATAGTAACATACAGTGGCTACTACTTGTCTTATAACTTTTCGAGAGACATATATATCATCTTCAACATTATATAATATCTCTTTATTATAGGCCTCTTTCCCTCTTTGTATGCTAGCCATGGTTATGTCTCCATTTGTCAAGAAATATAAAGCACAAGCAGCTACTTTTTTAATTTCCTCTATTAACGTACATGGATCTCGTCGTATAAGTGTAGCACTGCCTTGTCAGTTATGTGCTCTCTCAAGTCCCACCAGAGTGTATGAGATCCACTGATAAACCTAATTAGGAAATATTTTGATTAAATATCAATTTAATTTTTTGATCAAATAATACCCCTCCCCCGTGATTTCCATGACATTACTAATACAGGGGCTCTAGATGAGGGAGGGGGGAACAAACCCCTCTCTCGTTTACTTACATCTTTAGTGTAACACATGCCCTATCGAAAGTTGTAATATCTTGCCATTCCTTCTCTCGGATAGACAAACCAACATCACTTGATACTCCCTTCCAATCGTACAAAGCCACATACACTTCGTTAAATAATCTGAGAAAAAGTGTGTCAAAAGGTGACCATCATCACATGTATGTGCTCCTTACCTTTGGATATTCTTGTTATCCCAAGCAGTCGAACAGTGCCGTGGTACTGCAGTAATTTTATCTGAAATATTGTTAATCGGTTTTACTTTTTTTATATTGATTGATGTGAGTCACACAATGACTTGAGGGCAAGATAAAAGTTAACACATTGAGCTAATATATAAATATGCAAGCTATTTATAAGCCCTCCCCACAGCTTGCGATATTATTTCAGTTGAATTTGTTGAAATGAATCAATTATCAAGGCTTTTATTACTTATTTAAAATCTAACGAACCCCGAAATTCGGCGCAGAAGCTTGCCTTTACAAATGTAATAAGGATATATTTCATTACCTCTAAATAATTCCAAGGTAGGAGGGTCCATCAACTGCCACCACTGAGTTACCGGTAGGTATCCAAGGCATATTCGCGTCCCTTCAGGGTACCTAAACACATGTATCGGTAATATACAGATTAATGTTTTAGTGTAGATCTGATGTCAGTTGTATTGACCCATTCTCATTCTACTCATATACCTATATCTTTTGTTAGTCAGTATAGGAGTGTCCCTGCATGGTTATATTGAAGTGAGAGTGGACAGAATCAGAATTGGACAAGTTTGTTGTAGGTAGTAGAGATAAGCTTTCTGAGGCCTGAGCATTTTACGTTTTTGCCGCTCAAAATCGACCCACCCATCACTGAGATATTTTTGTTAAGTTGGGAGAACTCCTGTATAAAACAGAATAGAAACAATTGTGGTGTTTTACTAACACATTCTGAATATAAGTAGTGAGGTTGACATGTCCATGCTCAGAAGCAAGGCAATGCAAGCCAGCATTTAAGAAATTTAAAGAATGTATTAGTAAAACACAAGGATTGTTTCTATCCTGTTTGATAAATAATGATCCAGCAGGAATTCTCCCAACATAACAAAAACATCTCAGTGATGGGTGGGTCGATTTTGAGCGGCAAAAACGCAAAATGCTCAGAAAGCGAATCTCGACTACCTACAACAAACTTGTCCAAATCTGATCCGGTCCACTCTCACTTTAAATGCAAGTGGTGTGCTTGGTTCTATTAATAGCTCTGGTCCTTCTATTAGCATGCAAGGTTTTAACGATGATGCGGATAAAGTGATAGTTGCCATTATATGGGTGCTCTCCTTCCTCGCTGTCCTACTAAATCTACTAACCCTGGTCCGGATACAGAAGACACTGCGAAGTAGATCTGGTGTCAACCCAACCCAATCGATCATCTTCAAGTAGGGTTTTAGACTTGTGTTTCTCGAATTGTGTATGTGCTAATTAAGAGTATCCCTCAGAGCAGCTAGGTATAATACTAGGGGATTGCAATAATCATGTTTTGTTCTAAACCCCATGACATTATTTCAGTACAGCAGTAAGTGATCTCCTCTACTCCTCCATTCCAATGCCAACTGCAGCGATTACTCTATGTTTTGGTCGGACTATCAGGGAGGGACTTTTGAGCGATCTGGCTTGTAATGTTACAGGTTTCGTTTTCAACGTTACACTTCGTCAGGCCGTGTTATCAATACTAGGTAAATGATACAGTCTGGTAAATGATACAGCTGCAGCTTCTGGTAAATGATACAGTCTGGTAAATGATACAGCTGCAGTCGGGGGGGGGGGGGGGGAGCTGGGGGGTTGTTCTCAGTTGAGCACTATCTTCTTTGATGTGACAGCTTTCAATGTATTGCCTTTTAGCTATCTTCTTTCCTTGTATAATGTCCCTATTATTAGAAACATCTTTTCCAGGGCTCAGTTTGGTACGTCTGGCAGCTATTGTGAGACCGATGCACTTCAAACGAATAGTAACATCCAGCCTGATAAAGAAGTTTATATTTGGATGCTGGCTCCTACCTATAGTGGTATCAGTGGTACCTTTTATTAAGGGAGTGTCATACAAGTACAATCAGTTCGTGGCGCTCTGTATGTGGTCCATAAATGATGTAAGTGGTGTGCTACATCACGTCATGTGTGATCTTCATCCTACTGATCCTATCGTGCTCTGCTGCAGCTTTAACTGTACCCCCATCATTTGCAGGTGTTTCCCGAGGGCAAAGCGATATTCTGGGGCCACACCACACTAGTGGCTCTACCATTGGTGTTACCAGGTATTGGTATCTTAATTGCATATCTCTCTATCGCCACCTCTATCTGGAAGATAAAACAACGACGTCGCGTTCTCACCCAGGTGAGATAGAGAGCATGGATTAAATATAGGATACGTATAGGATGGATTACATAATTTCTGGGAATAAATATTAACATATATTTCGTAGAATTATTTTATCAAAAGCTACCATGCATATCATTCGACCTTTTAGTTACGAAACTATATATATATATATGTAGTTATGGGGTTATTCATATCCCTGTATTTATTCATATCCCTGTATTTCTCTCACCAGGGGAAGTGTGCATTAAGAAAGGTCGTGGACCAGCAGGGGAAATCAGTAAATTCATCAATTGATCCCCTCAATAACGCACTAACTAAAGGGTAATATTATATTCTAACTAGAATTCTAGTTTGAAGTAGTTTGCTGCAATATCATGAATATGTACTAAGTTTCTCTTAAAGAGTTTTCGCTAATTCATATATAATGCAGCATGTTCTGAGAGAGAGAGAGAGAGAGAGAGAGAGAGAGAGAGAGAGAGAGAGAGAGAGAGAGAGAGAGAGAGAGAGAGAGAGAGAGAGAGAGAGAGAAAAAGAGAGAAGGTCGAACAAGTTAACATCTGGTGGATTCATTTCATTTCAGTGGGAAGGAGCACAATGCACGAGACAGATGGCTAAACCACGCCACCTTAGTAACTCTAATGGTGGTTACCGTATTCTATGTTTCCTATGTTTCTTACTGGACCACCTCAATTGAAGTGGCTGTAAAATACTTCAACTTCTACTACCTTAATAAACTAGTAAGTTAACACATTTCAAGTCGCGAGTGGGGGTGGTGTTTTATTGTGTTAATATCATATGTAAATTATGCGACTAATAAACAATACACAGATCTGTAGTCTCACGTATAATTGTGTGTAATTGTGTAAATCATTTCAGAATTTTAGTACCTTCATGGTTTGGGGATTAGTCAAGCTTGATATATTTGGTAAGTAAGGTCTGATCTACTTCCCTTGTTCCCTCTTCAAACTTCCCACCACGTCAACCACCCAATGACCCACATGTAGATTCTAGTTATCATATTATAACGCCCACTGCGCTTTTTTTAGACAAATATCACCCGCGCGGTAGCGGGCTGATATGACTGCATCCGAGGTGATAAATCTCATATCACACGCTCCAAAAGTGTAGTTTATTACACAAGAATTCATTCAAAAAAGGTGTGAAATCCTTTCTTATGTGTGTATGTGTGTACTGTGTAACACACTGTTGAATAAGGAAGAAGAAATTTAGGGATAGGGAGTGTGTATAGATTAACACAAGAGAGAAACAAGAAAGACATTGGCATTCGTTATCTCTCTACTTAATTAGCCCCAATAGTTCGCTTGTGTGTGTGTGAGTGTCTAGACATGTCTGCTGCAGTTGCAAGGGGAACATATTTGAAGGGTTGACATGAGTTGTGTTGCCTCTCTCTCTCTGTAATCATTTGTTGTTGAACTGTGAAAGTTTGATGATGCTGAATAATATGTCAAATTGAGTTGAAAAACTTGAAAGGGGATTAGTGTTGTTCTCTCCTTGCTTGCAGTGGGCGTTATATGCTATAACACCTTATGTGTATCAAATATATCGCCCTCACTACGTTCGGGGCGATATATTGCATATCGTCTCCTTGCTCCGCAAGGAGCCGATATGCGTGCATATCACGCCCCGCGCGGGGCGCGATATACAGATACACACCGGTGTTATAGCACATATATATACCGCGAGTGCACATATCACTCCCGCTGTGCGCGACCATTTGCACGCTGAAATATGCACTGTGCTTCCGCGGGAGCGTGCAGGTATAGAGGTAGCGGGATATAAGTGAGAAATGTGTTTTTACACCTTAATCACACACAAACATACAGAATATGACTGACAAGGTACTACACGACACACAGTCTGCCATTTTACACTCACTCTCCCTCTTTCTCTCACTAATTATCCCCTTACACGTTTTGTTGTTTGCTATTTCCAAGAATTCCAATCTCCCTCTCTCGCATCTCTCTCTTTATCTCTCTCTTCTTTTCACTGTTTCAAACTATCGGACCTTCTCTCCCTTGTGTGTAAAAGGTGTAGTAGTGTATTTTTGTGTTGTTTTGCTTAGTTTGTACCTTGTTTTGTCACATCTCTCTGTGTGTAATCACCCAAAATTATGATTGTTTTGCTTTTCATGTGTTTTCTCGCGGAATATATACTCAATAACGTCCTGCACGGCTTGTGCAAGCGCCCCTATATCGCACTCGTTTCACTCGTGCAATATAGGTGTGAAATGCACTCCAGCTTCGCTGTCGTGCATTTCACCTCCATATACGCTCTGCAGTGCAGAGCGTATATGGCGCGCTTGCACTGCGTGCAGAACGTTATGTACTATATATACCCTGCTAACTTAAATAACCCGCCAGTCCCACTTGGTATCGAAGACACCTCACACTCTGTTTAGGTCGCGCGCTGGCAAGGGGTAACTTCGTAACCAACAGTCCCACTAGCGCGCTCTCAATAAACAGCCAGTCCAGCGGCAGATTATTTCCCACTGGCAGGTTATTTATTTTGAACATTCAAAGTGAGTGTAAATGATCAGTTCTTACTAAAATACAGAGGGAACACTATGTGCAACACTTACACACTACATTGGAGAGAAAGAAAGGACACATTCCGTCAATTACTCTCTCTTTATCTCCCCTATTGTCTCACTATCTCTTCCTCTGTGTTATGTGTGACATGCCCCTTATCAGGCTATTTCTTTCACTCTCTTTCCTTAGCAACTGCTTAGTAACTGTTACCAAACAGTGTACACTCAATTCTGAGGTGTTTTAACTATTTCTCAGTCCTCTTTGAGTGTTTTGATTAGTGTTCTCTCTCTTGTTAGTGTGTAATACTTGAAATAAACAACTAAAGCAGGGTATATAACCTATAAACTCTGACCACTGGCACGTTATAGGTTTAAACCCCTCCGCCTCTCCCTCGGCTCCGCCTCGGGATCGTCGTCGTGATTTAAACCAGTTTATCCGCCAGCGGCGGATAAACTTCAGCTAACTTCTCCCAGCGGCGCGCTGGGAGAAAGTTATCTGAAATAACGCGCCAGTGGCCAGAGTTTATACCTCATATAAACCCCCCTCCCCCCTGACCCAATGACCCACATGTAGATTATAGTTCTACCTCATTTGATATCCCCCTCCCCCCAGAGTACTCCTACTACGTGATAGCGTGTTATGTTATGATCCTGATGAACGCCGTGGTGAACCCCTTCATATACCTGCTCTCCAACCTGGGGAGGGAGGCCGAGATGAGGAGTGTAGAGGGGGCTGATAACACAGTCCATACCTGCCGGAGGAAGAGGGAACTGGAAAACTTATCTAATGTGTAGTCTCGGCCCACTAGCTCACTTCAGTGATCTGATCGAACCCTCACCAGACACCCCGAGCGTGCAATAACTTATTAAATACACCTAAACTTTACAGCCGGGTATTCAAACCCTTCAGTTAATATATAGTGAACTATTTAATTTACCTATAATTCTTATTTTATTGCTGGATGTATTGTTAATTGCTGATATGCCATTTTTACCTGTTTTACATACTTGTTCCATTAAATCTGCTTTGCGCTGATAAAATAGTTGGTCTTTTAATGTATAACCTTGCCTTGTTCTCGAGACTCTCTCTCCACGACCCACGCCCCGCGAGAGAGTTTTCTTTCACAAAGGAGGGTTAGAACATACACTAACCATCTCAATGGCAGGAACCTCCTAGTATGGCCTGAATATCTTTATAGAACACACATAACGTGGAATTCCTTTATCACAGAAGACAATCCCCACCGGCCTTTGACCTTTATAAAGTGATTATTCCTTATCCAAGGTGCTCTTGCCTTCTATGTTCTTCTCTCTCTCTCTCTCTCTCTCTCTCTCTCTCTCTCTCTCTCTCTCTCTCTCTCTCTCTCTCTCTCTCTCAGGGCGGGTACCTGTTAATGGTAGGCAATAGCTGGGCCATGTTGAACAGGTTACAGTTCTCCACGTGCAGAAGAGGTTGCTCACAGACACTGAGTTCCAACTTATCAACCCATAGCTCAACACCTGGATGTAATACAGACAATAAATAGATGAACCAAATTGCCCCGGTCTACCCTAGACAATAAATAGATGGACCAAATTGCCCCGTTTTACCTCTGTTTCGCATGGGTCTTGACAACTCCCCATACCTAGGATCCACTGTCATGAATACCCTGAAATATGTAGAGTTCATTTACTGATTAAACAATGTTACAAACCTTCTTCTTCTCTGCCGGAATCTTCTTCCCACCGAACCGAGTGGAACTATCGCCCGTCAATGCGATTATATATTCGACACTTGTGATCAGTGCTCGTGACACTCTTGTGAGTGCTCGTGACACTCTTGTGAGTGCTCGTGACACTCTTGTGAGTGCTCGTGACACTCTTGTGAGTGCTCGTGACACTCTTGTGAGTGCTCGTGACACTTTTGTGAGTGCTCGTGACACTCTTGTGAGTGCTCGTGACACTCTTGTGAGTGCTCGTGA
Source organism: Hormiphora californensis (assembly GCA_020137815.1). Classification (NCBI taxonomy): domain Eukaryota; kingdom Metazoa; phylum Ctenophora; class Tentaculata; order Cydippida; family Pleurobrachiidae; genus Hormiphora; species Hormiphora californensis. Next base: position 5,884,538 of record CM035352.1, read on the forward strand.
CACTCTTGTGAGTGCTCGTGACACTCTTGTGAGTGCTCGTGACACTCTTGTGAGTGCTCGTGACACTTTTGTGAGTGCTCGTGACACTCTTGTGAGTGCTCGTGACACTTTTGTGAGTGCTCGTGACACTCTTGTGAGTGCTCATGATCAGAGAATGTAACAAACCTAAAGTTGGGGTGTGGTACAATGGTGTAGGACTGCCCACTGGGAAGGTGGTGAATGTAACAAACCTAAAGTTGGGGTGTGGTACAATAGTGTAGGACTGCCCATTGGGAAGGTGGCCCCTCTCGTCCACAGTTAGAACACCTCCATCCTCCAATAGCGCATTTAGTCGATCCAACACACTGGGGTTAACTGTGTTCGCCCCGTCTAGAACCACCCAGTGACCTGTTAGCAGGAGAGACGTGGTTGATGTGAGAAATGGTAAAACGAGAATATAATTTGACTGAATTTAAAGGGGGGGGGGGGGTCGTCATGTTAATTTTGTTAATGTTTTGTTAATTAACAAACGACCCTTGGTGAAACATTAACAAAATTAACAAAATTAACAAAATTAACAAAAATCGCGTTTTAGATGTTTTCAGTCGGTTTTTAGCTGTTTTATGTGTTTTTAGGTGCGTTTAAGTGTTTCTATCATAACCTCACTATCTCCCATGGCAGATATTTCATAGCTAGGATAATTGTTTGGATTTTATCAAAGGTTTTGAGGTAAGAAAAGGGTCATTATAACAAAGGAGGGGTATACGAGTAAAGAACACCAGTTTAATGTATAAATAGTGCGGTAATATGACGAAAATTTTTCGGCATAATCGTTCTAAAGCTAATTCCACTTCTAGGGTACTCTATAGGGTCCCTAGAAAGAACCCCTGAAGTTGTCGCAAGATCGGCGATGAAGAACTTGCTTTAATTGGGCCTAATTGGTTACAGGGTGCTTTCTGCCTGAAGCCAAAACCATAAGTACCCTTAAAATAGGAGTAGAGACAAAACCGAGGGCACGAAAATGATCAGCGTCCTCGCATTAGTGGGGGTAGGTGCTGGAATTAAGTCTCTATCTCATCTGGTTAATTAGATAATTGGATAATAAGCTCTTCGCATAGCCGTTTTTGGCCATATGGCTATAGCCATGTTAGGAAAAGAGTAGAGACAAAACCGAGGGCACTATAGTGGTCAGCGTCCTCGCATTAGTGGGGGTAGGTGCCGGAATTAAGTCTCTATCTCATTTGGTTAATTAGTTAATTGGATAATTAGATCTGCACATAGCCGTTTTCGGCCATATGGCTATAGCCACTTAGGAATGGTTTAGAGACATTTCACTGGTGCCATCATGTAGACAATGGCCAAGTTATGGGGGGTCGACGTCGGACTTTTAAGCTCTATCTCCAACCGTTTAGCCGTTATTTGGTTTTTAAGGTGCTCAAAATCGGGCTTTTTACCGTTTTTTACTCATTTTGAGCACCTTTAAAGACAAATAACGGCTAAACGGTTGGAGATAGAGCTTAAAAGTCCGACGCCGACCCCCCATAACTTGGCCATTGTCTACAAGATGGCACCAGTGAAATGTCTCTAAACCATTCCTAAGTGGCTATAGCCATATGGCAGAAAACGGCTATGTGCAGATCTAATTATCCAATTAACTAATTAACCAGATGAGATAGAGACTTAATTCCAGCACCTACCCCCACTAATGCGAGGACGCTGATCACTTTCGTGCCCTCGGTTTTGTCTCTACTCCTATTTTAAGGGTACTTATGGTTTTGGCTTCAGGCAGAAAGCACCCTGTAACCAATTAGGCCCAATTAAGGCAAGTTCTTCATCGCCGATCTTGCGACAACTTCAGGGGTTCTTTCTAGGGACCCTATAGTACCCTAGAAGTGGAATTAGCTTTAGAACGATTATGCCGAACAATTTTCGTCATACTACCGCACTAGTGGCGGGTCAAAAAAATTTCACAAAAAAAATCATGCCACTAAATCGGGGTGCCACTAAATCGGGGTCCGACTGTATATATATATATATATCAGTGTTGATTGGATGGGTAGTACGTATAATATTGTCAGAAATAACGCAAATGATCTATTAAAGCGGGATTAAAAGCTTCAAAAAGACTTAAAAAAGCTTCCTTTTTTTGTTAATAATGTTAATAATGTTAATAATGTTAATAATGTTAATGTTAACATTTTAAAAATTTTCATGAAACATTAACATTAACATGACGACCCCCCCATTTAAAGACGCATATTTCCCGAGATGCTAGTTACCTTGTTTTAAAGCGTGAACTAAGGGTCCATCCCTCCACTCAAACAAGGTTCCCTTATCGGCAGACTGTTTTTGGGCAAATTGAGATAGCTGCCCGCCTATCGTCCCACCTGTATAAAATCTACTTAGTATGAAATGAGACATTTAAATGTATATATGTGTGATTGTGTGACCCCACCCTATATAAGTAATGTGCAGTCGGACCCCGATTTACCGGAATCGTCGAGGGAAGCCATTTTGGTCTTCACTGTGCGGATAATCTACAACTACGGCTCATAGTCACACGATATATGAGCCATAATTATAAGCTAAATTACGCCATAAAAAGAAAAAAGTTGTCAGTGAACCTGAATTATGGCCGTGAACGTGAAACTAATTTGAAATTTTATAGCCATAGCATAGGTCTTATGTTTGTTTGGAGAAGACGAGAGGAAATGTGAATGTGGGGGACTGGTAGAGAAGTAGAAAAGAGATACACCTAAGTAAGAGATACACCTAAGTATAAGATCAACATCCATGTTGCTGGACAACTACCAAGTTTCCTGGTTGAAAGTGAAAGAAGATGGCCTTCTATGATGAAAGTGAAAGAAGATGGCCTTCTATAATGAAAGTGAGAGAAGATGGCCTTCTATGATGAAAGTGAAAGAATATGGCCTTCTATGATGAAAGTGAAAGAAGATGAACTACTATACCAATTACCATGAAAGTGAAACTGAAAGAGCGAGTGTGAGAGAGAGAGAGAGAGAGAGAGAAAGATAGAAGAGAGAGAGAGAGAGGGAGAGAGAGGGAGAGAGAGGGAGAGAGAGAGAGAGAGAGAGAGAGAGAGAGAGAGAGAGAGAGAGAGAGAGAGAGAGAGAGAGAGAGAGAGAGAGAGAGAGAGAGCACTAAGATCTAAGAATAAATCCCTTGGACAAGGCCCAAGGGTTTAGATAAACATGGTGCAATTGTATCCTTGTAATCTTATCTTGTCGTAGAACAAACATGGTAGTACGTTAAACCAGGTTAAAACAACATCGGAAGGTTGGGTATAAATGGGATAGTATCTCATACTTTTATTAGTCGATGACTCGATGTCCATTGTTCGCAGCCGGTCTTTTTCTGAGAGGCTCTTCCAATAGTTATCCTCTCTATACTCTACTCAGAATTTAAGTCTTCCAATATTTATCCTCTCTACTCTACTGAGAATTTAGGTCTATTTTAAAATACTAGGTTGTGTAGCTGCACGCTTTTACCATATCTTGCATAACATTAACTAACCCCACTACTACCCCATAGCCACACACACACACATAATGAAGTTCGTGATTTTCCTCTGTCTGGTCGCTGCTGCCGCCTCCATTCAGTGCTACTGGGGATCTAAAACTAAGGATCAAGACTTTGATGAGCTGGTTGAGGCCAGTACCATCACCAAATCAAACTGTTCCAGCTACGAAAAGTGCTACATCACCTACTACTCTGAAACCGGGGCCAACAGCTACAGTTGCGGAGAGTGCCCGAGTAGTTGGACGGGAGACTGTTCTGACTGTGACGAGGATCTCTGTAACGGTAGCGCCACCGCCACCGCAGCCGCTCTTGCTCTTGCTGTTGCCTACTGGATCTTCCAGTAAACCGAGATAGAGAGAGAAAGAAAGAGAGAGAGAGAGAGAGAGAAAGAGAGAGAGATAGAGAGAGAGAAAAAAAAGAAAGAAAGAAAGACACTTTAGTATAATAATCAATATGTTGTTGTAATTCAGTTTTACCGAAACTTATTCTTTTTACAATTTGTACACTGAAACTGCAGTGGAAATTATCCAATTTTCACACACTCTCACATATTACACAGACCGGGTTAACAGGTTAACTAATCCATGATACAGAGGTATGATATATGATTCTCCACCTTCATCCCCCGACTAGGCGTCACGTATTACGATAGAGATCATATTGGCACGGCTGTCGGCTAATTAGAAAGATCGAAAATCTAAAAATTTTCGGGGGAAAGTTTATCCTCCCGGTAAATCGTGATTACGGAAATCGGGGTCCGATTGTGTTACATACAATTTAGCATACCCAGGGCCTCGGCAAGTAGAAATACAGCTTTGTAGTTTCCTGATTTGGCAGCATCAAAGAGCTTTAGTAATGATGCAGCATCTCTAGAGAGGAGCACGTCACCTTTAGCTTCTTCCAAGAGCCTGTCCAGGTCATCTTTCCAAGAAGAGGGGGAAACCTGTCACATTAGTTTTTTGAAGGCACTGTTTAGCGAAACTAACATTGTCGGAACTAGGATGATCTGACAAGTTTGAAATTAAATACTTCTACGGAACTCATTCTATTAACTCCATGCCTTCAACATTGTGACGTACAGGAACCGACCGAATCAGGAAATACTGGTCCCTGATTGGCTGATAACCAGTCACGTGACCTAAATAACGAGTTCTGATTGGTTCCTGGTGACGTACATGTTGAAGGCATTATTTTCTTGTAGCAATATAACCTCATGGCAACTTCATTCTGGCAAGGATGTCAAAACACCGTGTGTTTATACCTGAGCAAACCCTCCTAACAGATCACTTGTGTCAAAGGAGGAACTACACGGAATTCGTATTAACCTCTGACCAGTCATTCCTGCTAGTGATTCCACAAGTGTGCTCTTCCCGCTACCCGTGGGGCCAACCTGGAGGAGAGAGGGAGAGAGACAGAGAGAGATACTTACTTTTGATACTTTTGAGTTGTTCGTCATGATACGTCAGGTCATCCCAGGAACTCGGACCACCGTTTATTGAAACTGGCTCCAACACACCAGTCAGACAAAGAGTTTCTGTTTGGTGCTTGATATCCAGGTGTAGGGGGACGGTCTGGGATATCACGGAGAAGGAGGTCCAGCTTACATTTAAATAAATCAGGGGTCCTCGATCTCCCTCAGATCATCCGGGAGACAGTTCCACAGTCTAGGACCAATGGAACCGAAGGAAGAGCTATACAGTGTGCCAGTTCTTTTGCTCTTCACCCGTGACAGGTCAGGTATCTCTGCTTTGACACCGTGGCGGGAGGTACGGTTGAAGCTAATATCGGTTTCATTCGGTATCAGCCCACGGTATGTCTTGTGCATGATTAGCACTGCATACCTATCCCGTCGTCTTTGCAGAGACATCAAGTCGAGGGCTTTTAGGCGTTGCCAGTAGTCAAGGTCCTTCATGCCGGAGATCTTCGCTGTGAAGCCCCGCTGAACAGACTCGAGCAGTTGGATATCACCTACAGTTTGCGGGCTCCACAATGGAGAGCAGTACTCCATCAAGCTTCTGACCAGGGTTTTATAAACAGCGATCATCAGCTCAGGGTCCCGACTGGAGAACACCCCGAACACCCACTGTGCCATGCATCTTCCTCGCTTGGCCAGATTGACAAGGTGTGGTCTCCAGGATAAGTCACTGGAAACTTTAATTCCCAGATCCCTTACATGATCCGAAGGTGAGATTTGTGCACCGCCACTGGTGGTGTACTCAATGCCCGCCATAGGAAAGAGATTCATCTGGGAGTTTGGGTTGTGTCTGTGGGTCAGAAGGACATATTTGTCTTCGTTTAGGACCATATTGTTCGTCCTTGACCATAGCATCACTCGATCCAGATCCTGCTGCAGCTTTACCATGTCAGTCTCAGCAGATATCTCCATCGCCGCTCTCGAGTCGTCAGCGAAGAAGCTGAGTAAGGCATCTTTCACTACTCCCTCAAGATCATTGATGAAGATTAAGAAGAGGAGCGGTGCTAACACACTTCCCTGGGGTACACCGCTTATTATGGTAGCGATCTCAGATTGTGAGCCGTCAAGCACCACTTTCTGTTTCCTATCGGTCAGGAAAGATTCCATCCATTCAACAATCTGAGAGTGGACTCCATACCGCCTCAGTTTAACGAGCAGTAGACCAATGTCCACGCGGTCAAAAGCTCGACTATAGTCGAGGTACACAGTGTCTACATCTTTTTCACCGCATAAGGCTTTCATAACCCAGTCTATGTGGCCAAGAAGCTGGGTCAAACACGATCGTCCTTTGCGGAAGCCATGCTGTTTTTTTGAAAAAAGGCCATTTTTTTCAAAATGTTCAACCATATGGGCCCTGACGATCCGCTCGAACAGTTTTATTACATGGCTCGTCAGTGTGACAGGTCTGTAATTTTTTGTGCTCGACTTGTCCCCCTTTTTGTAGAGGGGTACAATGTGACCCATTTTGTAGTATTCTGGGACTTTCCTTAGTCGAAGTGAGTCACGCCACATGAGTCCCAGAGGTTTCACCAGTACCTCTGCACACTCTTTAAGGATCCGGGAGGGGATTCCATCCGGTCCGGGCGAGGAAGATACTTCCAGGTCCTTACACACTTTAATGATGTCATCATCGTGTAGTTCAATACCCTCGTCCAACCATGAAAGTTCAGGCTTATCGAAGGTTGGCTCCTCGGTCTCAGGGTTGTTCGGGTCACTGAAAACCCTACAGAATTCACTTTGAAAAGCGTCTGCGATCTCTTTGGGATCAGTTGCCATCGAACCATCCTCCTTAGTGATTAGAGGAATGGTCGACTTTCCCTTTGCAAAAGATTTTGCAAAAGAGTAGAAGTACCGCGGGTCCGACTTCATCTTCAGTACTGCCCGTCGCTCACGGTCATCTTTCCTAGCTAGTACCAGGTCTTTGATCTCTAGGCAGACCTGAGAGAGATGCTCCTCTACTTCTTCTGCTGCTGCTACTTGGTCCTTACTTTTCAGGGCCTCTATACGTGCTCGGAGTTTGGTTTTCATTCTCCGTAGCTTCTTGTAGCAGTTCGGTTTCCCTTTAGGAGCTTTAACTTCCGGGAAAACCTCCTGGCAAGCAGAAAGAACTTCATGGGTAAACGCAGCTGGAAAGCTCTGGAAATCACTCTCGCTGTGTAGCTTTTCCCAGTTGGACTCAGCTAGTCTTTCTCGCAGAAGATCGTAGTCCCCATTGTGCCAGTCTAGAGCTCTGAATCCTTCCAATTTAGCTCGGTGTCTCTGTTGTGGGCGGGTTGGGTGGAAAGTAAGACCCACTTGTACTAGTTCATGGTCCGACATCTCTGTGCTTACTACCTGAACTTTGCCCACCAGAGATACCTTGTTCACAAAGAACAAGTCCAGGATGTTTTGGCCTCTAGTTGGAGAGTCAACAACCTGTTGCAGAAAATACTTCTCCGATAACTCAAGGAGATGTCGAGCTGACCGGGTGTTTTCTGCTGTCCTGCCTCCAATAGACAGGTGATCCCAATCAATTGTCGGGAAGTTGAAGTCTCCCATTAGGAAGAACTCCGTATCCGGATCCTTATCTAGGTTAGAACCCAAGAACTGGAGAACTCCGGAAAAACTGTCGTAGGGGGCATCAGGGGGTCGGTAGACTACTGCAATACTCATAGAACAAGATGGGAGACGGCAGAAAACCGCCTCACATGTGCCATCGTCGTAGCTATCTGACCATTTAATCGGAACACCTTCGTCTATATAAAGAAGAGCACCTCCTCCCTGTCTACCTACCCTATCAGCTCGAATACACTGGTAGCCCGGCAGCTGGATTTGTGCATCAAGGTGAAAGTCCCTCAACCACGACTCAGTGATACCTATAAAAGGTACACATACTCCCTTCTCCCTAAGTGAGAGAATCTCGTGGTTCAGTACATCTTTCTTCCACCTCGTATTGCTGCGGGCGCCAGGATTGAAACCCCCAGCATTTAACACCAGGCAGGCTGACTCATGAAACTGAAGTCTGGCATCTGGCTTTGGGGGAGCCATGTCGGCTTTAACGGAGGACCCGGGAGCCCCTGTACCTGAAACCTGTTCACTGACTTCTCCATGGAGTCCATTCTCCCTATCAGCCGAGTTAGAATCTCCTCGAACCTTAGAAAATCCTGGTATCTGGCGAACTTTCCGGTCTCCTCTACCTTTTCCTGCAGGGGAGCTGGAGTAGTGGTGGGGCAGGTTTGTTTTTTTGGCTGGGTCTTTTCCTTCGAGTTAGCCAGCTTGTTAGTTCGAGCTTTGACTGCAGCTCTTCTCAACTTGTTGTACCCAAAAGGATGGTACAGCTTGCATTTAGAATTAAAACAGCATGCTTCAGTTTGTACAAATTTGCACAGTTTTGGGTGGAATAGGGAACAACTATTATCGGTACAGCCCTTTTGAGAAGTACCAAATTTCAGGAAAGGTTTGCAAACTGTTAGATGCCTATCCTTACAAGGTCTACCCATAATCAGCTTTGTCCCCCTCGTCCCATGTTGGCAACCCCACTCAAGAAATGCTTTACACACTGGCCTGTTATCCGGAGTCTCTCCTCCAATATCATCCTTTTCCTCACCATCTTTCTTTGATTCCTCATCCGCAGTCTCTTTCTCCGGGTCCTTTTTCTCACTGTTATCACTGGTGCCAGCCCTTTCTTCCTCAGTAACAACAACAGTTTCAGAGAGACTCTTGACCGCCCCCTTTAGAAGGTCTGTGACTTGAGTCTGCTCACTTTGTGAACTAATACTGTTGTTGCGAGAACGGGCTGTGATACTAGCTGGGGTAGCAGCAGTAGGGACCTCAGTTGTGGCGAACGAGTGGTAACAGTTATAACAAAGCCAGACCATGTGTGCGAGAGAGGAGGTGACCTCTTGGTGCTGCTGTACTGAAGCAGATACCCGGTCACATGCATGTGCCCCCCTACCGCAAATATGGCACTCAATGGCTGGAACACTGTCTAGAGATAGCTTGTATTTCACATTGCATTCAGCACACAAACACGGTGTCAGCTGGTTGAAACGACGCATAATCACAACAGCCAATTTCTCCCGATTAGAGAAAACTCTCTTCAAGTTCGGGTCCGCGATGCCCATGAAGGCGGCAACTCCTTCAAGTGATGCTCTGCTCTGTTTGGCAAGTAATGCTGCATTGGAGTTGTCCGACAGGGCTGGATCAATCAAACTGAGGCAGCGTACTATTTCCTGATTTCCGGATGCAGAACTTAGCAGATGACCCAATGCAGAATTACGGGCATCATGTTTCTCTCGTGTAGCACTATCCGACATAATTAATCACAAATATAGCAATCAAAACAATCCAAATAGTTACAGAGATTCAGAGAGATTGTGTGTAACAAGTGCAAAGGTAAAGGGGTGAAGAGAGCACACCAAAGCAAATTAACTTCCTACGAAAAAAGAGAGAGAGAGAGAGAGAGAGAGAGAGAGAGAGAGAGAGAGAGAGAGAGAGAGAGAGAGAGAGAGAGAGAGAGAGAGAGAGAGAGAGAGAGAGAGGAGAGAGAGAGAGAGAGAGAGATAGAGAGAGAGAGATGACGGGGGTAACAGACCATTACATACCAACATTATCATCCATTTCATTTTGACAGCTAAAGCCATTGAGTCGAATAACCCAATCTGACCACTTCTCAGCTGGGTACTATCCCGTGTAGCCAGTAGTCCAGTTCCGGGGTAGAAGGGTTGGTCCAATCTGCACATTTGCACCACCCATGGTGAGTCTGACAGGGGGCTGGGACACCTCACCAAACACCTCATGCACCAGCTTATCTACCTAAACAAACACAGTGGACTGTAAACACAGTGATGGTGAGGCTGATAGTGAGGTGGAGGGTGTTCTCACAAACATGGAGAGTGACAACATGTTGTCTCACAAAATACTGCCCTCCCTGAATCGGGCCGTGCGGAATATTACAGTCAGTGCCTGAGCTGACAAATGCTATTCATGGCATAATGTTCATGAACATTATGATGGTAAACCTGTTCTTTATCGCTCTCCGTTCTAAACTTGCTCCAGAAGATCACCCTGATGAAGTAGGATGGGTGTAACGAGGGGTATGTGTTAACTAGTGTACACCACCGCCTCGCATCACGCAGGTTACACTCCCAGGGTGCTCCCGTTCTGCCCCACTTTCGGTCCTCTGTAACCTGGGGAAGCAATGGGAATCTTTGATAAAAGGTTGAAATATTTCGTTTTTAGTGTTCTCCATAAGCACTGTGAATTTTTACCCAATATAATTATATGTACAACCATTTACCCAATAGAAAGGCAATAAAAGGTCTGAATTTTAATATACTATTCCATACCATTCCATGGTAATTTCATATCTAAGTAGTTCCAGTATAGAAATTCACGTAACACAAATTGAATTCTCTAAATGGCTGAACTTTGAATGGGGTACTAAAAGTACAAGTAAGACACCCCGCTTTTATAAAGACAGAATTTTTCTGGAAGAATTTAAAAGTAAATGGGAACTATACTGAAACACCACCGCTTCTATAAAGAGAGGTATCTAAGCAGTTCATGTCTTAGACCACCCCTCTCTCCGCACTCCGCGACAAAGGTTGGTGATGAAGTTAATATAATAGCTCGCAGAGGTGCAATATATAATAACAGGGGCACGACTTCGTAACGAACGACAAAGGACGGCAGAACAATTAGTACCTGGTGGTTGAGGGAGTTGGTGAATTGTACGATATCAGATAAGATAGATTCCTCAACTCCTGTCTTTGATAACACCAGCTTCATGTCTTCTGCGGTGAGGGCATCAACATACACCTGGGATAAAAACATGTGATGTAGACGGGGGGGGGGGGATCAACATACACCTGGGATAACAACATGTGATGTAGACGGGGGGGGGGGGGGGCATCAATATACACCTGGGATAACAACATGTGATATTAGGTCCATTTTCTATAGATGGGATTGGGATTGGGGGCTGAGGGCATGTGACATATCAGAGAAGGGGGCCGGGGGACACGTAACACAGGTATGTGTACTAGAGAGTCTAATGATGGGTCTATACCTTTACAAAGCGGTTAAGGAATGATTTTGGTAGCCCCTTTCTGCCCCCTCCCTGTTGTGTAGGGTTCATGCATGCCACGAATCTGCTCCTCTGCTGCCCCTCCCCTCCTCCCACTGTGAAACTCTTCCCCAGTTCTGGAATAAAGATCTCTCCCCGATGGTCCAGACATGCATTTAGCCCCTCCAGAACAGCTTGACTCGCTAGATTCATCTCGTCTAGTAGAATCCAATTGCCTAGTTTTAGTGCCTTTAGAAGGGGTCCATCCCTCCAGGCAAACCCCATACCATCCTCTGAGGGGAGGTCCGAACCAAACAAGTCAGACATATCCTGTCGGAAGGGAGGAGTTGTAATTCATATTCGGCAATAGTAACTTGGAATAACAAGTAACTACATGTTTGCTGAACGCCCTCTTTTTATCAGAGAGAGGGGGTTCGAGCAATGTTAACTACCGTTTGTTCCGAGAGGTTGATTCTGGTGAGAGGATGGCCAAATAGGGCTGCCACTGCACTGACAATACTGGTCTTCCCAACACCTGGATTTCCCTCTAGCAACACTGGCTTACCAACCTGCAATAAACATGAGGGATAACTACATAGCTAGATCATGCACAGAGCAGGCGACCATGCAAGTGTCTCACAGAGCAGGCGACCATTATAATAGTTAAGTGGTTTATCACGGTCTTCCTGCAGGAGCGTCCCAAGAAATACATGCTCTGCATTGATTGGAGTAGCTAGTATAGTATGCTGTGGTTGGTTGCAGGATGTGAGACACTTGTCGAGACCTAGTTAGTGGTTGACCTCTGCTGTAGAATGGTTTAACTCACCCAAACCATGCACGAGGCTGGTTTAACTCACCTGTAACCCTCTAACAAGACGAAGTGCATTGTGTGATGCAGTGGGTGCTTCAAAACAGTACCCACTGGCATGGGGCACTAGGGGACCACAGGGTAGAGTGAACCTGCCACACGATACCGTGCCATCCTCCGATATCTGGACGGTGTTGCTTTCCTCAATCTGAAACAGAAACAGTGTTACATCGTCTACTGTCACATATCTTCTACTGATTGGATGTTAGTGCTGCGATTCGGACTATGAGTATACAAAGCAATATCGCTTCAATTTCAAACACTCCGAGGAGTATAACTCATATCATGACATTACCAAGGGTATTCCTTGTTATGTTCAAGCCCGGGGAGAGAGGGTCGAACAAGGCAGAGAATTCCCTAGGTAAACGTTTATCTGTGATCTGACATTATAACTACTTTAGTTGAACATATTGATCTATCTACCTGGTTCTGTCCAGTCTGGGTGTAAAGGAACTCCATACACTGCCTCCGAAGGGTGGCATCAGAGAGACTGTCTACTATCACTAGACACGCTCCGTGGAGATACATTATATGGTACTCCAGGGACTCCGGGTGGAGGTTCAGGAATGTGGTCCACGTCAGGGCATCCCGAACTAATGGGGGCGAGGGGGGTTATCAGGTGGGGGTGTTGGAAGGGGGTGAAGGTGGGGAATTGAGAGGAGGGGGTGAAGATGGGAAATTGGTCGGACCGGGAAATCGCCAAAACATTGTTTTCGACTGGGGACAGATATATCTACATACCAGTGATTAGCAGTTTGTGTTGTCCACACCATATCATAAACTCAATCATCCAGCTAGACAGAGTGTCCCGGGGTAGATCCTTGTGGAGGTTGTGGGACACAATAGATTTCAGCTCAGACCACTCGTCCCCCGCAACACTGCACCAGATTTCTGTGAATCTGTTCCGCAATGCTGGAGATAACTGTGGGGAAGTGCAAAGGGATAAATTTTCACCAATATATCGGATTTTAGGGGGAATATAATCTCCAAATTATATATCCCAACCAGACATAGAAGATACATCTTCCATGTCTAGTGGTGAGCGTTACCTCCTTTTTCCCATAGTCTCCCCCGGGATTCATCGTCCCCATAATTCTGAATCTCTCATCGGCGGTGATCTTGGCACTTTCTGAGCTCTCCGCAAGAGTCAGCTCCCTCTCCGGCTCCAGTACACTAATTGGGGAATTGTTCAGAGTTCAGACCCTTCTTATTAACAGGATCGATCAAGGCAAGAGTATTGGAGAGAGTAGAGTAGGATAGGAACCACATAGTCACGGTTGTTATAGGGGAGGCTGGAGGACAGCCAACAGTTTTATAAGAAGTATCATGTCACGAAACAGTGAAACGCTCAGGACATGATACTATTCTTTTGAAGAGCTGCAGAACTGTCATGGCATCAATTCTTTGTTTACGTGTGTCGCTGTATACCTGTTTAGCCGCTCTAGTACAGAATCGTCCGCTAGTGATATCTCATCCATCAGTACCATGTTACCCTCCTTCATCCCAGTTACTAGAGGTCCATCTGCCCACTCAAATAACTTGGTACCCTGCAGTTAATGTATTGTTACCATGGTACCCTGCATTTAATGCAGGGGTGGCCCCAGCACGGATTTTTTGGGGGGGTGGTGTGGCCAAAGGCCACACTTCAACTCCAAACCCAGCGACCAAGGTGCCGCGAAGCGGCGCCGAGGGAGCTGCGGCAGGGGGTTTGGGGGGCGATTTTCAGCCCTTTGTGGGGGCGATTTGTTTTGTTCAAACGGGGAGGGAGGGTCGAACAAGGCAAGGGGCGATTTTCATCCCTTTTAGAAACATTTTCCAATGATGTTCAGCCCCTGGTGTGGGTAAGGGGCGAAGCCCGCAGAAAATTTTAGATTTTGATCAATTTAAAGCAATTTAGAACAATATTTTAACGATTTTCAGCCCTTGGTGTGGGTTAGGGGCGAAGCCCCCGGAAAATTTTAGATTTTGATCAATTTGAAGCAATTTAGAACACATTTTAAAGCTATTTTACCACCCCCGGCAACCCCTGTCTGAAAAGTTTTGGGGGGGTGGCCACCCCCCCACCACCCCAGGCTGGGGCCACCACTGATTTAATGTATTGTTACCATGGTATTAGTTAATGTATTGTTACCATGGTACCCTGCAGTTAATGTATTGTAACCATGGTAGCCTGCAGTTAATGTATTGTTACCATGCTACCCTGCAGTTAATGTATTGTTACCATGGTACCCTGCAGTTAATATATTGTTACCATGGTACCCTGCAGTTAATGTATTGTTACCATGGTACCCTGCGGTTAATGTATTGTTACCATGGTACCCTGCAGTTAATGTATTGTTACCATGGTACCCTGTAGTTAATATATTGTTACCATGGTACCCTGCAGTTAATGTATTGTTACCATGGTACCCTGCGGTTAATGTATTGTTACCATGGTATTAGTTAATGTATTGTTACCATGGTACCCTGCAGTTAATGTATTGTTATCATGGTATTAGTTAATGTATTGTTACCATGGTACCCTGCAGTTAATGTATTGTTACCATGGTACCCTGCAGTTAATGTATTGTTACCATGGTACCCTGCAGTTAATGTATTGTTACCATGGTATTAGTTAATGTATTGTTACCATGGTAATGGGCCACCAGTGTGGTTATGATGTTTTATCTCCAGTCTCACCTTTTCTTCAGAAGATCTGGTAGGACGAAGACTGCCAAGGAAATCAGCTGTATCAGAGTGCATGTGGCAATTGAGTATAGTTAGAGGTGTAGAGAGGAGCGTTGCCAACAGTTGACAAATAGTCGTCTTACCGCACCTAATAATCAGTTTATTGTTGGGGGGGGGGTGACACGTAACACTTTGTAACACTTTGTAACATGTAACGTGCACAAAATATTTTCTGCACATGTTACAAAGTGTTACAAGCGTTACAAGCGTTACAAAGTGTTACAAAGTGTTACAAAATGTTGCAAAATATTGCAAAATGTTGCAAAAAATGCCCATTTTGTAACACTTTGTAACATTTTGTAACACTTTGTAACATTTTGTAACACTTTGTAACACTTTGTAACATGTAACGTGCACAAAAAGTTTTCTGCACATGTTACAAAGTGTTACAAAGTGTTACGTGTCACCCCCCCCCATTGTTAGATGGAACCGACCGAAACAAGTAAACAACCAATCAGAACTCGTTATTTAGGTCACGTGACTGGTTATCAGCCAATCAGGGACCAGTATTTCCTGTTTCGGTCGGTTCCTGATTGTTAGATGGCAATGACGCAAGTTGCTGTAAAGTATGAACAACCCTGCACTATCGACATCTTACCCTGTTTCTCCGACCAATAACACTGGTTCCTTGAACACCAGAGACCGGTAAGCTAGGGACAGAAGACGGAGAAAAGTAGGGGTCCATACGATACTCTCAAAGCCCGGTAGATTGGTAAAGGATACATCTACCAGTCCCCCATTAAACAGCGTGTTAGGATCTATAGATCTCTTGAAGACTGCTTCCACCACTTCTCTTATCACAGTTTCCTCGGCACTAGTCCTGACCCGCCCAGACAGTAACATGTAACCTAGAGAAAGAGGGTTGTTAGGAAAAAAGGTTTTAAAAAAACAAAAAAATTAAATCCTGATACATAGTGTTCCCCCTTATTATTATTGGTAATGAACGTTACCAACAACTGACCATCATTAGCAAGGAGTTGTTCCCAGTCCTGGTGCTGCCCTGATTGTGACTCAGTCAGCCTGTACCTGTCAGCCCATCTGAACAGGTCTCTCAGGGTTATCAAGCCATGTTTCCCAGCAAATATCCCTGACCTCGTCCTACTTTCCTGTAATTACTGAGCTGAAACTCCTAGTTAACAGATATATATTTAGCTAATTGGCTATCCAATTAACCTGTAATGAGCTAATTGGGTATCTAATTAACCTGTATTGAGTTAATTGGGTATCTAATAAACCTGTAATGAGCTAATTGGGTATCTAATTAACCTGTAATGAGCTAATTGGCTATCTAATTAACCTGTAATGAGCTAATTGGCTATCTAATGAACCTGTAATGAGCTAATTGGGTATCTAATTAACCTGTAATGAGCTAATTGGGTATCTAATTAACCTGTAATGAGCTAATTGGGTATCTAATTAACTTGTAATGAGCTAATTGGGTATCTAATTAACTTGTAATGAGCTAATTGGGTATCTAATTAACCTGTAATGAGCTAATTGGTTATCTAACCTGTAATCGCCTCATCACATCTGTTATCTTCTTGCTGTATGAGGTGGGTAGTTGGCAGCGCTTCTCAATTATAGTCTGAATCTCTGGTAGGGGCAGGTCCTCATAGTGAAGCTCAATGAACCTGTTCCTGAATGCCCTGGAGAGAGACTTTCGACCACCGTAACTACCTGAAACAAAGTATGTGACGGGGGGGAGGGGGGGTGAGAGAGAGAAAGCCAGTTCTCTCTCGGTTGTACTCTAAAGATCAACATTCAACTGTACAGCTGTGTTCTAAAATAGTAAAGCTGTTGAATACTATTAAAATACCGTAACTAAAAATACAGGCACCAGTTCAGCAGGGACATTGACAAGAAGCCATGTCCCTAGAAAACAGGTAGACGGTAGTAGTATACAGAGAGACGCATCGATAAACAAGTAGTGGTATACAGAGATTCAATCCTGAACAGATCTCATCATTGGTATACAGAGAGACGTATGGACAAAGTAAATACCTGCAGGGTTCTGAGTTGCAAAGAGCATGAAGTGAGGGTGGGCCCTGACGGTTGTCTGTGTCTCTGTGATATACAACTCTCTATTATCATCCAGCACTCTGTTCAGCGCCTCAAGAACATCGGTAGGGGCCAAGTTCAACTCGTCTAGGATCAACCAGTGTCCATTACGCATTGCTTCAACCAATAATCCTGAGAATGTGTGTGGATTAGGACCGACAGAATCAGGAAATACTGGTCCCTGATCGGCTGATAACCAGTCACGTGACGTAAATAACGAGTGCTGATTGGTTGTTTACTTGTGTCGGTCGGTTCCTGGTGTGGATTAGGGTCTGATATTGGAACAGGAGTGGTGCCAAGCAATCGTCATGATATTGGGGGGTGTGTCAGGTGTGGAAAGATAGAATCTGGTTATGAGACGATAAAGTGGGGAATGAAATATATCGCTTAAACATGTACATTGTACAGGCCCATTAACACTGGGGGGTATTTAACATCTGTTTACCCTCTTTAAAGACTAGTTTATCGTCCTCTCCAATACAGTAACTCCCCACATACTCTTGAAGATCTGTGTGCTCGTGGTTGTTAATCCTGATTATCTGGGTACCTGTCAAGCCTGCCAACCTCTTTACAACCGATGTTTTTCCTGGTGGAGGTAGTTTAGTTATATATTGCTTGCAGGTAGATGTAGTTTAGTTATATTGCAGGTATCTTCACAAACTACTTGATTATATATAACCATCTTCACACTCTACTTGATAAAGTTAAAACACTGCCAGCAGTTTCGTGAATTATGTCTCTACTCTCTTATGTATGACATAAAGTGTATGTGATGAGACAGCAGCTATTGCTGCACTGCAGCGGTCCCGACTCCCGGTTAATTATCAGGATTGTTAGGACAGCCAGTATTATACCCAATACCTCTATCTAGCTATCTCTCCTCCCTCTCAATACCTCTTACAATCTCTCTAGCTATCTCTCCGCCCTCCCAATACCTCTTACAATCTCTCTACCCTTTCTTTACCCTTCCAATACCTCTTACAATCGGGGGGGGGGGGACATGTTAATTTTGTTAACTTTGTTAATATTAACATCGAGAAAACAGGTGATTTATTAACAAAATTAACAAAAAGTTAACAAACGTTAACAAATGCCATTTATGCCATCTAAATCCCCTTTAGCACGTATTTTTAGTATTTAACATTTGTTCTGCGAGCAAAGTTGTTCATTCTGTACGATTTACATACCCCTACTACCTCTACTACGGCTTTTCTACAGCGATTTATAATTTATTCCATTTTGTAAATTTGAATAAATACTAGCCAAACTAAACCGCAATTGAAGTCAAATGACCCTAATCCACATTTTCGCACCCTATAAACTAAATAAGACTCATGAATTTACCTTAAAACGAAAAATATCCCAAAGATCAATTTTTCTAAAAAAACACAAGGATTTGTAGCGAAGCAAATTTTCAATCCTTGACCAAAAAATTGATTTTGGGAAAATTGTATTTCTTTTTTCAACAGAAACGTTGTACATCATCTTATTAAGTCCAAAGAGTCGATTACCAATTTAAAAATTACGTTTAAGTGAGATTTTATACGCTAAATTGAAATATTTGTAACTTTTGGAATTTTATCGATTTTGAGCCAAAAAACCTATATGTCGGACTTTGGTTATCGGAAAAGGCCTTGTTTGGGTATATATGTGTTAGATAATTCATTAAACTATAAAATTAAACCAGTTAAAGTTGTCTTGGTTTCATTGTTCACACCAATAGTGTTGGAGGGTGAACAATGAAACCAAGATATACTACCCCACCAGCCTCCACCATCTCCAAACAGTTAAAGTTGTATTATCAACCAATAAGAACAGTCTTTTAGCATTTGTTAATTTTGTTAATTTTGTTAATTAACGTTAATTAACAAAATCGAAAAAAAGAGGTGATTTATTAACAATTAACATGTCCCCCCCCCCCCTTACAATCTCTCAACACTCTCATCGCCCTTTCTCTCCTTCTACTCATTCGTCTCTTCTTAGGAGCCCTGCTAGGTGCCCCTGCATCTGTCATGCGGGTTAGCACCTGCCTTGGCCCTCCTTATCACCCCCCGAAAACTAGTAGCTAATCCCTCTCCCTCCCCTATGAGGAAACTAGTAGGTAACCCCTCTCCCTAGGAGAAACCCCCACAAAATATGGTGTTGGATGGATTCACGCCGTATGCAGGCGCTCTTGACGCCTTCCTGGGTCTATTTGGGCTGTTTCTCAACATAACGATGCTGTGTTACTATTACCCCCAAAGGGACCGTCCCATACCCTGTTTGTACCTGGCTTTGAGCGGCACGAACCTGCTTCTGGCGGTCACAGCGCTGTTACACCTCGTTACCATGGTAACCAAGTCGGAGCGGCTGACCCTGGTAACTCTGGTACTTCTAACTGCTGCAACACGAGGATCTCTGTTCTCCAACCTGGTCCTGGCTGCCTGCCGGTCCATCAACACTACCTGGCCCTTCTACCGTCTACAGGTCCGGTCAGCCCTCCTGGCCACTATCCTGTGGACTCTTCTGTGGATGGGTGTGGCAGTACTGGACGTGGAGGTACTATGGGATACGGATAAAGTACACAACAAGATGATGTACCAGACGTTATTGATGAGATTCGAGATTGGGGAGGGCATCTATAACAAGTATTTTAAGTCTTCCCAAGCCTTACCAGTACCACCGATCCCTGACACAATCGATCCTCCCGTTAGTGGGAGCCCTGCCCCCATGCCAGGACAACTCTCCAGGATTATAGCGGGCTGTATCCCACCAGGACCACCACCACCACTGCAGCCCGCTAAGGCCACTGCGATGTTACTGATGGGTGTTAGTGTGATCCTACCCTGCTTCCTCATGACCCTCCTCACTATCCACCAGGTAGTGGGTCTCAGGAGGGCAGCTGCCTCCCGACCCTCCAGTACCAGCAGCGAGAGCGGGAATAAGAAGAGTTATCGGCAGACAACCACAGTAATCCTAATCAACACCCTCTGTCTGGCATGCAACACCCTCTACTTCTGTTACTTTTCAAGCCAACAGTTCTTGTTTGGAAGGGTCATGGAATCAGGAAGCAGAATTGACTACGTGGTTAGCTGTGGAATACCCTTTTTAGGAATCAACGCGGAACCGATTCTGTTCATTGTACGCGGATCTGCACTGAGAGGCTTTACCAAGGATGCAGGGGTGAAGATTTGGAGGGCTATGGTTAGCAGAGCAGGGTCTACCTCTTCATCACACCCCCTAACCCAACCATAACTTGGGAAAGGACTGGGATACCTTTCTATCGGGTAACCCTCGGACTGTCACCTACATTGCAGTGCAGGTTTCACACACCCAACCCCTGCTGCTAGTTATATGTCTCTGTAGTAGGACCGAGTATCCTGCCTTTAACAGTCCTTGCTACACATAGTTACCTGCACTAGTAGGTCCCTGTAGTAGAACGGGGTATTCTGAGGAGCTGACTGCCCTTGCCAGGTCCCGGAGGTTCTCCCGGACAGTACGGGTGAGAATGTAGGAGGGATCCTCGATAACCTCGCCCTCACCTCTCTCTATCCAGTAACCCTCAACTTGTATACAACTGAGAGTGAGATATTATTGAGAGTGAGATGTTATTGAGAGTGAGATAGTGTCATTGAGAGTGAGATGTTATTGAGAGTGAGATGTTATTGAGAGTGAGATGTTATTGAGAGTGAGATGTTATTGAGAGTGAGATGTTATTGAGAGTGAGATGTTATTGAGAGTGAGATGTTATTGAGAGTGATATGTTATTGAGAGTGAATTGTAATTGTTAATTATGAATCGATATACTGCATTATAACCACATGTGTATATTACTTTGTCGCGGGGGAAGGTAGGGGATGAGAGATGATATCCTTGGCGGTATTATCAGGAAGGAGGCCCCTCTTTATCAGTCCCTCAACACGGGGGTAGCTAGGTCGGTCCAGCTGAGTTAGAAAGCTCAGACACATCCCCTCATATAGAGACCTCAATATGTTCCCACACGGGTTGCGAGCTGAGGGGGTAAGACTGGTAAGTAACCATATTAGCGAGGGGGTAAGGACTGGTAAGTAACCAAATTGACGAGTCATATCTAATATGTTGTCTCGCCGGACGGTTATATCATTTCATTCAACTAAATGGGTGGTTAAAGAGCTTAAAGTGAGAGTGGACCGAATCGGGGGGGGGGCCCGCGTATTAAAATGTCCTTTAATGTCCCTCGATTTTTGGGTCATTAAATTGTCCGTGTTTATTTAGGACATTAAAGGACATTAAAGGACATTAAAAGACATTAAAAGACATTAAATTATAACTTCCAAAAACCATTTCACAATGTGTTACCAAACATTTCTACCACCAATGTACTACTAAAGGTCCTATCTTTCGATTCCAATGAATGTTCATAAATGTTCAGTGGTGATTGGGCTTGCTTTTGCGTGGGACGTGGGTGCGGTACCTTTTTTACATGTGCATATTTCTAGCCTAGACGATATCACAAAATCATCTTATGAAACGAGTAGAGAAGACACCGAAGTCATAAAAGTGAGAGAGAACAGCTCCGATTTTGATGAATCTTGGTCAGAATAGTGTTTGGTGTCTAAATTTTAGTGCTCAAATCCTAAATTTACGATTTTTAGGTTTTTTAGGTTTTTTTGGCATTTATGGGTTTCAGGAACGTCCTAGAACAAAATGAATAGAACCATCTTTCTCGGCGTGAAATTCTGCATCGATTTTAGTGGCTATAAACCTTTCTATGACGTAATGTTCCGAAGTCATCCCAAAAAATCCCAAACGGGTACATGTTATAGGGGCGGGTACATGTTTTAGGCTAAAGGGCGAACCTCTTGTCAGACCACCATGTTATAAGTACTCAATCGACGTTTATTGATGAGCAAATCATTTTAGTGAAAACCATTTTGATCTGCGATGTCTGTGTAACGAATAAAACCTAAAAAACCTTACCACTACATATAACTTCTGAAAGCGACTATAATCGATGCAGAATTTCACGCCGAGAAAGATGGTTCTATTCATTTTTTTATAGGACGTTTCTGAAACCCATAAAAGCCAAAAAACCTAAAAAACCTAGAAAAACCTAAATTTAGGATTTGAGCACTTAAAAAATTTTTGACTTCTAATTAGACACCAAAGACCATTCTGACCAAGTTTCATCAAAATCGGGGCTATTTTCACTTTAAAACCTTGACATTCAGTCAAAAACTACAAAATTTCCGTGGTTCGCTTAGAGGTACCGCACCACCCTAAAATGATGCTTAATCACCCCCAACATTAATGGTATTGGTTGGAATCGATAGAGGGGACATTAGGAGTAAATATTAAGTGGTTGAAAACACCATTTTAGTTTAATAATAGCTGAAAATTCATGTTTTAATTAAATGTCCTTTAATGTCTTTTAATGTCCTTTAATGTCCTTTAATGTCCCAGGGACATTAAAGTCGGACGTGTTTATTTAGGACATGGATATTAAATTGACGCGGGCCCCCCCCCACCGAATCAGAATTGGACAAGTTCGTTGTAGGTAGTAGAGATTAGCTTTCTGAGCATTTTGCGTTTTTGCCGCTCAAAATCGACCCACTCATCACTGAGATATTTTTGTTATGTTGGGAGAACTCCTGTTTAATCAGTATGTATAAAACAGAATAGAAACAATCGTGGTTTTTTACTAACACATTATGAATATAAGCAGTGAGGTTGACATGTCCATGCACAGAAGCAGGGAAATGCAAGCCAGAATATTAAGAATTTATTGAATGGGTTAGTAAAACACAAGGATTGTTTCTATCCTGTTTGATAAATACTGATCCAGCAGGGATTCTCCCAACATAACAAAAATATCTCAGTGATGGGTGGGTCGATTTTGAGCGGCAAAAACGCAAAATGCTCAGAAAGCTAATCTCTACTACCTACAACAAATTTGTCCAATTCTGATTCGGTCCACTCTCACTTTAATGCAAGACATTACTCGCCACTAGCAAACACGACATGCATATCACACCCTGATTACCTGCATATTTGAGTGCCCTGCAAAACGTCCTAATGCTATAGCATGGTTTGTGACCACGACCATCCGTCAGACTATCATCAGCTAGCCTCCTGAGACCAACATACACTGCCACCTAAAACATATACATTAAATTAGCGCTTATTATCCGTGGTACTTATCATGTGTGATATATATAAATGAGACCAACTTCTAGAAATGAAGTGATGGTTATTCCAGTAAATCGTTAACCCAAACGGACCCTTCTACTACCACTACTTTAGTAGTATGTAGTAAACTGACCCTATCATATCCCAATAATACCCACCACTTTGGTGATGAGAGAGGAGGGAAGGTTGAGGTGGTGGAGGTATGCAGCAGCCAGGGTCATCAGGTCTCCCTCCTCTGACATCTCATCAACATACACCTCAGTAAACCTGGTGAGGGTGTGTAGTACAGTAGGTGACGTCATGTCCTATACGGTTTATAACTTGTGCTCAAGTAGACCCTTTCACGGCCCCTTCAATTGAGGGGTTGCTATTGGATTTATCCAGGTCGCAGCTTGATTTGCTTTTTTATTGGGTCAGTTCAACTTGAGGGGGGCAATTAGCAATACCTGTTTTTGATGCCTACAGGCAGGTCCCGTTTTCCAACATCTGTAGACGGGTTCATTGCAGAGAAAAGACGGAAATTGGGATGCTTTTTAACCACTTCCATGCTCCTGAGGAAATATCAGTTTAGCAGACCAGAAACAAAATAACACCTGTCCTACCCAGATTGTACTTACACAGTTTCTACATTCGCAGACTCTACTTACACAGATTGTACTTACCCAGTTTCTACTTACCCAGATTCCACGACAATAAAGCCTGTATCGTCTAGTATACAGTTGAGGCTCTCCAGAAGTTCCCCAGGGGCCAGGTTGACCTCATCTAGTAGTAGCCAATGTCCCTGTCTGACCGCTTGTACTAGCGAACCCTGGAGAGGATATAGTCATTTCCCCTGTATAAACAGGTTAGTACACAGTACACTGTACAATTACTGTTTGCTGTGTAATGTACCTCAATAAAAGCAAATGCAAATGATTTCTCGATGTCCTTGATACGAGAAAGAAGGGTGGTAGACTCTCTGTGTAGTGAGGCCCATTTGTCTGACTTGGTTGAGTTCTTGGCTGCTACATGTTCAACAGCGCTGAGGAGTGTCTCCCAGTTCTTCTGTCGCCAACATACCTGCAGCAATATCAGGCCGTTATTATTCAGCAATAATAATAAACCAGTAAGTCATTATTAATTATTATAGTGATTTGCTATCTTTTCAACTCAAGCTTACACTAAAATGGTAATTTATTCAATAACTTTACAAACTTGATAAAGTGAGATTGGTATTTGGTATATTGTTTTCTCTACGGAGGGGGGGGGGGCGGCTTCTCTACTTGACGGAGCTAGGGTGTCAAGGGAACAATAAAAGTTGTTAGGTCATTTCAGGAATAATTGAGCCCCGCAAGGAATGTAGAACCCCAACCCACAAACCTGAATTTTCCGCAGAAAGGCAGAGTTCTTGGTAATGGAGAAAGATTGTTTGAAAAGAACTTCAAATGATTCGTAAATAGGTCGTACTAACTGGGCCACATCCACTGGCTTGAACCTGAACATGAGAGGGGGTTGTAATACACCATCATGATGATGCGGCTCATATTATTTCTTGTTAGATACGATATTGTTATATTGTGGAGCATTGGATAGTACCAGGAACCGACCGAATCAGGAAATACTGGTCCCTGATTGGCTGATAACCAGTCACGTGACCTAAATAACGAGTTCTGATTGGTTGTTTACTTAATCCGGTCGGTTCCTGGATAGTACCTAACTGTGTGTCAGTCTGTATGTGTGTGTGAGGTTGTGCTTTGAGTGTATAACAATTATATCCTGCTAGAAGCTAAATCGAGACATTCTCTCTCTCTTTATCTCTCTTTAGCTCTCTCTCCTTTTCTATGCTGTCTACATATATTGTAGAGTTGTCTACATCCCTGTTATACATTCTCTCTGTGTATGCACAGTTGCACTCTCTCTCTCTCTGTCAGCAAAGCAAACAATCTAAATACTACACCGTACTGCTGCTTGAGGAGAAAGTTTTTCTTGGGGGCCCCCCTTTTCTTGCAACATGCAACCCGATTCCAGTTAAGCCATCTCTCTATCTCTCACTCTGTTGTTTAGCTTCCTCTGCTGACATGTGTAAGTTAAACCCATCTGTAGTGAATGAAACCTCATGACTAATACACTGCTTTGTACAGTAACACTGTCTTGTACACTGCTTCGTTTTGCTCAGTTGTTGTGAGTTGTCCTAATGTCCCCAGTTAGTTCTGAATACCAGATATACCTTGTTGCATGACCCCCCCCCCTCTCTCTCTCTAGTAATGACTGAAGGAACATCCCCTGAGTTGGTAGTGAAGTCCTACACCTACCAGACGGACCATGGTAATGCTACCCCAGTTACAGGATCCCTTTCAGTATATATCACCCACTCTGAACTTGAGAACCACTACAAGACACCACCCAACAGAAAGATCCTTTACTCAATAGTTACAGAGGTTACTGAGGCTCTGAGACCCATACAGTTGTGGCTGACTGGCGAGAGTGCGTTAGGGGCTGCTCGACACGGGGCTCTTGTTCCTTGGAGTACCCGGGATGTGGTTACCATGGCTACCTGGGTGAATTCTAGGGAGGAGGTGGAGGAGGCTGAGGGGAGACTACGGAAACGTGGGGTCTTGTTGGAGTGGGGAGATGGTCAGAGGGTCGCTATTGCATCTAATAAACGAGCTGGATACAATGGTGGGAGAGTGGAGATAGACTTTGTTGACTTGGCTTATTGGACGGTTCGATCCACGAGATATAGTGTGTGGGATCTACCCTATGATGGATTCTACCCCCTCCTTCCCTGCACACTGGGCCCAGTTTCAGGATGCTGGCTTCCTTCCAACCTTAGGAAGAGTCTGGAACGCATGTTTGGGAAGCATTGGTATTACGAGTGGGTCCTATTAGAGAATAGGGAGATACCAGGACCGTTGAAGGTATATCGCAGTAAGGATACCCTTAGTGAACTAATTGTAGAGCTAGCAGACAATGTGAATGGGTGGAGATAATAAATCATTGTAAAAATATTGTTTTGATTTTTAATGTCTTGTTGATCTCATCGTTTATAAGTGATCGGTTGGGGTATTCGATGGCAGGGAAACACAGCATTATGAATCATAATGCAATAATAATTCTTGTTAATGTCTTGTTACAAGACTTTACAAGACTCTTGTAAAGTACATTATTTCGATTTTTTCATGTCTACGTAGTTATTTCTTTATCCAATATCGATGTGACTAACGTTTGTAAAGTGAATTCTTCGGAAGTCTAGCTCTAACTCTAGAGAAAAACATAAACCCCGACAATAAAATAATGGGGGGGGGGGGGGGCGTCACCTTTTTTTTGCCCATATTTGCCCATATGGAAACAACTGATTTTTCAAAAATCGTGGGACTTTGGGCAAAATGGGCAAAAATGGGCAAAAAAATAACTCCTGCACCTTACATCATAGATAGGTTTATAGCCACTATAATCGAAGCAGAATTTCACGCTGAGGAAAATGCTTGTATTTATTTTGTTCTAGGACGTTTCTGAAACCCATAAAAGCCAAAAAACCTAAAAAATCCTAAATTTAGGATTTGCCCAAAATATATGACTGATTGAGCATTGAGGAAGTCCCTAGTCAGAATATAATATGTATTTATTTCGAGAATACGTATTAAATACGCGCGTGAATACATATTTAATACGTATTAAATACGTATTAATAAGCCTAGGATACGTGGGGTATGATGGTGACGTGACCTTTAAAGTTATTCAAGAGGGCAGTATCCCGGCAGTATTACACATACCACCGCTGGTCCTAAACTGATTTTCGAAATGATGATAGAAGTGTGAATGATGCCCCCAGTGTGTTACCTACCCTCCAACTAGGTCCGATGGGTCACTCTGCTGAGACATGTTTACCACAACCAACTTCTTCCCCAGCCTGGTAGCGAGGTGCTGTACGGAGGCCGTCTTGCCGTTACCTGGAAATAATTGGATGGTGACGATTAATAAACCTTAGGGAAACAAACAGACACAACCAATGTACGGAAGGCTTGCTCTTGTTAGTGATTTAGATTGCTGAAACAACATCCATCGCACAGCGTTGATTCAATAGTACTTTTAATATATTAAACAGTACCAGCTGTACCTCCGAAGTTATTGCAGGGACGCATCGCAGTCGCTTATAGACTATATTACGTGACCCTAGTATCACCAATACTCGATAATTCGCCCCCCTCATTTACACCCCACCACCTGTTTTTGTTTAGAGGCTCTATTTTCGTGGTTGATGGTAGATTAAGGTGGAAGAAGAGGGAGAGACAGAGAGAAGTTTAGAAGAGTTGGGTAAAAGCTGGAGGAGAAAAATAGATGATTACACCTCATGAGGCCTCCCTCATATTCATATGGACAGATCGATAGCCTCATCACATAGACCCATCAACTACATCCATTATTTTACTATATTTAATGGAACCATCTCTGCCGGAGAGCTCTAAATTCCCTTATATTATTAGTTTCCCATATATATTTTCCTAGATTTTGCTATTTTTGAAATACAATGTTAAGGGCACCTGTGCCACAGCTGTGGATGGATAGAAACAAAGATGAAGAAGAAAACTAATAGATTGCCACAGAGACAGAGAGACAGAGAGAGAGAGAGAGAGAGAGAGAGAGAGAGAGAGAGAGAGAGAGAGAGAGAGAGAGAGAGAGAGAGAGAGAAAGAGAGAAAGATAGAGAGAGAGAGAAAGAGAGAGGGGGAACGGGAGGGTTGAAAACAGATAGTTCTAGAAAACTGAGTGGAACTAAAGAGGGAAGATCAGAGAAATTGAAACGAGCGGAGAGAGAGAGAGAGAGAGAGAGAGAGAGAGAGAGAGAGAGAGAGAGAGAGAGAGAGAAAGAGAGAGAGAGAGAGATGTAGCAATAGAACAGTTGATCAGTTGAGCCACAATACCGCCAGGTGGAACCTTTCTTTGTCTCTCTTTATCATTATAAGTACCTCTCTTCCAACTTTGCATTCTCTCTAAAACACATTTTGTATCGATAATCCGCTATTTGCATTTTCTCAGCTTCTTCGTACTGTGTTTTTCCTTAGCTTAGCTGCATATATTATTTACGTTTATATATTATTTTGCTGCCTGAGTACCTATACACCTGCCATTCACTAATAACTGCAGCGCTTGGTAAAGAGGGGAGATAGCGAGAGAGAGATGGAGAAATAGCGAGAGAGAGAGATAGAGATAGAGAGAGATAATGAAGGGCCCATTAAAGTCACTTTAACCTGTCTCGTCAGCGGGATGGTGATACCACTAACTGGAGCACATGTAGACACATATATGGGATCAATTATTTCTCTCAATAGCTCCCGTCTCGCTCAATAACTTCGCCAATATCTCGTTTCCTATTATTTCCAGATATAACACACCGCTCCCTTCCAGTGATATAATGACAAGTACTGTTGACGTGGTTGTTGGGGAGTGCACCGTTGCTATGGCGATAGCCAGTCTCCTAGGCAATGCAGTCATCCTCCTTTATTTCATTCAGGCCCGGGCCTGGAGGCGGGTCTGTGATGGACTATATCTCACTATCTGTGTACTGGATCTGGTTATCACCATTCTACACATCCCCGTCACTGCTAGCCTGATCAGCGGGGAGAGAAGTTGGAACCCAACCCCTCTTGGGTGTGGAGTCTGGGGGGTGCTATGGAATGCAGCCATACGACTCAGTATCTTCCTGATAGCGGTGCTAAGTGTCACCCGATTGCGGGTGTTGTTGAACCCCCTGGTAGTGGTGTCCAGGAGGGGGGTTGTCATGGTAACAGTAGGATACACGGCATTCCAACTGGTCCAGGCTACAGTCCCCTATTGGTTCTCCATATCCTACTACTACAGCCCAACATATGCCTCCTGTGTGTACGACCTACATGGTCTTGTACCCTGGCCCTCTCCCGCATTTACAACTCTATTCTTCTATAAAGCAATAGTTGAGTTTGCGGTTCCTCTATTTATAGTTTCTCCCTGTTGCTTTATCTCGATAATTCAACTGGGAAGGAAGAAGGAGCCGATAGCAAGATCAGGGGCAGCGTGTTCCCGTCGTTCTAATACCGCTACCACTACCATTATTGTTTTGACATTAGCATACGTGATATTCAACCTTCCCCTTGTAATATACAACACGATGAACTTCATTGGGATAATATCTGGAGTTGAGAACCCGATCAGTGCATACGACAGGGATCAGTGCAACTTTATCATCTTCATATCAGTCAGTATTGTTAGTGTGCTATTGAACTCCACTGTCAACCCTCTACTCTTTGTGTGGAGGGTTGGTGCGGTGAGGGAGTGGTTTAGGAAACTTGCTAAACCAACAAACCGCAACGACCTACCCAGAATCTCTGCTGTCTCTTTAGTTCAGATGGGCCGGAATATAACCAGCAGTAGTTTGTAGATCTGTTAAAATCATTGTTTTTTTTCTAAAAACGTGTATTTTTGCCTTCCAAAAAAGTTAGAAACATAATTTACCTGATTGTTCCTTGCTAACTAATCAACTGCGATAACAGATGATAGAATCACTATAGCCAATGAGGTAGATCTATTGAGGGAATTGAATACCAGAATACCCCCCCTCCTAATTACCTGTCTCTCCTGTTAGTAGAACGGGTTCCCTGTGCTCCACAGCACATGCCAACTTCTCCAACAGCACCAGGGAGTGTCTAGTGTGGGCATACAGATCTCCAGAACCGGGTCCAACTATAGATGTGATGGGGAGGGTACACCGACCTACCGAGTAGTGGGTCTCACTTGTCATTACTGTGGGTCGATACGTCGTTAGATAGTGCTCTACCTGCGAGAGAAGATCAGAGAGGGGTTATGTTGTTGAAAGAGAGAGGTGCCATGTTGTTTCTACTTTCTGAGTTTCTAAAGAGTGGTGGGGGACATTCAAACTAACCTTGCTGCGAGGAAGACTAAGAAAGGACCCGATCTGTAGAGCAGTGTCTCTTCTCTTTCCAGGATTACTCTGCCAACTGCAAAAGCAGTCCAGAGCCTCTAAAAACACTTCCTTTGTCACCACGGTTAGAGAGTGAGTGAGGTGAGTTGTTACACGCGTGGCCCACTTGATCAAGTGTCTGATGGACCTCTGATCTAAGGAGTTGTATAGTCCCACCAGCCGCTCCGCACACCCTTTCAGGGCTGGAAACTTGCCACCTATCACCTGGGAGGAAGGGGAGTTGTTAGCATGGACTAGTGAGTTACATGGGTATCAGATATAGTCAATCAATCAATCAAAGCTACTATATTATAGTAGGTGCAACTACCCACCTCCGCGGTAGCTTTTATTGATTGATTAATTGCATATAGCTACCTGCTGCAGCTGAGAGTCGGTGTAAGGGTGTAGGGTCACAGTCACGAAGAGGTTTTCCAGTGTAGCTAACATTGGGTTAAACTGATATGAGTATCCAGCCTCTGTTATCCTGAAGAGAGATGAATTAACATTTTTGGAGATTATGACATTAGTATGTTCTGAACTTGTTATGTTCTAACCCTCCTTTACACCCTTGTTCCATGGGCAGAATTCGGCCAAATTTAGGCTGAATTACGCCTTTTAGGCTGAATTCTGCGGCCGAATTACGCCGCAGAATTACGCCTTGTGCACAGGCCGAATTACGCCTAAAAGGCGTAATTCGGCCTTTTTGGTAGCCCCTCGGGAGGGTGTTATTCACACATCTAATTGATCAATGAAATAACTCAGTAGATCTCTCTTTCACACCATGCTTAATTAGGGCGTGAAAAACCATCTCACACGAAGTTTGTGCGGCTGTGTGTCAGTATTTTTCTTCCCGTGGAACCGAAGTGCTCACTTTCAAACGGCAGATCCTTTTGCGGAGTTCTGCCCATGGAACTAGGGGGTTACATTTGTAAAGGTGCGCGAAACACAGCCTAGCTAGGCAATTCTGAACCATAGGGGATGGAAGACGAAGGAACACGCAGTAGTTTGCGGGGAAATGTTCAGTGTAAAACCACCTCTAGTATGTTTTTCATACCTTTACCTACCCCCCCCCCCCTAGATCCTCCTAGACCTACCGCTGTGTTAGGAAAATAGAGAAGTTTGGATGGACCTGGACCTCTTTGAAGGGCGTTTGTACGTAACCAGTCTCAGTTACACTCTTCACCAGAGACACCTGGAGATATGGGTTTTAGTTTTCACCCCTTCAACTTCACCCGTTAGAAACCTTCTGGATAGTTGCTGTCCCCGAATAATCCCATAATTTCTACTTAGTACAAGTACGAGTTGTACCAATACTTACAATATCAGAAGGGGCATGGTCAATATCCTCAAATATTAGCCACTTTCCAGTGACAGCAGCCCTTGTTAGGATACCAGGCCTCCAGGTATATTGGCCAGGTACATCCCCACACACATAACCTCCAATCAGAACCTAATATAGAGAGGGTGATTAACTATAGTGGTACTACTTAGTGGTGTTCCGTCATATCACCCTAGGGCTGATGACGAGAGAGAGAGAGAGAGAGAGAGAGAGAGAGAGAGAGAGAGAGAGAGAGAGAGAGAGAGAGAGAGAGAGAGAGAGAGAGAGAGAGAGAGAGAGAGAGAGAGAGAGAGAGAGATAGAGAGTGAGAGTGAGAGAGATAGAGAGAGAGAGAGAGAGGTATTACACAGGAACTACTCACCTTGCTGTCTGTCTGTTCATCAACCTGAACAGACAGAACATCTTTCTCCGTTAACCCAAACAGAGATGCGTAGTACTCGAGTAACGTTGTTTTACCTAACAAGAATATGGAATTAGTTGATGGACTTGGATCGTTCAAATCTTTTAAGAATTAACAGAAGAACTTACCGACTCCTATTTGTCCCTGTAGTAGGGTAAACTGGCGTCTCTCCTTCGCTAAACCCAAAGCGGCCAAGGCATCATTCACATTATCAGTTAGTACAATACTCTTTTCAGCAACCTGCTATTAGTAACATGGGGTTATGATTTTGTGGTAACTAACGAACAGTATGCGGTTAGCGTGGTTATTGTGGAACCTTTTTAGCTATTTTTCGAGGTCGAACCTGTGTATTAGCTATGTGTAGTACATTGTTTCCCGTAGAAAATATAGGATGATGTATTTTCAATCTCTCCCCAGATTCCCCCTCTTCGAACTCCATAGATCTCTCTACAACACTAAACTGTATACCATCCTCCTCATACAACTCCTCTGTACCCAACGTATCCTCGTTAACACCACCACACAGAGACATAATCTTGCCAATCAACCTGGGGGCGAACAAAGGGGGTGGAGCAGCCCCTTATCCAGGGTGTGAACTGCATGTCGTGTTTGCTAGTCGCGAGCGCGCTTGCGAGACAAGTAAACACGTCAAGGTTCATTAACAAGCATGCTGCTCAGTCATTTTAGATTTAATACACAATGTAAGGATACCATGTAATAGGTGAGACTCTTGCCGTCACCCTCGTTCAAGTCCCGTGAAAAACGGAGCAGTACACGCAAACTGATGCCCATTTTCCTCGCGTGACCCCGATTCAGCAGTTTGAGACACCAACTCTTTAGGGGGCCATATCTCAGGAACCAGACAAGATAGGAAAAATCGCCGTCTAATGAGGCGTACAGTTTTTAATCTAGTTTACCACTGTACCGGCCGTTTCACTCTCCGACCTAAAACAAAAATCGCAACCCCACAAAACTTCAAAATAATGAAATTCGCATCTCGCATGTCGTGTTGCATGTCGTGTCATGTTATTGACGCGCTCGCGTTCAACTCTCACACAGCAGCTGCAGAACATGGCGGGAAACATCGAGGAGTAGAGAGAGGGTCGGTGCCGAATCAAATATTTCTTGATCTTGATCTACTCCATCTCTCAGCTATCCTACCCCTCATCAACTCGATCTCTCAGCTACCCTACCCCTCATCTACTCCATCTTTCAGCTACCCTACCCCTCATCTACTCCATCTTTCAGCTACCCTACCCCTTATCTAGTCCATCTCTCAGCTACCCTACTCCTCATCTACTCCATCTCTCAGCTTCCCTATTAGGGAAGCATAGAGATGGAAACGATTAGGGGTAGGGAATCCCTATCCATAATCGTTTCCATATCTATGCTTCCCTAGCCCTCATCAACTCCATCTTTCAGCTACCCTACCCCTAATCTAGTCCATCTCTCCGCTACCCTACTCCTCATCTACTCCATCTCTCAGCTACCCTACCTCCCATTTACTCCATCTCTCAGCTTCCCTACCTCCCATTTACTCCATCTCTCAGCTTCCCTACCTCCCATTTACTCCATCTCTCAGCTTACCTACCTCCCATTTACTCCATCTCTCAGCTTCCCTACCTCCCATTTACTCCATCTCTCAGCTTACCTACCTCCCATTTACTCCATCTCACAGCTACCTTACCTTCCATTTACTCCATCTCTCAGCTTCCCTTCCTCCCATTTACTCCATCTCTCAGCTACCCTACCTCCCATTTACTCCATCTCTCAGCTTCCCTACCTCCCATTTACTCCATCTCTCAGGGGTAGGAATGTTAGGATAAATGAGAGATGGAGTAAATGGGAGGTAGGGAAGCTGAGAGATGGAGTAAATGGGAGGTAGGGAAGCTGAGAGATGGAGTAAATGGGAGGTAGGGAAGGTAAGCGATGGAGTAAATGGAAGGTAAGGTAGCTGAGAGATGGAGTAAATGGGAGGTAGGGAAGCTGAGAGATGGAGTAAATGGGAGGTAGGGAAGCTGAGAGATGGAGTAAATGGGAGGTAGGGTAGCTGAGAGATGGAGTACTAAATGAGAGGTAGGGTAGCTGAGAGATGGAGTAAGTAAATGAGAGGTAGGGAAGCTGAGAAATGGAGTAAATGGGCGGTAGGGAAGCTGAGAGATGGATCAAATGGGAGGTAGGGTAGCTGAGGGATAGAGTAAATGGGAGGTAGGGAAGCTGAGAGATGGAGTAAATGGGAGGTAGGGAAGCTGAGATATGGAGTAAATGGGAGGTAGGTAAGCTAAGAGATGGAGTAAATGGGAGGTAGGGAAGCTGAGAGATGGAGTGAATGGGAGGTAGGGTAGCTGATAGATGGAGTGAATGGGACGTTGGGTAGCTGAGAGATGGAGTAAATGGGAGGTAGGGAAGCTGAGAGATGGAGTAAATGGGAGGTAGGGAAGCTGAGAGATGGAGTAAATGGGAGGTAGGTAAGCTGAGAGATGGAGTAAATGGGAGGTAGGGTATCTGAAAGATGGAGTAAATGGCAGTTAGGGAAGCTGAGATATGGAGTAAATGGGAGGTAGGTAAGCTGAGAGATGGAGTAAATGGGAGGTAGGGAAGCTGAGAGATGGAGTAAATGGGAGGTAGGGTAGCTGAGAGATGGAGTAAATGGGAGGTAGGGTAGCTGAGAGATGGAGTAGATGAGGAGTAGGGTAGCGGAGAGATGGACTAGATTAGGGGTAGGGTAGCTGAAAGATGGAGTTGATGAGGGCTAGGGAAGCATAGAGATGGAAACGATTATGGATAGGGATTCCCTACCCCTAATCGTTTCCATCTCTATGCTTCCCTAATAGGGAAGCTGAGAGATGGAGTAGATGAGGAGTAGGGTAGCTGAGAGATGGACTAGATAAGGGGTAGGGTAGCTGAAAGATGGAGTAGATGAGGGGTAGGGTAGCTGAAAGATGGAGTAGATGAGGGGTAGGGTAGCTGAGAGATCGAGTTGATGAGGGGTAGGATAGCTGAGAGATGGAGTAGATCAAGATCAAGAAATATTTGATTCGGCACCGACCCTCTCTCTACTCCTCGATGTTTCCCGCCATGTTCTGCAGCTGCTGTGTGAGAGTTGAACGCGAGCGCGTCAATAACATGACACGACATGCAACACGACATGCGAGATGCGAATTTCATTATTTTGAAGTTTTGTGGGGTTGCGATTTTTGTTTTAGGTCGGAGAGTGAAACGGCCGGTACAGTGGTAAACTAGATTAAAAACTGTACGCCTCATTAGACGGCGATTTTTCCTATCTTGTCTGGTTCCTGAGATATGGCCCCCTAAAGAGTTGGTGTCTCAAACTGCTGAATCGGGGTCACGCGAGGAAAATGGGCATCAGTTTGCGTGTACTGCTCCGTTTTTCACGGGACTTGAACGAGGGTGACGGCAAGAGTCTCACCTATTACATGGTATCCTTACATTGTGTATTAAATCTAAAATGACTGAGCAGCATGCTTGTTAATGAACCTTGACGTGTTTACTTGTCTCGCAAGCGCGCTCGCGACTAGCAAACACGACATGCAGTTCACACCCTGTTATCAGTAGCATCTAAAACATGTGTTGGGGTGACGCCGCGCATTAGCACTACTAAAACGCTGTACTTTACTTTGCGCGCACTCTAATTCCACTCCGCGCCACCCGTACCTTCGTTCCTCACTCTCCCGCGCTTCAATCTCTGCTATGACGGAGAGGGAGAAAAGAGACCGAGTCTGTGGCACTGCACGAAGAATGTTGTAGACACCCCGAAGGAGGACTTGGTCGCGTGTGAGTCGGACATTTTGGAGTGCTTCGTAGCTCTGTCTGGAAGATAGAGGTGTTTAGAAAACTTAATCAGTTGGTACCAATCTTTCAATTTTGGCAGTGAAATGAGTGGGATAATTAACTCACAAGTCTATATTGCAGTGTTGAACGGTTAATCCCAAGGCATGAATGTAATTAGAAGAGTTTGGGCCCTCTTTTGTGGCACCACGAACTACAAACACCTGATCAGAAGAACGTAATTAAAAACTCCCAGCACCAGTGTATTTTAAATCTGAATGGATGAAGTTATTCAGTGATTCAGTACCTTTAGAAGGGGTGTACATGTAGCACATACAATACCACACAAGCCAGGGATAAGCCAACATTGGTAGAGACTGCTCAGTGGGTCTTTACTCGATAGCTGTGTGGGGTAGTTACAATATTATACAGGGTGCTTCATAATAATCGAACCACATCCCAATTGTGCGTTATCATGCATTTCATTTTGCTTTTAACAACTAAAAAGGCCCAGGTTATTGAAATATTCCCTCTATTACATGTACCTATACCCGTACTAGGAACCGACCGAATCAGGAAATACTGGTCCCTGATTGGCTGATAACCAGTCACGTGACCTAAATACCCCTAAATAACGAGTTCTGATTGGTTGTTTACTTGTGTCGGTCGGTTCCTGCTATACCCGTACTCAGAACCTACCTGCGAGAGAGATTCCTGTAGTTGACTGTTTCCATGTTGCTGAACAGCGGATATAAAACTAGCACTAAGTTTTACTGGATCAATTCGTACTTCTTTACCCTCTTGTCTTGCTACTCCTAGCATTAACTATACAAGGGTGTCGAGGGTTTTATTTCATAGATGGGGCAGTGAATATGGAGCTAGAAAAAGGGGTAAGACATATAAACAAGGTACGTATCTTTTTATAAGAGTAAGAAAGCAGCAAAATAATTTCAGTGGAAAATAAATATACTGACTATCAAAGTCACACTTTTCAAACACACACTTTTCAAAACTCTCTAAGATCGGTCAGCTATTGGGAGATGGTGTTAAAGATTATCTAGTCCAGCACCGAGATCACCCATATCTGGTAGACCACTACCACCCTCTCCATTCCTCTGCTTCATCTGGCTCTCATACATCGTCTTGTTGATCATCTGCTTCATATTATCATCACCAGTCTCGTACATTTGTTTCATGAGGGACATCATCCCAGCGTTGGGGTCAGCATCCTTATCTACCTTGGGTCCCTCGTCCACCTTATCGTCCTTGGAGGCCTTCAGGGAGCCCCAGTTGCCAGGACTACTCTTCACAAGGGTAATGGTAGCACCAGTCTTGGTGGTTTTAATTGAACTCTCCTCAACATTAATAGTGCCCTTTAGGTTGCCGATAGTTAGAGTATGGTTCTTTCCTGCGACACCACGAAGCATCACACTCACTGATCGACTATCGAATGTGGGCTCAACTTTCTCAATCTGCTGCCCGGCCTCTTTGATACCTGTGATATAGATTTTAACTGCCTTGTTCGTCTCATCCCACGCGTAGTTGTTAATTTTCTTGGTAGGCAATCCTTTAGCAGCTGCAACGACAGGTTTAGGCTTGTCGATGGTGGAAAGAATTCCGTTCTGTCGCTTTATCTCAGCTTCCAGAAGATCTCGGACGACCGGTCGTTTGCTCTGAGACAGGAGACCCTTCAGTTCATCGATGTTGCCTTTAATATCTGTGATGTCCATGACTTACTACAAAAGTGGAACAGGTTATATTTTAATTACTTGTTATACAGTTGTTAGTTGTAGTCAAGAAAAACACAAGATTAATGAACTTTGATATTTGTAGAACAATAAGGTGGGTCAATTTTGGGTTTATTTGTCATAAAAAGTGGGAGAAATTGTTGAAAATAAATAGTTTAAAAAGATTTTCCGATCCATGCTCTGATGGAAAGACTGATACTGTTATTGTCCCATACATTGTATTACACGACCTAGAATTCTTGACTCTGGGAGCTGGACTTGGCACTCTTAGAAGCTGAAGATTTCTTGGGCAGGAGAACAGCCTGGATGTTGGGCAGAACACCTCCCTGAGCAATGGTTACTCCAGCAAGAAGCTTGTTTAGCTCCTCATCGTTTCGTACAGCTAACTGTAAGTGGCGAGGAATAATCCTAGACTTCTTGTTGTCACGGGCAGCGTTACCAGCCAATTCCAGGATTTCAGCAGCCAGGTACTCCATAACAGCGGCAAGGTAAACAGGGGCACCAGCTCCCACTCTCTCTGCGTAGTTTCCCTTCCTAAGGAGACGGTGAACACGACCGACAGGGAACTGAAGTCCAGCCCTTGAGGACCTTGACTTGGCCTTACCCTTGGCTTTAGCTCCTTTACCACGTCCAGACATGATTGCTATTCTGGGAAGATATATAATTAGCTTTTCGAACAGTACAAGTACAGGTGGAAGAGACAAATGTGATTTCAAATGAATATTAGAAACAATTTTATCCAGCATACCGCATGGAGTTTTATAGCCCCGAAAATATATCTTGATTTTGCATTGTAGAATCTACAATGCTTTTCATTGAAACAAAAATGGTGTACGAACACATGGTAAAGTCCGTTTCAAGCGACTTGACCCGTAATTCTTGGAATTTGGCGCATTGCGCGTGTATTTACAAAGGGGAAATCCTGAATTTCCAGGAATCTCAGGTCAAGTCGTTTGAAACGCACTTTAACAAAAGAAACTTAAGACACTCTCAATATTTATTTATTTATTTATTCAATCTAATTTGTATACATTGAATCACAATCAACATACACGCCCCTTCTTGCGGGCAAAATCGGATATTCAATAAATTCAGACCTCCTGATAGAAATTAAGGCTATTTAGATAAAGATAGCAGTTATAAAATAGTTGATAATTAAAGTATAAAAGTATAAAAGTATAAAAGTTATTAATTAGATTAAGTTGAGTAATTGGATAATAAGGATAATATAGTAAGTAGACGATTAAATAATTAAGTGAGAATTAAGTGTAATAAATTAAATAAAAACTGTGGTAAAAAGATTAAAAAGCATGATATGGCCGATGCAATGAGGGAATGAGAACAATTAATAAAGCTAACAGCCTCGAGATTAACGGTTAATAGTAAACTAATAAAACTGTGATAATAATGATTTGACGGGAGATGGGTGGTGGGAAGGGTGATGAGAGGATAGATGATATCAATAGTAATTAAAGCTAACATTAAAGCATGATATTAATCTCGGTAGTTAAATAAAGGATAGGGCTACTGGGTTAGAAGATCATCTCCAAATGCTAGGCTATCATAGACTTCACTGACTAACATTCTAAACTTGTGTTTGAGGTTTCTATCTCTAGTGAAGATCAAAGGTATGTGAAAATTGGCATTGCAGACCGAAAGGGGTAGACACTGGTCCCTAAGAGCTGTCACTGCACCAGCCGCCGTACACTGGAATAGTTTATGGTATGGAGAGTCCAACTGCTCACCACATTCCAAGCAGTAGGGTTCTTCATTCGCCTGGCCACGACCCTGGACGGAAAATGCAAAGTTCTGGAACCTTAAATTGTGTCCGTGTATGAAATCAAGGATCCTCGTTGAAGTTTCTCTGTTCATTGATCTTGTAACAAGTGGGCAAGCAGCAACGGCGCCCGTGTCCACATATTTTTCCAAGTCTTCAATCAATCCAGTTGTTTGCCCTCTTATAATGTCTGGAAGGGATGCTCGAACGTAGTCGTCCCATATCTTGGAGAAGTATGCATCCATATCTTCTTTGGAGTAGTGAAATCTTTCCGAATCATACGTCATGAGGTCGCACTGCCTTAAAAAGGACCGTCTTCCTGTCTCCCTCCCAAGGTCTCCATCCTGTTCACAATCTGCCCACTCGAGGTACCTCTTGACATTCGTCGTGTGATGGTAGAAGTAGTGACTAGGCTCGGACTCAATTTGGTAGAGTTTAGCAGTCATCGTGTCCCCTGCTTTTAGTCCTTTAAGGATGAATTTCGTTGTTAGAATATCCAGGGTCAGTTTCAGTGGAGGAACACCTGTTAGCATATCTGACAGTACGCCTGAGATGTGGAACTGGCTGCCGAGGATTTTCAGTTTTGCTCTTGCAAGAAGGTCCTTAAAATAGTCCAAGCGATGCTTCAGCCAGAGCGGCGCTGCATAAAGCAGTTTAGTAAGGACGACAGTTCTAAATAGAAGGGACAACGCAGAACTGTTCATTCCTGCTGTTCTAGTGGTTGATCCGGAAAGCTTGTTCCAAGTAAACCAGCAGTTCTGAAGTGTGTAACTTGCATGTTTCTTGAAATTCAGCTCTGAATCCAGATACACACCTATAGTACCTTACTGGAGTCGGCATAGTTAATAACCTTGGATCCAAGTGTCATCCTTGGAAAGTCAACTGGTTCACTTCTTTTCGGGAGTATCACCAAGATTTCCGTTTTATCCCTTTCACAATTCACAACGAGTCTCCACCTTCTACACCATGCCTCCATGTAGTCCAGTACCGATTTCATAGCCAAAGCACATTCCTGGTTACTTCCTGTAACCACAACTGTCCCATCGTCAGCAAATTTGAAGCTCTCACTACATCCTCGAGCCTGAGTTGGAAGATTTCTTGTCGTCAGCAGGTCTGCAACATACAAAATAAACAAGAGTGGGGACAAAACTCCCCCCTGTGGTAGTCCGATCATAGTGCATCTCCTAGTTCTTCCCACTTTTCCATTAATCTTAAGCCTGACTGATCTGTTCGACAGCATGCAATGAAGCATTAGACACTCTCAAAGGCAAAACGTTACCTTGATCCAGACTCAGAAGCTGATAGGACAAAAAGCTTGCGTGATTATTATTATTATTAAATCTGTTTACAATAACTTGACACTGTCAATATTGTCCTTGCGTGAGAGTGCCCCAATACAGACCACAAACAGTTAGAATATCAGAGAAATTTGTTTGATTGGTGTAATTTTGAGCGTGATATTTTAGCTATTATCTTTCATACAGACCACAGACTTTATGACAGGTTGCAACACCGTTCTGTCGTGCGGCAGAGTTGGTACGCTATAACCTACAGCCACACACACACATGGTAACTGGTAACATAAAGGAAAAGTTGCAGTAATCTGTATCGGTAGCCGTCTGCAGCGAAGTGCGAACTTTTCAGCCCTTTTTTCGCACAACAGATCATGGCTCCATTCTCTGATGCAGTGGTGAAACTAAATGTTTACAAGTTTACAAGTTTACAATTAAAGTTTTATTTATAAAGAAACAGGCCTTCCCTGAATGGGTCCACCTAAATAAAATTGACCCTCTGACTGGAGGACGATCGTGAAATCCTGTCAAGTAATTGCCCAATGATGATTTGAACTGATTCAAGCTCACACATGAATTGACAGCAGCTGGTAGAGTGTTCCATAAATGAGCTGCTCTTGGACCAAATGAGCAGTGAAATTGATTAGCTCGCTTCGTTTCTGCTCTATAGGGGTAAGGTGGTGGGACTATCCGCATACCCAGTCTAGCGTGCTGTTGAAATACTAGGTTGGCAGAAAATGGTTGGCAGAAATGTAAATGTAATGTAAATTATCCCACTCAATAGTGAATATATACCCAGAAAAATGGTGCCAACGCACTCTCTAGGATGTGTACACACATTTGTTGTGAGTCGTGAGAAAGGAGACGAATGACGATATTTGTCAGAAGACAGAAATGCGAAAAAATCAAAATTTGGACTTGGCATACGTTGCGCGCATGAGTGATGAGGGGGCTGCAGCGCATTCCAAAATTTGGACCAAAAAAACTGACATGAGGAAATTCCTGACAAAAAATCTTTCGATT
Source organism: Hormiphora californensis (assembly GCA_020137815.1). Lineage (NCBI taxonomy): Eukaryota > Metazoa > Ctenophora > Tentaculata > Cydippida > Pleurobrachiidae > Hormiphora > Hormiphora californensis. The sequence goes on from CM035352.1 coordinate 5,925,678, forward strand.
TTCAGCGCGCGGCTTTCCTTGAGAAAATTATTTTTGGCAGCGTATTTAACCATAGGGATCCCTAATAAAGTTGTGACTTGTCACCAAACATGTGGTTCCCGTGGCGGCGCGGCTTCAAAATGCGCGATTGTAACTTGTCACCGCATGGTTTACGCCGCGCCGCAGCTACGCGCAGTGGGAACCACGTGCGTTTTGGTACGCGCACACGCGGTGACAAGTCACAACCGCGCCTCCGCAAGACTACAGTGACAAGTCACAACTTTATTAGGGATCCCTGTTTTTGCCCGGTCACAATTCGCGCGTTACATTTACATGCATTTTTTTTAGTCACCCACTTTTGGCACCAACTACAGAACATGTAAACTCATTTTATAATTTTTAACTTTTACCCCCCCAAAAAAATTTGGCACCAACTTTAACGTTTTTGGGGCCAGCGTTAAAATCTGGGTGTTTTGGGAGTGCTGACAAACGGTTTTTTAGGGTTAGGGCTAAGGTAGGGTTAGGGTTTGGGTTGGGGTTTGGGTTGGGGTTAGGCCTTGACATTCCCTACCAGATAAACTTTGAATCAGCCAAAACGGTTGAGTGGTTTGGCGGTTAGAGCCATTTTAGTGAATCAACTTTTTTGGCAGCGCGCACCTGTAAACAGGCCTCCAAACACCCAGATCGTAACGGCGCCCCGTTTTTGGCCATAACTCAGCTAGTTCTTGGCCAAATTGCTTCATCGTGGGCTCTTTGGAAAGGGGGTATCGAGCTCTTTCCACACAGCACAAGTTTTAGCAAATTGCGGAGCTATGGCACGAAACGGCTTAAAACGTGCATTTTTTGCACCGATTTTTCGATATTCTCCCCTATTTAATTCTTGCTCAGATCTCTTTATTCAGGGTGTGTATTTCATAACTTGTAAAATCTAATTAACTCATTACTCGTTGTAGCGGTGCAAATGAGAGTTTGGTCATGTCTCCAGTTTCCCCAATCAATTATCATCGTGTGCATGTTTACGTTCTTACCCAATCTCGATTCTGTATCCCACTGGGTTCGTAAAGATGGTGACATACTGCAAAATGTAAGTAATTTACCCAAATTATCATCTTTATGTTGGATTCTAATTAAATGGGAGGGCATATTATATATTGCCAATTATGAATTCAGAATTGTCAAATATGTATGTAAATTCAGATTCAATAATACTTTAATAGAATCCATAATTAGTTAGTAGATCTCGTTATTGTAAACCTTCATCAGGATCGCTCTCAATTTGATTTGAAGGACTACGGGAACATGCACAAGATAGTAGAACAGGAGAACCTGGTAAAATCTGCAGATGACATACTGTCTCACCTTGAATCTGTGAAGAAAAAGATATCAGATCATGCCCCCTTGGTAAGAGACATCAACATGCTCAGTCAATACCAAGAATTAATCATTAACAACCTAGTAAACAATTTCACCTAGTGCAGTGAGTATCTCTTTAATAAGTTATTATCATCCCAGCTCAATATGGACGACTCAATTGGCGACAAGGACTGCCTAGAGTCTGGGCTATTATCGGATTTCGACTTTTCCATTTTACCTGCCATCGGTAAACTACATAACGGCTCTTCAGTATTTGAGCAGTATATGTGCGAGGCATCAGTACCAAAGAATGTTCCTGATTGTACCAAAACTCCCCAAACGTTTTCAATGGGAGATTATCAACACATGAAAAGTAAGACACTTCATACACCTAATCAACATATTAGTTCTTTCCAATCCAAAGTTTTACTCAACAATCAATACATTTGTTGTACAACTTTGTCAAGTTGTTTTGTTCACTGTGTTTCTGTTCAGGTATCCCATTTATAAAGGAGACGATGGGGAAGCCTGTGTTTGCCCTTGTGTCGTACATCCCTACGGACGATTTGGCACTTTACGGGCATTGCCTTCACAAACACATGCACCAGGTAAAATATAATACCCCCTAACTGTTTCGAGCAGGTATCAGAGTTGCAGTTACAGTTAGATAATCTACAGTAGATTGTTATGTTCTAACCCTAACGGGGGTTGGGGCGCGTGAAACACAGTCTAGCTAGGCAACCTGTAGATACCAGGGAGCTTAAAGAGGGGTCCAAAATGTTTCACTTTTCAGAACCAAACGAATTGGCACGTCTATTTCGGAGCATCGTTCTACTGGCGACTAAGGGGTAACGATGTCGCTGCGGCTCAGTGCATAACAAGGAGTCTTTACTATGCTGGATCCGACGTGTAAGTAGCTTCTTGTGTTGTTCGCTGTTACATGTGCTTTTAGTGTCAATCCCACCCCTATAATCTAGAGAGAGAGACGAGAGAGAGAGAGCGCGATGAGCGAGAGAGAGAGGAGAAGACGAAGGGGAGAGAGCAGAGAACATGAGAGAGAGCGAGAGAGCGATGAGCGAGAGAGAGAGAGAGAGATAGAGCTACTAGCAGAGCTATATAGCTTACTCTCTCCCTCTCTCCTCTCTCTCTCTCTCTCTCTCTCTCTCTCTCTCTTCTCTCTCTCTCTCTCTCTCTCTCTCTCTCTCTCTCTCTCTCTCTCTCTCCCTCCATCTCAGAGAACTGAGGGATGGCCCCCTCGTCACCCTCGCTAATCTTCTCTCCAATGCTGGATTTGATGCTGACGCTGCTCTTGTTATGGAGCACAGCGCAGAGAGCCCTTACCTTCAGCAGCTAAAATTATGGAGCGCTGGAAATCTGTACACTGTACGTGATAGCATTATTTGGCTTAGCATTAATTAGTTTAATTAACTTAGCATTGATAAATTGACTTGATTAACTTATATTATCAGATGATAACTAGTTCTTATGTTGTGGCTGTAATAGAAAGAAGATATACGCCTCATAAACCCTTGACCACTACACATTCTCTGTTGTTACCACAATTTACTAAAAAGATATCACCCTACTTGCAGTTGGCAGAACAATACAAACTATCCCTGACGCTCTACAGTCGTGTAACTGCCTTGGGACCCTTCCCCTTGGCAACAGAACGACTGAAAACTATGGATTGTTATAGTAGTGTTATACAACGAATGGAGAAACAAAACAACGTGTTGAGAGACACACTTAGAAAACTCCAAGTAAATACCCCACTGACAGAGATGTCAGGGCATTCTTTCTGTACAGACAAACTGACAAACTGAGCTTTGTCTTGAGTACTGACTACTACCTGCTTTGTCCCTAATTTCACACCCCCCCCCCCCCCACAACAGATGCGCCATGAGTTGGAGACTGACTATATAGGTGTCCAAGAGGCACTGTTTAGTAACATGGACAACACCACCCTGCCTGACGATATAGTGGAACATATCAGAAACACCGAGGAAGCAGTCATTAGTGAGTCATTATGTAATGTTACAGTATCAGTGAGTCATTACATCATGTTACAGTATCAGTGAGTCATTACATAATGTTACAGTCAAACCTCGGTTAAATTCCGAGGTCTGGTGAATCGAGGTTTGTCTGTACAAGACAATGTATATATGACATCTGGTGATATGGATTGGATCAATAACACTCCCTCTCCATCTAGATACACACAATCTAGTAATAGAACAGCAAGAAATCCAAAACACCCTGGTACCTACCAAGTTCCAGTTTCCTGCCAGTGTTGAAAATGCAGAACGCACAGAGGATGACATCATGGAGAAGATGGTGGGAGATTTGGAAGAATTGCTGCAGTCTAAACTCAAGAAACAACTCAAGAAATCGGTAATAGTATAACACTGCATTGCGTAGTGCGTAGTCTAATTTAGTTGTAGTAATTTAGTAGTAATTTAGTACATAATATAATTCGGATATTAGTGACACTGTGTATACCGTTTTTTTGTTTTAACGATATTTATATTGTGGAAATGGGTAGAGGTTATAACTTGTAACCTCTTGTAATGCAAGATAATCTCTATTTATAGGATACGAGCAAGAAGGATATATCCTGGATCAGGGAGACAAGAAAGAAGTTAGAGGAGTTAGTGAAACAGATAAAACAGCAGCTCTCAGACCCTGAGGAGGTACCTGTTATTTATGAAGATGAGACCGAAGAGGAGGACAGTAATCTGGCGGACAGAGGTAAGGGAGGAAGAGTTTTATATGTGGTGATTTAAATGATATGTTACAGTCAGGATGATACCAGTTAGTTTTGCCTAGCTAGACTCTGTTTTGCGCACCCCGCCCGCAAATGTAAAGGAGGGTTAGAACATAACAAATTTAGTTATATCTATCTCCCCCTCAGAAAGTGGTGACCCCGTGGTCGAGATGGGTGCAGTTGTAATACCTCCTAGTACTGCTACCCGGGGGTTGGCCGCCCCCACCAGCCGACTAGATGGTCCCCAGGTGGAGGAGGAGGATGATGAGGAGGAGGAGGTGGTAGAGGAGTTTATCCTTACCACTGATGCCGAGGCCTTCCCACCTTCTGAATCGGCTGAAGAGGAAGAAAGACGGGAGAGAATGGAGAGGGTAATTAAACCAAAAAGCGAGAGTGAGACGAGACTGAGGGAGACGAGAGTAAGGGAGACGAGACTGAGGGAGACGAAAAAGATTGAGACGAGACTGATCAGTGAGGGAGACTTCGCTAGCAAATGTATTTGTTAACCAAGAAATTAACTTTTCAGGAAATTGATTGTGTAGAGAAAGGAACGTGTCGTCTTCCCACTGGTATCCACAACCAAGTAAAGAGGAAAGTTGGTGCCATCCTTAGCGAGCCGTTCGAGGTAAAATAAACTTCATTCATTAGGAAATTCAAATTCATCATAATAATATCATGATTGCTAATGTTCTCCAGATTATAAAGAGCGATGATCGTGGTAGGCGGGGTATGTCAGCTTCAGAGATCGTAGAAATTGAAGCTCGCCGGTTGCTCCATTCCATCCGAACTCAGCCAGATAGACCCGCTTTGGATGATAGCTCATTATTGGCATTGATAGAGAAGAACGTGAACTCAACTGATCTCGATGGAGATCTGGAGAGAGCGAAATTGGAGGTACCTATGAAACACATTTATTAGAACCAAATACCAATTCAGTGTATGTTGAATGATTGGTTTATCTCCGCGATCACACTATTATCATATTCAAGTTGGTTGGATCGTTTATAATATTTGACCCTCACAACCAGGTACAAGGTGCCCCTGAGAGTGAGGTAGTGGACCCCATTGAGATCAAGTTTGGGGAGGATTCATGGGTCATTCGCATGTACAAGGTAACTTTCGTGGAAATCAGATCTCAATTATTTTCTCCCCCCCTCCTCTATCCCTCTCTCTCTCGCCACCAGGTGTCAGTCAGTAAGATGAGTGCTGTTAGACTGGAGCAGTGTCACAATTACGTCCCCATCTTCTCTCACCCCGATCCCTATATTCCAATCTCTCCCTCTATCATCGGATATAACCGCCAGTAAGTTCTTCTTGTTTTTCTTGTTGTTGGAAGGTTGTAATAGTGATAGAGGCAATAGTTGTAATAGAGGTGTGTACTGCAATAGGACCACTAAATCTACTTGGTAACGAAGTAACCCCCCATTGCCAGCGCGGGAAGGTTGCGACTCTTTAGAGGGGTCATTTCTTGGTAACGCAGTTCCCCCTACATTGCGGGCACGCTAAAACGTGCCTTACTATCGCAATGCCCTCGACAGAGGGGTAACTTCGTTACCAAGGTCATTTCGTAACTAATAAATCTACACCCCTTATTAGACTGAGACAGTTGTTGAACCCTCATCCATCTACCCATTACGCCCTGTCACCAGACTGCACACGGTACATGCGGCTGGAGAACTGTGTTCGTTGCTACGATGATGTCCCAGGTAAGGAGAGACAGATAGTTTTATGAAGGAGTAGATAGTTTTATGAAGGAGTAGATTGTGTGGTAGATGTATATCACTGGGCTAGTAAGGAGAGACAGATAGTTTTATGAAGGAGTAGATTGTGTGTTAGATGTATATCACTGGGCTAGTGAGTGTTTGTAGTGCACACATGTACACATTAATCCATGAGGAACTAGAGATCGCTCTCCCGTCTGTCATATCTTACAGCTGCTACTGCACGTTGCAGTACCTATAATAATTCTGCAGAGAGATATACCCCCCTCCCAGTGTTTCACTCCCCTCATTCTGGTTGGTGACGCAGTCACCCTTACAACTCGTGCGCTACGCGCGCGAAAACGAAGCCCGCATAGCGGGCTGAGTTGTAGAGAGGTGATGGCGTCACCAATCATTCTGGTCACTTCACACCCATTATCACAGTTCACACATCACACCAACCCATTATCACAGTTCACACATCACACCGACCCATCATCACAGTTCACAGTTCACACCGACCGATCATCACAGTTCACACTTCACACCGACCCTTTATCACAGTTCACAGTTCACACCGACCCATTATCACAGTTCACACATCACACCAACCCATTATCACAGTTCACACATCACACCATCACCAGGTGTGAACCAAGAGGAGTATGATACACGGCACATCCTAGAAGATATAACCCGCTTTGAGCTATCCATGATATCGGGTTATGTGGAACTCCTTGGAGCTGCATTGGACTCCGCTATTCGCACGGTAATGATATTTGTTTAGCAGGCGGGTTCTCTAGTGTTATATTGGGTAGAGAGTCTCTACTAGAGAGTCACTACTAATTGTTATAGAACAGATGTTTAACGGTGCTACCCTGCCACGATTAGTAAAATCTTAATGCGATGATAGTTTGACTCACTTTATTTATATTTATTAGTATCTCTAATCCCCCTACTAGGAGCCTGACAACTGGTTACTCTACTACACAGCTGCACTCTACCACCGCTCCTTCACATTTGAACTGGGTCCAGCTATCCAGTGCTCTAGACGGGCTCTAGCTCTCGCCCCGATCATGGAGAGGACAGGTCCTGTTCTCACCCTCTCCAACCTTCTCTTCCAGGCTAGGAACATCCCCTCTGCAACAACAGTCGCGTTGGAACTCCTTCAGACGGATCCTGGACAGGTGAGTTTAACACAACCATGTTAGACAGTGCCTAATTAACACACCCACAGTTTAATTATGTGATCCAGGCCAGAAACATATAGATCGGATAGCTGTTTATGAGCCGCCTGACAATAAGCCAGAAAGAGCTCTCTACATAGCATTCCAAAGCAATAACGAGTCTACTCACCCTCCAATTCCCTTGTTCTCCCTAGAGATATAATTACCTTGTTTCAGTTTCTCCATAGAGTCCAAGCATCAGCTCTACAGATTGCAATCGGGCGACCCGAGGGCCAGTTTATGTATGCCATGGAAGCGCGGCATTTGATTGAGGCATCACCCATAACGGATCACCTTATAACCTCTCTCTTCTGCTACTACAACATCCACAAGGAGTTCCAGGAGCCACCGCACAAGAAGAAAGGTATGATAAAATTAGCACTGGAATTTTGAAATTGAAAGAAAAAATACCGTGAAATTGCCGTGAAATGAGTTTAACACATCTATATTAGACTGTGAAAAGCTGGTTTTTTAATGTTGTTGCCAGATTTGAGTTTTATTGATTGAATTCACAAGTCGCTGTCGTCGAGTTACTATAAAAACTGCCGCCTCCCTCTATTTGCCAACCACAATTCTTGCTAACCACAAATCTTGTTGAATCATGAAGTCTGCTCTGGTATTTCTGGTCCTAGTTGCTGCTACATCCTCCCTGTGTATTTGGCACAAGTGGAACTGTAACGAGGGTAACGGCTGTGGAGGTTCTATGGGTGCAGTTTCGGGTGTGAGGAGGGTCGGTGTGCCAGTAGTTGTATGGGTGCATGTGCTGCTATTTGTGGGGTACCCGGTTAACCACCACTGATCGCTAATCAAGTAGTCCCGCCGGGGGTTCCAGTTGAACGGGGGGAGACTATACACTCGGTGGGGTGATCTTAGGCAGGTGGGTGGGTGATAGGTTTGTTCAGATTGCGGGTTCGTCACCCAGGATTTCTCAAAACAGGGGTTCACCGGGTTCGTAACTGTAGTCTTGGGGGGTAATCACCACACAATCTTCAATCTTCACTGGTCACACAAATTTGGTGCACATGCAGCAAAGTAAACGCTCACATCGACAGCAGTACGGTCAAGAAACGGGCAAGTTCTCCTCAAGCAAGGATTGGTAGGTGCTCTCGGGCATAAAATGACACTGTCTCACTCTTTCACTTGGCTTTAAATATCCCGACAAACAAAAGTCACGTGATATCCGTACCAGAAACAATGCGGAACAACACCAAAGTTCTTACCACTTCTCCGACTCGAACTGTCGACACCGTCCAAGTAAAAGAGGCGATACTATCGGACAGACCCGTCTGACTAACTTTCACTATGGCTCTCTCTACTCACTACCTATTCTCACTCTAAGCTATCTGACAGTCTTAGTAAGCTCATTGTTCACACCTCACTCACCAGAGCTCTCGCAATGGCTGGGAAAACGTGACAACTCACCACTAAAACTAGGGAAAGGGATACTGGGGTAACAGGGGTATCTCTCATATCCCACATTACCCTCTCCTGTGAAACAGAAATTGACCCATTACTCCAGGTTAGAAAATATTCTCTTCTCAAAGCTCACTGATACTCTAAGACTAAAAGAAATTAAACTACATGAACTCACTCAATATAAACTCTTCTCATATATGAAGTTTCGTCTATGGCGGTTATGGTTTATCTGGACAAACACTCTCAGGGACAAACATTCAAACAGACTAACTCAGGGACAAACTAACACAGGGATAAACTAGCACAGGGATAAACTAGCACAGGGACAAACTACCACAGGGACAAACTAACACAGGGACAAACTAACAAGGTACAAACTAACACAGAGGCAAACTAACTCAGGGACAAACTAACACAGAGACAAACTAACACAGGGACAAACTAACTCAGGGACAAACTAACAGAGGTACAAACTAACACAGGGACAAACTACCTCAAGGACAAACCACCACAGGGACAAACTGACACAGGACAAACAACAACAGGGGCAAACTAACGCAGGGACAAACTAACTAACAACAAACACAAGGAAAGGACAAGGCAGCCACTAACATTCAAGCAGACACTTAGACAGTCACCATTTTCTAACAACAGTCACATAAAAACCATAGACTATCAACAATTATTTGTCCAGACGAAACCCACAACACGTCTTAAGATCTGTCATGAGGCGCTCTCAGATACTCAAAGTCAAAGAGATATATATAAAGTTATAATTCTCTAATTACTCTCAGAATTTGCTCCCTCTGGTTCTGCAAAGAAGAGTGCACATGCACGTCGATTCTTCACAATTCTCGAACTGCAAAGAAGAGTGCACATGCACGTCGATTCTTCACAATTCTCGAATTACTCTCAGGATTTGCTCCATCTGGTTCTGCAAAGAAGAGTGCACATGCACGTCGATTCTTCACAAAACCAGACGGGCAACTCAACTTTATGACCGAAGGTACAAGCATACATACACAAGTTCCTATCAGTCACAAAAATGGCTCAAGGTGTTACTGATAAAATTCGCTATACAGTTGGTCAGACGATACTGGAATGTGGTGACGGGGACCAAACCTTCACCACAAAGAACATATCAGCAACTTCTCGTGTCAATTCGTATAGACGATACTACGACGTCGAACACGGTTCGTCTATTGAGCCTTCGCGACGTCTCGCATCTAATCTCATCTAAACCCGACGTCTCAGGCGTGTTCTGGGGTAATCACATTCTCTCAATTACATATTCTCATCTTCAGCCCAGATCACTAATCAAGGGTTAAAACGCTCAACTCTTCTCGATTTCAGCTCACTCTCCAATCTCTAGATAAACTCAAAAGCTCTCAGCATTACTCTTTTATGGGTCGCTATGTCTAAACTATAAACGTGGGGATAATGGAGGGTGAACACGTTCATAGTCCAGATCAAGCTAGTCTCAATGACTAACTATATAATATTCTCTAAATTCTGTTTAGCACTGTCCTAAGAGAAACACACAAACGGGCACTTGCTCTAACGACTCAGCTCCAGAACTCTCAGCGGATATACTAACTTTTACTAGACTCGGAATTTTGCAAACGGGGTGTTGTTTCTGGCACGGAAATCATAATAGGGCAGCAACCAACAAACTTTCATCAGATCAATGATTACGAAAGAACAACTCGTCATTAGAGACACCACAGTTTGAGCCAGTCAAGAGAAAACGAATTCACTTGACACGTTGTTCTTTCACTACACAAAGTCGTTCATATTGTAAAACGTGTCAATCCTTACCCATACCCAGAACAGAACAATATAATCAGTCCTTGACAGTCTAACAGTTTGCCGTAACGGACAACACTTAGCTATGTGACGAATCCGAAATCCACACTCTGGTGGCTATGGGACCAGGGCACTTGACCAGGGAACACTTGGACACGGGACCACAGATCCACAAAACCGCCCAGAAATCAAGAATCACAAGACCGCAAAGAACACAGCATCACAGGACCGTCAGGAACACAGCATCACAGGACCGTCAGGAACACAGCATCACCAGGACCGTCAGGAACACAGCATCACCCGGACCGTCAGGACACAGCATCACTGCACATGGCTGCCAGAATTACAGCATCACACCAGGACCATTGACCAAACGACGCCAGGAACGACCACATGGAAACCCGGAACAGTCACACAGGAACAGATGTAAGCATAGCACCAGAATCGCCAATGTCTCCGATCAGTTTCTCGTCGAACCGTCAGTTCCTCTGGCACGATAACAAACTGCCTGATATTCTCCACACATACTTGGACTCCTCTCTGTTCAGTATTGGTCCTTCGGGGTGCCCAGATGTGGGGTACCCGGTTAACCACCACTGATCGCTAATCAAGTGTCCGCCGGGGGTTCCAGTTGAAGGGGGAGACTATACACTCGGTGGGGGTGATCTTAGGCGGTGGGTGGGTGATGGTTTGTTCAGATTGCGGGTTCGTCACCCAGGATTTCTCAAAACACAGGGGTTCACGGGTTCGTAACTGTAGTCTTGGGGGGTAATCACTCACACAATCTTCAATCTTCACTGGTCACACAAACTTTGGTGCACAGCACGCAAAGTAAACGCTCACATCGACAGCAGATACGGTCAAGAAACACGGGCAAGTTCTCCCTCAAGCAAGGATGGTAGGTGCTCTCGGGCAATAAAATGCACACTGTCTCACTCTTTCACTTGGTTTAAATATCCGACAAACAACAAGCACGTGATATCCGTACCAGAAACAATGCGGAACAACACCAAAGTCTCTGTACCACTTCTCCGACTCGAACTGTCGACACCGTCCAAGTAAAGAGGGCGATACTATGGACAGACCCGTGATAACTTTCACTATGGCTCTCTCTACTCAACTACCTATTCTCACTCTAAGCTATCTGACAGTCTTAGTAAGCTCATTGTTCACACCTCACTTCACCAGAGCTCTCGCACATGGCTGGGAAAACGTGACAACTCACCACTAAAACTAGGGAAAGGGATACTGGGGTAACAGGGGTATCTCTCATATCCCACATATTGAATATGGAAAGTATCCTGAAGGGTGTTGTACTGAGTGCAAAGAATGGTGTTTCCTGGAGGGGGCTGATGGCGGGGATATCACCTGTTCTACAAATGCTGACTGTGTACCCTTCAAGAATAACGAATGTAATGGACGATGTGCCGCATTCTAGATCACTCTTGGAACTCCTGGAGGAACGTTGTAACGGATCCAATTCTCTCAAACAAATACCATTATGATTGTTAATGACATGTAGTATTTAAATTGAAATATGTGTGTCTTTCCTTTTGCACAAGTTATAAAGTACATCAAAACTGAAGTCCAGTTCAGTACAATGACAGTACCTACAGTTTTTACACAACTTTTCCACAACATCACATAAAACTGGAGTCATGAACTATTGAACTGCATACATGTGTGGAGGGCGCGAAACAGTTCCAATGGTTAGGAGCGCGCGCATTCTCCCACCCCTCGCGACCGGGACGAGAGACTTTTACAGGGTGTAAATAAGACACCCTGTACTCTTATCATTGCTCCAATGACCGGCCATGACCGGGAAATACTGGGGAAGTAGGAGGAAGATGAGTTGGTGTTTAGCTAATGGGGGGGGGGGGGTGGTGAGCTTTAGCATGGGTCACCAATGCAGCAGCATATTATAGTTCAAAAACACATCAAAATTTTAACAGTGGTAGTAAAGAAAAACATTATGTACAGTCATAAAGAAAAACAGTACACACTTCAACACATAACATTTCGCTTGTTTCAGTAATCAAAGGGAAAGTGAGCTACAGGAAGCAGCACCCACCCTTCACTAAGGGAGCTAAACGACTCCTAGACGGAGAACTGTGGAGGATTGAACACAAGAGCGGGGTCTACGTTGACGTTACTTGGACCACCGATTGAAATGAACAATTTTTGTAGACAAATATTTGTTGTAAAGAGGCGAGAGGCACAAAGAAAAATAGCTGTAGTCTTCCAGTTTTTCAATATTTGTAGTTTGTAGAGTTTTATGCACGACTAAAAGCTATTTTATAGGGTTTTTACCACTTTTTAATACTAATAATAAGTTATATTAATATATATTAGGCCATAGCACTGTAATATCAATATCATACATTATTAATTAATTAACGGGAAAAAACAAAGAGTTTGTCAAATTGTTGGCCACGGTATTTCCTTCAATTCTGGGCTGTCTGTTGATTGTCTGTTACACTGTGCAGTAGGTGGAATAATCGGGTAGAATGAGCCTCGTACAGCACCTTTAATATCCATCCCGCCTGTGTGGTATAAAGGTTGAAAACCTGGAGATTTGGAGAAAAATGAAACATATAAATGGATTTGAGAATTATGAGAATCTTACCTCCATTCTGGGCCTCTAACACAGCACGCAGTTGATTGAAATCCTTTGGATTGCTGTTTCTTCCGAAATGAGCTATTTTCTGTAAATTCGTTACATCTGGCAGTTGAACTGCTGAAAATAGAGCTTTTGTAAACTTTGAGATATCAGCAAGCTTACCTCAATCATACTGTATAATTATACACAGGGGTAAATCCTGTCAAATGCAACAGGAAAGCTGTCTGGAGGCGCCGACCCGATCTGGCCGCACTGAGAATCAAAACGAGGTCTTACGGGGACATAATAATGTAGAAAAGGAAACCGGTGCTTGTCAGCGCTAAACGCCTCAAAAACTATCGCGCGCACTAACACACTGCTAACAACTAAAAGTTATTGCAACAGCTGCACCGCGCGTACCTGTCTTTGCGCTGTATCCATTTTGTGTTGTCCTGCTTGAATCTGATTGGCGACGGGGACTCCTCTTGGGGACCTTCTTAATTTGTGGCCTGTAGAATGGTGGTGTTAGATTTGATAAACATGGGGTGGATGGGGGACATTACCTTTTCTCCATCTGTCTAATGTAGGATTTAAGGTAGGATGATGTATCGGCCGCCTGAGAGATAAAGAGACATGATAAACAATTGGGCACTAATGATTTTGGGCTCTATTAGTATTATATCTATATTTAGATTTCCCTAACTCTCCATATAATATCTCACCTGTCGGGAGACCAGCTCATTCTTCCTGAGCATGCCTTGCACAACGTAGCTATCGAGTGTTCCTAGAGGGACCTGGAGAGAGGGATGTGTGAGTTGCTATGGTCACAGCGCCACCCTGTGTACTCAGCTCTCTGAACATCATGAAGAGAGAAGTGACTCAAATTGGATTAATTAAAAGTTTTAAAGATGTTTTAAATTCCTTTGGCAACTTATAATAAGTCGTTAAAAAACTTTTTTTTAAAGCTGGGAGATTCCTTGCTCGATTTTATCTGAAACTAATGATATACCATTAGTACAGTAGTTACCTTGGTAGCAAATGGTATCTGGGTTGCGTTATCGTTTCTTATGCAGTTCAAGTTGTTGTTATCCGACTCAACACTGGACCTATTAACGAGTTGTTGAGTAACAATTTAGGAGTGTAGTAAAGTCATACAACACGGACATACGTAAACCGATAATCATTCGCAGTAAGCGATAGACGATTTGAATAAGAGAATGAACGTAGAAATCAGAAAACAGCTCTGGACGACGGACGTATTAAATAACTTAGTTGTATACTATAGATCTGAATAGATGGTAAAGTAGGCTAATAATATAACTTGGGCACAGGGGACATTAAAGTGAGAGTGGACCGAATCAGAATTGCACAAGTTTGTTGTTAGGCCAGTCATATGACGTCGATATATCGCTGAAAAAGGAAGTAATTGATCTAAAAGCGATTCCACTTCCAGGGCCCTCCAATGGGTCTCTACAACCACCAAAAAAATTTACCGCGGGTACCGCGATGGAGAAATCGGTCATTTCCGGGTTTATTTTGCACCTGCATAAATATAGGCTAGGACGAATGCGATATACGGTAAAAACCGTCTTTGGAAACAAGTAGAAAAGAAATCAAGGGCACTCAAGTGTGTAGCGTCCTCGCATTAGTGGGGGTAGGTGCTGGAATTAAGTCTCTATCTTATCAGGTTAATTAGATAATTGGATAATTAGATGCGCACATAGCCGTTTTATGGTTATACGGTAAAAACCATATTTGGAAAGGAGTAGAGGAAAAACCGAGGGTACTAGAGTGATCAGCGTCCTCGAATTAGTGGGGGTAGGTACTAAAATTAAGTTCCTATCTCATCGCGTTAATTAGATAATTGGATAATTAGGTATGCGCATGACCGTTTTTAGGTTACATGGCTATAGCCACTTAGGAATGGTTTAGAGACTTTTCATTGGTGCCATTTTGTAGGCAATAGCCAAGTTATTGGGGGTCGACGTCGGACTTTTAAGCTCTATATTCAACCGTTTAGCCGTTATTTGGCATATAAGGTGCACAAAATGAGCAAAAAAGCGGTAAAAAGACCGATTTTGAGCACCTTTAAGGGTACGCTAACCAAAAATTTTTTTCGAGTGCAGGGAAATCTCTCACCGTAGGGTTGTAGGCCATGCCAAGGAGACCTCAAATATGCAATTTGAGCTCTCAAGTCGAATTCATATTTTTGCTACAGCTGTTTAAAAAATGTCCTGTAAATACGTTTTTGGCATCTCAAAAAAATTTTTTTAAAGATGGGAGCATGAAAATTTGGGGATTTGAAGAGGACATGAAGGTGAATAACCACAAAATTTTTTTTTGCAATCCGAGCTGATTTCCGGTCCTGAGATGGATTTCTTTTTTTCCACTTTAACGCCCTATTTGGCAAAGTTCCGAAAACATGTGAAAGCTGTAAATTGGTGAAAAGTTGCGTCTAACGATTATCTAAGTGGCCATAAATTTTGGGCGTGTCCTTATTTGAGATAAGCTGTACAGAGTTTTTTTTTGTGAAAGCCGTCATTTCAGAAATAAATAAATTCCCTGTATCTCAAAAACGGCTGATCGTAGAGACCTGAGACTATGCTTACACGATTCAGAAGGTCCGATTTTGGGGGGGTCTTCTGAGAGACATTTTGCTCCTACTTCAACCGTTTTTGCTGTAATTGCGAAAAACAAAAACCCATCTTCGCCATTGTGGATTTTTTGTGATTTTGTTTTTGGTGATTATAGGGACCCATATGGACCAAATAGTGAAGGAATTAGCTTGTTACACATTTTTACATAGTTTCGGCCCTTTCTTAGCCAAAATTCCCTAATTACAGGATATTCGAGTTTAGCTTTTGCCCTTTTCATAGAATTTGTTTTTCGCAATTACAGCAAAAACGGTTGAAGTAGGAGCAAAATGTCTCTCAGAAGACCCCCCCAAAATCGGACCTTCTGAATCGTTTAAGCATAGTCTCAGGTCTCTACGATCAGCCGTTTTTGAGATACAGGGAATTTATTTATTTCTGAAATGACGGCTTTCACAAAAAAAACTCTGTACAGCTTATCTCAAATAAGGACACGCCCAAAATTTATGGCCACTTAGATAATCGTTAGACGCAACTTTTCACCAATTTACAGCTTTCACATATTTTCGGAACTTGGCCAAATATGGCGTTAAAGTGGAAAAAAAGAAATCCATCTCAGGACCGGAAATCAGCTCGGATTTCAAAAAAATTTTTTGTGGCTACTCACCTCTTTGTCCTCTTCAAATCAACAAATTTTTATGATCCTATCTTTACAAATGTATTTTTAAGATGCCAAAAACTTATTTTCAGTTCATTTTTCAAGCAGCTGTAGCAAAAATATGAATTCGACTTGAGAGCTCAAATTGCATATTTGAGGTCTCCTTGGCATGGCCTACAACCCTACGGTGAGAGATTTCCCTGCACTCGAAAAAAATTTTTGGTTAGCGTACCCTTAAAGCCATATAACGGCTAAATGGTTGAATATAGAGCTTAAAAGTCCGACTTCGACCCCCCATAACTTGGCTATTGCCTACAAAATGGCACCAATGAAAAGTCTCTAAACCATTCCTAAGTGGCTATAGCCATGTAACCTAAAAACGGTTATGTGCATACCTAATTATCCAATTATCTAATTAACGCGATGAGATAGGAACTTAATTTGGGTACCTACCCCCACTAATTCGAGGACGCTAATCACTCTAGTACCCTCGGTTTTTTCTCTACTCCTTTCCAAAGATGGTTTTTACCGTATAACCATAAAACGGCTATGTGCGCATCTAATTATCCAATTATCTAATTAACGTGATAAGATAGAGACTTAATTCCAGCACCTACCCCCACTAATGCGAGGACGCTACACACTTTAGTGCCCTTGATTTCTTTTCTACTTGTTTCCAAAGACGGTTTTTACCGTATATCGCATTCGTCCTAGGCTATCTTTATGCAGGTGCAAAATAAACCCGGAAATGACCGATTTCTCCATCGCGGTACCCGCGGTAAATTTTTTTGGTGGTTGTAGAGACCCATTGGAGTGCCCTGGAAGTGGAATCGCTTTTAGATCAATTAGTTCCATTTCACAACGTCATATGACTGGCCTATGTAGGTAGTAGAGATTAGCTTTCTGAGCATTTTGCGTTTTTGCCGCTCAAAATCGACCCACCCATCACTGATATATTTTTGTTATGTTGGGAGAACTCCTGTTTAATCAGTATGTATAAAACAGAATAGAAACAATCGTGGTGTTTTACTAACACATTCTGAATATAAGCAGTGAGGTTGACATGTCCATGCACAGAAGCAGGGCAATGCAAGCCAGCATATTAACAAGAATTATTGCATTATGTATTCATAATGCTGTGTTTCCCTGCCCTACCGTTTCACATGTCAGTGACATTGTCACTGCCAACAGGATCAAGGCTTGGTCATAATGACAATGTAATGTGAGATGCATACGATCTAGCTGTCAGTATACTTCTCACATAGCTTAGAGTTAGCTAACTCCCAATCACATGATACTTGCTAAGCAGCTTTTGACATTCCAACTTAACTACTTATCTAACATCTCACACTCGACTCGCAAGATGAAAATGTGTATGTAACACGCGAAACGCGCGGCAGAGCATTTCATGTTTTGTTGAGTGGCGCGCGCACACACGTCCATGAAACTGTGCCAATGAGGTGTTTGATGAAGGAGTAGCTCGTCACTGTGCGCGCGGCTCTAGTTGCTACACCGTTGCCCTCGCAACGAAAGTGTGACCAAAAAATGTCCCTCTACCGATTAGTTAGTATACCAAAATGTCGTTTTCGAATTCTAACCCTGCTATGCCTTTTTACAAAGTAAAAAGGCATCCGGGTGAATGCCTTCGGCATTCACCCGGGCAGGGAAAAAATTTAAAGAATGTGTTAGTAAAACACAAGGATTGTTTCTATCCTGTTTGATAAATATTGATCCAGCAGAAATTCTCCCAACATAACAAAAATATCTCAGTGATGGGTGGGTCGATTTTGAGCGGCAAAAACGCAAAATGCTCAGAAAGCTAATCTCTACTACCTACAACAAACTTGTCCAATTCTGATCCGGTCCACTCTCACTTTAAGCCCAAACTGATATTTTCAGATAAAATCACTAAGCAATAAGACCTACAATCACAATCTATCACTGACAAGCAACACTGCACAACTTTAAACCAATTCACAGATCATCACGCTGTTCTTGAAAAAAGTATAACGTCATTTTTTATTGCATCTTACCTTAGGTAGCTGTTATCAACCGTGACATTATCCTGATATGAGAGAGTGAGAGGTTTAGAGACTTGGAGAGAGATTTAGAGAGAGGTTTATAGACTTGGAAAGGATGGGAGTGAAAGGATGGGATTTAAATGAAAAACCAATGACATGAAGACATGGTCTCAAGAGTTAGATACAGTGAGAGGGAGAGAAGGAGAGAGTGAATGCGAGAGAGAGAGAGAGACACACAGTCACAGAGAGAGAGAGAGAGTCAGAGAGATGCACTGAAAAGAGACAAGATAGATAAGCTCAGCTTGTCAATGCTCAATTGGAAGTAAAAACCTCGCATGCACACATTACATAACAGTCAACGTGCGAAGTTTAAAACCTCTAGCTCAGTAAACTGATCACTGGCTCATTCCCAATTGGGCAGGCATCCCGGAATCTTTTGTAACAAAATGGGAGATAAAGAGGTGTATATATTTTATATATATATATAATTTTACCTTGTAAATGGTTTCCTCGGATGACTCCCGTAAAATAACCAATTCAGGCTCAGTTTCCGTTGTCCCCGTTGTTTTAGGTGGGTCCTAAAGAGGCAGATTATCTTACTATATACAATGCAGGGTGGCCTAGATATGTGACCCCCATGATGACGTATGGAGGTCCCAGTGCATGTTGAGTGTTGCAAATATCCCGTCACATGACGTATCACATCACCCATCCCTCCCCTATCCTACTGAGGATCAGTTCTCACATAGCACTCAGCAGTGCACTGTGGTGCGTGATGTGATCTCCATCAGGAGAGAAAGATACACCGAGAGAACGAACCAGAAAGAGAGAGAGAGAGAGAGAGAGAGAGAGAGAGAGAGAGAGAGAGAGAGAGAGAGAGAGAGTTCACCTTTGATTACCTTTGACAAGGTTTAGCTGAAGTAGCTTGGGATCCACTTTAGTAATGGACCCATTGGAATGTTCCTGCTGGTCTAATAGATAACAACAGGAACACTATAGCAAACAAAGAAGGCAATTTAATGAAATAAATGAAAAAGAAGAAACTTAAATGAATAGCACTCACAGTAAGTACTACTGTGTCCCCGAGGAGACCTCCACCACCTCGCCTCCTTTGATCCTAAACGACTTCCCAGGGCTCCGCACCTTCTCCTCTTTCAACTTTTTCACTAGGACCGCCCGGGCCACTCTCTCCTCAGAAGTAAGGTCGGGAGAGATATAAACTCGGGAAAACAATTCACTCTGTCTAAGTCGTGTCTTCTTACCAAGAATACACGACTGCATCTCCTTGCTTGCCAGGGATATCTTCATGGGTCTAGTCTGACCCGCTGTGAATCTCCCCAACCGCTGAGCACTCTTTACCAAGGGCTTCTCTGCCAGCGTTGTCCACAACTCCGGTAGTAGTTCTTCTTTGTCTCCAGGACTGTCAGTCAGTCCGTAGATGACGATGTTACAAGATCTGTCCTCGCTGGCTGCAGCTACAGCCCGCTGTATCCGTTGAGGAGCGAGGGATGTCTCACACTCCTTCCTCAGTACAGTAGAGAAGCTTCGCATCTCCTCCTTCGCAGTTGTCTTCACATCAGTTATGACTTCCTCCCTCTTCTCAAGTAGTTGCTCCTGCAGCTTCACTAACTGCGCCTGGGCTCCAACCAATGCTCTCTGAGCAGAGATTAGTTCCTCCTGACGCTCCACCAACTTCTTCTCTACACCACTGCACTTCCTAGCTACACTATACTGACTTCGCATCACAGGATACACCCTCTCAATCAAGAGCTTACCTGCCATCTCCACCCAGTCAACTAAATCCTTGTGACTCACTTTTTCGATTTTATACTTCGATGGGGTAGACAATGAGTCCCACAAACTTTCCTCCGCACCGTTATACTCTCCATCAAACACGCCCGTAGTGGGACGTGTTCCAGCCATTGTCATGAGTGCCTCAACCATCTCCACGGTATTAACATGGATATTTTCGAGTTCAATATCACTCAATGACCTGTTACCATTCACTTTGACTCTAGGATTCTCATTCATAACGATGGAAAGTGACCGTTACAGCTATAAAGATAAGAGAGCAAGATTTTTCATGTGCAAAGCGATAAGGACAAGCAAAAAAGAGAGAGAGAGAGAGAGAGAGAGAGAGAGAGAGAGAGAGAGAGAGAGAGAGGGGAGAGAAAGAGAGGGAGCGGGTTAAAGAGGGAGCAGAGAGATTTTCTCTCGCTCTCTCTAACCTCCCTTTCCCCCTCTCGGCTCTCTCACCTACGCTCTCTTTTTCCCTTTCCCCCTCTCTCCAAAATTACATAGATCCATAAGAACGCTCCGGAAAACCCCATCCTAGACCCTCTTCTCTCCCTTCACACGAGAAAACGTGCATGTGTTTCTATGCTAGGCGAATACCAGACAATAAAACGAGATGCACTTGTGTGCAGCGGTCTCTTAGGGGAGCATGGCGTGTGGTGGGCCTGTGTGCTTGTATCGATTGTTTCTTTCTTTTTTGCTCTTTTCCTCTCTTATCGTTCTCCTCCGCTGTTTTTGTGGTAGTTCTCCTGTTTTTTACGGTGTTATTATTTTTTTGGCGTTTCTTGATGTTGGGTCTGTTTGTCCGTGCTTTCTGGGTGCACTGTCGCTCCTTGGTTCTGTTTTCTTTGCCTTTCTCTCTTTTTTTGTTTTCGTGTGGTTGTGGGATGCTCCGCATTGGTTTCTCGCTTGGTCTTCCTTTTTTCTCTCTCGGGGTTCGGCTGGATCTTTGAACCCTTTGCTGGGTTTTTTGGGCGTTTGTTTCTTCATTGCCTGTTGTCTCTTTATCCTCTTTCGTGCTTTTTTTTTGCTTGGATGATGTGCTTTGCTTTTTGTCTTGTTACTTTTTTCTCGTGTTTGTTTGAGTTCTCTTGTTTTTGTTTTTTGGGCTTCTTGGCCCGCGTAAGCTTGGGGGGTTTCTGGGGTTTTTTCCTGGGTGCCTCGCGATCGTTCCGCCTGAGTCTTTTATGTTGAGGTGCTAAGCGGGTCTCACTTGGTGGGTTTGGAGTGGTGTTTTACGTGTGTTGTTTTGTTGGAATAGATGTTGCGTCCATTGCGTGGTAAGGGGTGTCCTTATTCCTACCGTTCTGTTGGTGGGGGGTGTGGGGTTCCTGGTGTCTTCCTTGTGTTCTTGGGGGGGTGGGTGAAGGGTGTGATTCGTTCTGACTCGTCAGTGTGTTAGGCAACTTTTTGTTTTCCTTGTCGTTTTTTTTCACTCTTTTTTTTCGTTCTTTAGTGTGGTCGTGGTTGTGATTTTTTCTTGTTTCTCCTTCATAGGTTTTGTCCGAACCGGTATTTTACTGACTTTCCCAAACTGGACATGTATGGCCCTGTTGAAGGGAAGAATCGGTCTGTTACCAAGGGACGCTGACACGGGTGTACTTGCAGGCTGCGTAGAAGGGCCGGTTTTGGAATTATTGTATGAAGTAGCCCGACTCCGGGCAGGTTTTGGAGGTGGTGATGGTTCTTCAATAACGAGGGAGTCAAAGTGAAGTGAGGGAAGTTCTAGTAAGTTTCTATAAAAAACCGGTGTTTTATCATTATGGGTGTAAAACACTTCTACAATGGTGTCGATTCCAGAACTTCTCCTCTCACTGGTTCTGGTGTTACTGAGGTTCTCTCTGGTGTCATTTTAGTTTCTCACTCTTTTTTTTTTGTTTTTATTTTCTCCAATTCCTTGTTTCATTTTTTTTTTCTCGTCTTTTTTTGTTTTTCATCTTTTCTTTCTTTTTTTTCCTTCATGTTTCTCTCAGGGTGGGTCTTCTCGTTTCAGGGGCATGGTTCACTTTTTTATTGTTTCTTTTATTTTCTCTTGTTTTGTGGATTTTTTCTTTGTTGGCAAGTCTGCTTTTTTTTTTTTGTTGCGTCTTTCATCTGGGGCTCTATAAGTCTTTGGGGATGGTGCATGTGGAATTCGGGGCGTTAAGTGGGGGGGGTCCTTTCTTCTTGCTGTTTTTGGATTATACCTCCGAGCAGCTCCATCTCTCTTCTTCCCTTCCCTGTACTTCCGGAATTGTTTCTGGATGTGTACTGCTGCTCGGTCCTTTTCAGCTAGATGCTTCCGGTATCTAACCTGTATCTTTCGGGCAGCTTTCTCCTGGCGATGCTGCCGGTAATGATACTGAATACTCCGTGCTGCACCCTCCCGTTTTCTAGTTTGGTGCTCCCTATACCGTTTCTGGATGGTACTAGCAGCTTTTGTTTCCCGATCATTGTTTTGTTCCGCGACAATATCCCTTCTGTGGTCTCTAAACTTTCTTTGAATTGTGACGGCTGCCCTTTGCCTTCGATGGTGTCTTCTGTAATGTCTTTGTATTGTTATTGCAGCGGCCATTTTCTCCACCTCTGCTTCAGTGTCTTCTTCAGATGTCGGTTCAATGACGACAATCCTAGTTTCTGGAAATTCCTGCCCAGGAATACTGAGCGAGGAACTTCTCCGTGAAACATTCTTTTCGGCCGTCCTTGGCGTCAGATCAGATGAGACATTCCTCTGTTTGTACTCCCTATATTTGGTCTGAATTGTTTGGGCCGCTTCATTCTCTCTTTTTCGTTGGACCTTTCTACCCAAGTAATTTCTGTACTCATTTTGAATGGTGAGTGCTGCAATAAATTCTTCGTCAGAAGGTGATGATGGTCGTTCATTTCTATCAGTCTCCAAGTCCATATTTAATGGTCATTCTAAAAGTGGTACGTAAATTAAAACAGTTGAATAAAAACGACGTTAGAGAGATGTATAGTAAGGGTGCTTAGATCAGTGATTAGTGATAAGTCGCATCCCCGGCCCCACCCTAAGTTTAGCGCTTCTACTAATTATACTATGTATAATTAAGACGATGCAGGGGCCAGGGGGGTCTTTTGACCTCGTTTGAAAAATGAAACAGGGGCAGCTCTGGCTTGGTGTCCTCTGGACAGTGCTCTTGGATATGATCTTAGAGCACACCACATCCAGAGCACACCACATCCAGAAGATACCACATCCAAGAGCGGTATCTTTTTGGTCTTGGATGGGAAAGATCTCTTTATTGGAGGGGTCTTTTCTAGATGTGGTGCGCTCTTGTATCATGGATGTGTCACGCTAAAGAGATCTTCCCCATCCAAGACCAAAAAGATACCGCTCTTGGAGTGGTCTCTTCTGGATGTGGTGCGCTCTTGGACACCGTCACCCTAGGCGAATTTAAGTAAACGGGGAAACATTTCGGCCTACGTTAAAATCTGGGTGTTTGGAGTGTCAGCACTCACGGTATATTTAGAGTTAGGGCTAAAGTAGGGTTAGGGTTACGGCTGGGGTTTTGGGTTGGGGTTAGGGCTTGGCATTTCCTATCAGATAAACTTTGGTTAGAGCCATATTAGTGCAGGGTACTTTTTTTGGTAGCGTGTACCTATAAACAGGCCAGCAAAACTCTAAACTATCACTTTCCCAAACACCCAGATTTTAATTTTTAACGCTGGCCAGAAAAAAGGCCAGCGTTAAAATCTGGGTGTTTCGTGAGTGCTGACAAACGGTTTTTTAGGGTAAGGTCAAAAGTAGGGTTAGGGTTAGGGCTGGGGTTTGGGTTGGGGTTAGGCCTTGACATTTCCTACCAGATAAACTTTGAATTAAATGTAAATGTAAATGTAATATATGCATTTAATATACCACTTTCTAGTGTAAATAACGGTGTCCGTATTGATAGCCAACGCTATACGAACACACACACTTCCTAAAGTGGTTATAAGACCAAAACACACGAACGTTCTACGTAAACATACGAAACGAGTTAGTAACCCATTTTAATGATCCCGTTTTGAATGTAATATTTCCCATTTGGATCTTCCAGTCTAAGCCTCTTTACGGTTTCTACTAGTTGTTTTCGTTCCTTTTGTTGAACAGGAGTTAGATCCGGTGAGAAAAATACAGATGAAAAGTTTTCCGACTGTTTCAAGAGTTTTGCTTTCCTAAGAAGTGCTAACAGAGATTCTCTGCTCTCCAGAGAGATAACCAGTGGTCTCGTTTTGGAACTTGAATCCAGTTTTTGGCCGACTCGTTTCATCGATTTAGTAACAGGTTTCTCATTTAACTCTTCGAATAGTTCTTTCACTGAGATTGAATCAACTCGGGTCGTAGACTCAGGTAAACCAAACACCACGAGGTTTTTAGCTCTATCAGGCTCCACCACTGCATTGCTAGACGCTGAGATCCGAGGGGTTGCTGCATTTTTCACTACCTTAGGGGTGATCACAGAGCAGTTTTGACTCAAAACGGTAGAATATGCTTTCATTTTAGCAACAGAACTGGACGCAGACTCGAGATGGCGGTCTTGTAGAGCGATAATCTTCTTCTGCAGGTCAATTACAGAGATCCGATGCTTATCAAGTTCATCCATCTCTATTATACACATACTTTCATTGGGCGAAGGTTAATTCCCGCTCTTATTGCAGCTAACAAATCGTTATTTTCAACTGAATCATCCTCTTGTGAATCGGTCCTGTGAAAATAGAATATTAAATTATGATCCCTTCATCGTTGCTATACCCCAATTATAATAATTACTTTCTGGCTGAATAACACTAGGTCTAACCTGGGAGTGTCTGTGACAGGAGTGATGACTGTATCTGGTATTTTGGCTGGTAGTGAGTCGTAATAATCTTGAACTGGCGACGAGGGTATATTCGGCACCTGGAACAACAAATGTAAAATATCATTCAAGGATATTGTATTAAATATGCACTGAACTGCTGTAGACATCACTCACTCACTTCATACACACACAACACCCACGTCCCACACACATGACCAAGCCTGTACGACAGGTTATTGATCACTGGCTATATTACAGCACGAGAGAGCCCTCTAATCACTATTATCGTTGTGATGGGCTTTGTGATCAAAAACATACCCGTGAGCTGGGTGAGGGTGGTGGCAGATCAAGGGTTACATTTAGAAGCTCCATGGGAGGTGGTGGTAAATCGTCCAGTGCAAAACTTCCTGAGAGAGAGAAGGATATAGAGGGATAGAGAGAGAGTGAGCTATAGAGAGAAAGAGAGAGAAAGAGAGAGAAAGAGAGAGAGGTAGAAATGAAATTGTTCACATAACATACCATCATAATCAGGTATTCCTTCGTCTACTACAGGACTCTGAAATTAGTTAATTAATTAGTCAAACGAATTAGGGGCAGTGAGAATTCATCAAGTGGGCTGTTTTTGCTAGCAACCTAGCATTCTTAATTTTCTTACTTTTCCAACCGAGAATAAATGGTGAAAGGATGTATTCTGAGTTTTGTTTCAGCTAAAATGTTTGTGAAAGTGCAAATTTTCACCTTATTTCTTCTTATATTTTCATGCATACTCATTCAGACTGCAGCATTGTAACTGTACTACTAGTTCTAATTACCAAAATGAGTTCTATTTAGTAGTATAGTAACTTCAAACTAATAACCACAACTTTATCTCGAAAGCCGCTGCTTATTAGTACGCATCTCCGGACTCTGAACTACTATCATATTACATATAACGCTCTCTAGTCTCTGTATAATATAGTTCTCGTAGATTCACTGTATGCTTATTTACAGTTTCTAACTAAACAGGTGCATCCAGTCATTAGTCTACCACTAGGCCATTGTGTGGTTTATAAATCCTTTATATTGGCCGATCCACAAAATCAACTAAATTTCTTTTCTCCCACCTTTACATTTTGTTTAAACCTACCCTTTGTGGGTAAAGTCTGTTGTTATCGTAGAAACCTTCGTCCTTCGTGTACAGCTTCCCTAAATAATGAACTGTTTAAAATGTAATATTTATGGAATCAAAAAGTGTCTGCAGCCAAGCAAAATAGTTTTGAGACTACAAATGAATAATAGGAAGGATTGTCAGAACTATAATGCCCTCCCTCCCCCATGATGAGTTACCTTGTGTAGGATTCCAGATTGAGAGAGTTGAGAGACGATCTAACAGATAATACTGGGTCTGAAATTAGCAGCTGTGAGGAAGCTAGACCGGTGCGGGGGACAATAGTTGGGGACAATAGTGGTTTCCCGCGATGGATTCCAAGAAACATGACGTGTTGCGTCCAAAATACAGTCGTATTACTTCGTTGGGACAATAGTTGTCAAATGTAGCGTGACTATATATTGCCCCCCGCTGAATGATTATCCCCGATTGATACACCTGTTTCTCAATACGTTGTGTGACATGTTTGTTGCCTCTATTACAAATCATACCATCGACACTCAACTCGCTAGTTTTGAGCAACAATGCACTCATGTTGTTAGAGGATTTTATAACATTTGTTCCTAAAGTTTTCCCAATTTCCCAGCATCTTGACACACAGACACACTTAGCTTTCTATAACTGATTTAGTATAGCTGTATTATAAGCTGCCCTTATAAAGCCCCTCACCTTGTCTGTATTGTGGTGGAGGGACCACCATCATACTCTCCTCAGCCCTCCTAACAAGGTGTCTCTCGAACTCCGAGCTCAGCTGATGGTTTGGTGGTGGTGGGGTGCGACGTGCAAGTTGGTTCGGGGCAGGTTACCTGACTAGTCAGAGAGGTAGCTTGAGGGTGAGGTTATGGTATGTTTGGGGTGGCTGAGGGTTGGCAGGGACGATAAGATTGGGTTCGGGCAAATGTTCTACTCGTACAGTATAGGAACGCATCTGAGGGGGAGAGTACAATAAGTGGCGTCACGCATTGTTAGGAGAGGTTCGAATATATCATCAGCATCAATCATCTGCATATTCTGCCAATGCAAGACTTCTCACAACTGGGTTCCCCTGATCACGTACAGTGCCGTGAGGTACGCATGTGAGGGGAAGAGGTGCGGTAAGATACAGCTGCAGCCAATACCTGCTTCAGGCTGGTGTCTCGTGATATTACAATCATATTTGGCACTTCCGTCCTGACTCCTCATGGGGTTGCACTGAGTTACGTAAGATGGCCGTGGAGTTTTTGGAGGTGCGAGGCAGATGGCTGATAACCCAAGCTCTCTGCTCCTGCATGGGTGCACTGAAAGAGGATTATAGGTGAGTTGTATATATATGGGGTGAGAGAATGAAGTTACCGTCACAATGCCTGTGACGGTTATTTGGAGGTGATAATTGGTAAAGTTTCTCTGCATGCATGGGGATGGCACAGACAATGGGATATAGTGTGATATTATATATATGTGTGAAATGAAAATTGTCGGACGAGAGGGGAGAGAGAGAGAGAGAGAGAGAGAGAGAGAGAGAGAGAGAGAGAGAGAGAGAGAGAGAGAGGCAGAGAGGAGAGAGAGAGAGAGAGAGAGAGAGAGAGAGAGAGAGAGAGAGAGAGAGAGTGCGGTGATTGGTGAAGATGAGGTGAGATCGTTATGAAATAAACATTGACGAGAGATGCAATCATGGTCCAGGTGTTAGCAACGATGTGGGAGATATGGAATAGAAAGAGTGAGAGGCATCTTCAAAAGAGTTTGGTTTTCGTTTCAGTTTTTGTCATTTTTGTTTTCTTGCCGGAGAGTGAAATGTATAATGCTGGATCATTCTCAAAGCAGGTTAGTTTTTGTATAAGAGGGAGAGAAGGGATGTGAGAGAGAGAGAGAAAGAGAGAGAGAAAGAGAGAGAGAGAGAGAGAAAGAGAGAGAGAGAGAGAGAGAGAGGGGAAAGAGAGATAGAGAGACAGGAAGAGAGAGAGAGATAGAGAGACAGGAAGAGAGAGAGAGTTACAGAATGAATCCCAGGGGAGCTAGGAACATCTGATAAGAAACATGTGAACCCATACCACTTCATACCCCATACCAAATATTAAGTTTATCATAACGCTTTCCAGTTTCCTAGGTTGTTTACCATAACGGTTAATTATTTTTTACACACTGCATACGATTTTCCACTGCATGCAGAGAAACTATCGTTGTATAAGAACCATGCAGCTAGATAGCCGTATGTTCGTGGTTTATCGCATGTATATTTAATAGATTACCACCACGGTGAAACACCACTGTGTTGCTGCAGTATAGGAATGGGCTACAGCTGTATATCGCAAAATTTGCGTGTTGGGGAGGAACTAGGGAGAGAAGTGTGGTTTCAGATTTGATATTGATCCATCGCACTATATTAAGTACGTTGCACAGTGATGAGTGAATGGTACAGCTGCTACGTGATATTAATAGTGTGGTCTGAAAGTCAATGTAGCACCTGAAATATGGACGACATGATTAGATTGTGTTGTGAATTAGATGTAGTTGTGAATTAGATGCAGAAAGCATGGAGAGCACTGATATACAATCGATAACGCTATTATTGTGCACCGGTCTACTAAGTCCTTAGTCACTCCTGTATTAAAATTGTTGACCTTATAAATCACCTGCCATTTACTATTTACCAAGCCCTTTTTTGTTAGACATTTCTTCATAACCTATTTCCAATTGTATGGACACAAATCAAAAGAAAACGATTTTCTTACGTTGTATAGATATCAGGAGGAATAAATGCACCAATTGAGCAACTTACCAGTCTCTTCTTGTTAGGTCCCCGCAACACATTTGCCTCCCTGTTCATGTTGTATAGCCACTGTCGGAAGAACAATGTTGGGTCAGTGTAGAGGGCCAGTCCGTCCCTCCCATCTGATCTCAGTTTAGCAAAAGAGCCCAGGTCAGGAGGGGGCATACACGCATGATACTTCTCCTTGAGGGCACGGGGTATGAACACATTGAGGATGTGTTGTTCTGGTTTGTCTGGTTTGGGGGGCGGTACATCACTGATCATAACACCTGGGGAGGAGGGAAACAGTGTGATACAATTGGGAAGGAGGGAAACAGTGTGATACAATTGGGAAGGAGGGAAACAGTGTGATACAATTGGGAAGGAGGGAAGCAGTGTGATACAATTGGGAAGGAGGGAAACAGTGTGATACAATTGGGAAGGAGGGAAACAGTGTGATACAATTGGGAACAACATGATACTTCATGGTCCTATGTAAGATAATACTAGATTTGTGGTGCTAACTGCTAAACCACCTGTTTTGTGTCCTACAAAGCAACAAAAATCAAGTCTCAAAGAATGTAAGATGAAACCACCTAACCCTAACCATTGTCTTTTTTCATATATACATACATCAGACCCCGATTTACGCTCGGGGAAAGGGCTTTGCCCGGTAAATCGGGGTGCCCGGTATATCGGGGCCCGGTATATCGGTGTCCGACTGTAATTCTATATTCTAGGTTATAACAATAGGTTTGAACAATAGCTTATTATAATAGTTGTACCACCGGGCAATTCGCCAGTACTAAGAGGCCAATATTGGTTACCCACCATCTTTACCTTCTGACCCATCCCTGCTATTACACATTGTCTGAGCGAGGGCTGTGATCCTCTCCTCTAGCTTGTTACTCCTGTACAGGTACTTGCTAGCCTCGTTAAACACCTCCCCAAACATCTCATCTGCATACTTTGATATCGCGGATAGCTGCAGAGAGGGAGATATATTAGGCGGTGATAAAGATATGGTGAAGTTCTAAATTATTACATGAACCAATACATAAAAATGCTATAGCATTGCCATTGCAAACCTATTTATGAACAGAGAATAAAGATTAATGATATGATAAAAAGAGAAGGATGAACTAATTATTATATGGTGTCACATACAGTGGTGTCACATCACTAGTTAGAGCATCCCTTATTACCTGTCGTATAATAGAGGTGAGAGCAACAAGCGAGGTGGTTGGTAGACAGTCCCCTCTCGGTTTACCACCCATCGTCCCCACTGCACCACTCTGATAGACATGGACGGGCTCTACCGATCGCTGGGCTATCGGCATTTTACGAGCTATAGATATAATTATACCATTAGAGCTGTGTTAAACAGTTAGTATTGAAATCTATCTCTGTAGATATATCAAACTATTTAAATAAAATATTATTGGTCGGCTTGTAATTAAATTGGTCTGCTGGCCTTAGTGACGAGACCTCAGACCAAGTAATTTGTCGAAAGTTTATCAAGTTGAAAACCATTAGCACATGACCGCTGACAGCTTTTAGACCATTTAGACTCAGTCTCTTGACACTTTATCTATTGACTTTTCAATGATAAAAGGGGGAAATTGCCATATAATGAAGCATTTTAGCATGTCTCAACTAATATGTCAAGAAGCTTTTAGTGTCATTTAACTTAGTGTCGCGTGGCTTTTTTCTAAAGTATATATAGAGGGAATGGAGTGAAGAAGGCACAAAAGTTTTTTTCATTATTTGGTAAGTGCGAGTTTCTATTATGTACTTCCTCACGCTTGAGGGGTATACTTTCAAGCGTAGTTCTGTGAGCTCTTTATTTTGGCGTTGGTGGCACTACATTGTACACACTGATTTAGATATCCATGGGATAATATCCACAGTATTGTTTCACTCTATATTTCCAACAGGGGATGGGGATATTGACACTCTGTATTTCCAACAGGGGATGGGGATATTGACGGCATTGATAAATGCAACCGTCATTATCAACTCTACTGGGAATGGAACTGAAGGTGGCCTATCCTGCTGCACAGACGAAGAGACAGAGGAGCCAGAGGTCATAAACAAAAAGTAAGGAAACAAATATTCTGAATCTTGTTATTGAGAAGGTCGATCGATTTCCTCTGTTTGACGCTACACAATTTGACAGTGACAGTGTACACAAAATAACTCTAAATTAAATTGCAGGATTATCTCGGATATAGAGGGATTTGAAAGGGCCTACGTTGGTGAGATTTATGCAATGTTGGCCACCCTTGGAGCACTAACACTGTTTGCTATTATTGCTAACGGGTTCATTCTATTCATCTTATTCCGACACAGGTACCACCTACTATTAGGTTCTATTATACCTTTCAATTTTCTGGATTCTGTACATGGAACAAACCACTACTCTGAATCTACTCAGAATCACTTAACTTTATTTTGAATTTTGACACAATTTCAGTGCTTTACGGAGAATGAAGAATCTTCACTTTTTCATCCTTGTGTCCCTATCTCTGGCGAATGCAGTGGTGTACTACTACTATATTGTCCTCACTTATTACTCTGATTTTGATATCCTGGAGGTAGTCTGTCGATACTTCTACGGCTGGGGGCTTGAGGTAAAGGTGTAAATCTTAGAAAATCGTGATTATATCAACGTACATTTATACAACCGTTCTCCGTATCTAGGTGATCTACAACCTCTCCCTGACTATGATGCTGGCCATGTGTCTGGAGAGATTGATCTCTGTTGTAGAGCCCCTCTGGTTCACCACAACTTGGATGGAGGAGAACTACTCTATCTATCTGATTGTGGTGATGGCTCTTCTCGGAGCCCTCCCCTCCATTCTACCTCTCATCATTGGATCCGTCACCTACCATCACAGTCGTAAGTATCATTTCAGGCACTTTGAAAATGTGCATGTTTCTACTTGAACAACTACACATTTTAATAAGGTTGAAGAGACTGAGCTGGTGGAGTATTGTATATTGTTGTTTCCATTGTTCACACCAGTTCACACTGGTTCACACATTTGTCTTTTGTCAGAACCCGCCCATTTTACACCTTGTTTATCACCAGGTAAATGGATGTACTGTAGACTGGACGGTACAAAGACTAATCTAATGACATACATTTGGAGCCAGAACTGCATCGTCTACTTCCCTGCTATATTTGGGGTGGTTGCAGTTTATATAGCTGTCCAGATGAAGGCCAACCAAGCCCGGAGAATGAGCATGATGTTCCGGGAGGAGTGCAAAAAGGAACAGGAAATCAGTGAGTGCAATAAGAAGAAATCAATGAGTGCTATAACACATAGAAGGAAGTTGCCTTACTCAAACCTCTGACAACCTGCACTATAAGCAGGCCATCGCAGGGGATAAAGAATTGGTTTCTAGCTACACAATTGTGTAATATCCCACTCATTTAAGTCACGACAAGAACCTGTTATAATAAGGGATGAAAGGAGTTGACTTATAATCGAGTGTGTATTCATTGCAGTGGTGACATCTACACCTAATCGTAGTACCTTCACCAAAAATACAGCCATTGTTGACAGGTGTAAACAGGTCTCTCTGTTATATCTCTCTCTTTGTATTGCCTATCTTTCTCTCCTCCTTTGTTTCTCCATCTCTTATTTTCCATCACTTACACACACTTTCCTCCTGCTAGCACGGAAACTCCAATAAACTCAATACATTTTCAGAAGTTGAAAAGGCTACGGGAATATCAATGGAGAAAATAAGGCAGATACTTTTTGACTCAAGAATAACAATTCTTCTCCTCTGCATCTTCCTGACCACGAAACTGCCCATTGCCGTTCTTCAGTATGCACATTACTTTCATATGGTAATATGTTACACCTACTTTTCCAATGTCATTACAACTCCCAAACTAACGTTTTTTCTTCAAACCTTCTCTTCAAACCTTCTCTTCAAACCTTATCTTCAAACCTTATCTTCAAACCTTATCTTCAAACCTTATCTTCAAACCTTATCTTCAAAACCATACCTTCAACCCTTCTCTTCAAACCTTTTCTTCAAACCTTCTCTTCAAACCTTCAGTACAACTCACAATGTTCTCTTTTCAGAAGTTGCCGTTCAAAGTTAGGAACTGTGAATTTGTAGGAAACATTTTCCGATTTTTCTTCAGCGTCCTCACGCCCTTTCTGTTCCCCCTCCTTAATACGACTCTGAAGAACAAGGCACTGGATATGATCTGCAATAGGTTGATGAAAGTGGCGGACCGATCACACAAGAGCACTGCCTTTAGTACCCTGGACAACACCGAGAAGAATGCAACCAAGTCGGGTTATAGCAAGTCTGAAGTATAGAGTGAATGAGCTGGTTTCAAAACTGCCGAGGTATTGCATTGTAGAGACTCATGAGTGCACAGTATGCGTGTTTATTTGTTTTTAAGGCCCATCTACGGAGTGAATTAGAACATATAGTGCTGTGATAAAATATATATCCTGATTTTAGAAACATTCGGAACTTTAGTCAGGATATATCGGGCCCTCATTTTTTTTGTATGCCTCTGAGTTGTACTCAATGATTTACATCAATTCGCAATCTTTAAAATAATGTGTTTCTCTTTTTTAGAGCCACAGTTCGGGGTGCCTTCCACTGGTTGGATTACCTAGTCAAACCACCGTCAAAGCAAGATTTTAAATATTCTGTTTAGGGGCGACATTGGTTGTTGGTCCGTATCGAGACTTGAACTCATCCCTAAACAGAGATTTCTGTATGCGAAATTAGTGAGTTTAAGACCACTGTAACACTGATGACCTATCAACCGGAAACCCCTATGCAGATAATTGGCAACCGCTGCTGGCCCCCGGGATAAGGCAGCGCTTTTCAATGCAGATACAGGCCCACGAAACCGGGGGAGGGGGGGGGGGGTAAGGGGGGCATGGCCCCCTGGGATTTACCAAAATTTAAAATTTTGTCAATATATTTTGTAGAGGATGTGAGTGCCAATATTTTTACTCTCAAGTCTCAACTTGAGAGTCTCAAGTCTTCATAAACTTCATAAAACTTCATAAATAACTTCAATGAAAAACACAAGGCTTCAGTATCCTTTAACACATCCCCCTCTCAGCTCTCACTTCCAGCACCCAATCCAGGATTGAATAGGTATTCTGAAAAGGATACCCAATGACTCGCAGCTTAAACAGCGAAGGAGTCGAAGAACTTAGTTTTTACTGTCGGACTTAAAAATGCCTAAAATGCATGAAAGCTTGATAAAATTCTCAAGTTTTTCGGGGGCTTCGCCCCCTACAAGATATAAAGCTGCTACGTAAATAGAATGTTGCTGGACAGTCAAATTATTTCTCTCAAGATGGACTTCTAAATGCCTAAAATGAGTAAAAATCGGTCAAAAGACTCGAATTTTTCCAGGAGCTACGCCCCCTAGACCCCCACCAGGGGCTTTGCCCCTGGACTCTGTTGGGGGAGGAAAACGTTAAAATCTGGGTGCCTTCCATTGCTTACAATTCGTAGTTTTGGCGCGCGCGACGGGTAAGGGCTATCCGTTAGGGTCTGGTTAGGGTTTGGTTTGGGGTTATCGGTTAGGGCTATCGATTCTCTAACAGATACCGTTTAGTTTACTCAAATTGGCCATGTGGTTGCGTGGCTATAGCCGTTTGAAAAAAGTCGGTCTAAGTGTACTCTTTTGGTAGCGCGCACCTGTAAACAGGCTGCAAGGCACCCAGATTATAATCGCGCCCGTTGGGGGACGTGGGCCCTGCAAATAAAGGTCCCCCCAAACTACTATGTCCCTCACTCGGGTTTTGTGAAATTTCCCACGGTCATAACTCCAGTCCCTGATGAGATAGAGACTTGAAATTTGTTTTGTACGAAGAACTTGATATGATCTCCCTACAAAACAAATTTCAAGTCTCTATCTTATCAGGGGGTGGAGCTATGGCCGTCTAAAATCCGGTCGCGCGCAGCAAGGGACATAGTAGTTTGGGGGGACCTTTAACAGATAACAGAGACAAAGAAAATTAAATTTTTGAAAGTTTAAAATCTCTCAAACTTTTTAGTGGAAGCTCTTACGGTAATTCCCACGACCCGTGGGAAAGTTTTTGACCGTGGGAAAGTTTTCAAACCGTGGGAAAAGAGAGATACATACAATAACGTTATAGTAGGGTTTCTTAATTTCGCGCGCAGTAGTGAAATTTGTAAATGGATTTGCGCGTGCAAGTGCGCGGCTCTTTCTGAGCGAGAAGTTCGTCCACAGCCGAGCCGAACCAAAAATGTTTCATTTCCACTCTGGTGGATTTTGGTGCGTCTGATCCGGACGCTCCTGGCAATTTCCTTCTGATTTCTATTAATTTCTTTACTTTCTGTTTTAGTTGTGCCATATTTGATTGCAATCTTATTAATTTATCGCTTCCCACAATTTGGCTGCTTTTAAATGTTTCTTGTTGAAAGCTGAAGGTCGAAGGACCCTCGTCAGACCACTGCCTCGATCGTGGGTTTCTCGGTTCTCCTTTAGCATTATGCAGTCGCTGCCTTAGCTTCTTCCTCCTACTGGGCACCTTGGAGCCCCCTTCTGTACTTCCTCTAGAGTTTGGCCTCTCCTGGGCACCTTTTTGAACCCTCCCCAGTCCCTCTTTTGTACCTGTTTGTACATCCTCCTTCCTGTGTCCTGAGTCTTTGGTGCATCCTTTTGCCATCTGTGGTACCTGCTTCTACATTCTCCCTCGCTCCTGAGTAGTGGCCTGTGGGTATATCTTTCTGCTCTCTCTCCCTTGGCCCGGTTTACCTCTTCCTGCACTCTCTCCTTTCAGAGTACCACCTTCCATCCGTACCCTGGGTACCTCCTCCTGCACCCCAGCCCTGGGTCTTTCCTTCTGTATTCTCTCTTGGCCCAACTTTCATGCACACCCTTCCTCCTTATAGTACCTGCTTCTTCATCCCCCTCCTGGGTATCTCCTTTTGCATCCCCCTTTTTGGTACCTGATTCTACATCGTCTCCTAGGTACCTACTTTTGAACCCTTTCTCCTTGTTACTATTATACCTATCCCCTCTATTTATTATCCTTTAATCCCTAAATTTCTTATTTATAACTGGTAGTATTTGATAGTTTAATGCTGCAAACGAAAAACTCAAAAGTAGTGATGTGTACGGATGTCGGATGTGTAATGTCTACAAAGAGGAAAAGTGTTCTTCTTTTCTCTCGTTGAATTATTACAAACGAGGTACTGTTACCACTAAATTCTGTACTAGCTAATGTTGCAAGAAACCCCAATTAATCGAATCACGATCGATAAACAGTCTAATACGTACCATTTTTTAGCTAGTTACATCACCATGTCTATAAACAATCTTTGCCCCGTCCAGGTACCAACTGATATGATAAACATGGGAATCTAGTTTTCACCGCAGTAACGACTACAATTAGACGATGGCCAACTAGTATGTGGCTGGGATATTTTCCGAAAAGAGAACTGGACTGGACGCGTGAACTACACTCTCATCTCCATAACCAAGAAGGTTAGTTGTCAAATCGTCCCTTCCCAAATCCCTCCCGAGTTCCATTCTCTTCCCAGTTATTTATTCTATTCTCTTCCCAGTTATTTATTACATTTCTATTTATCTTTATTACATGCTATTCATGTAGGTATGATGATTATGATAGAGCAATCTGTCTCCCTCTGTCGTTCGCTATCAGATGTCTTCTCTCTATCTCTTGCTCTATCTCTAGCTCTATTTCGGAGAGGGAACTGTATTGACACATTAGTTATCTCAAAATGGCTCCATGTTTCTGGCCCACCCTGTATCTCCATCTTGTTATGTTCTAACCCCCCTAGGAAAGAGGTTTGAGCAAGGCCATCTCCATCGCTATCTCTCCATCTCTATCTCTCCATCCCTTTGATATATTTCTCCATACTAGGTATGGTGTATGGTGTAGGTCATGGGTATGGCATACCCATGACCTACACTATAGTCTGTCTTAGAGTGTTTCTCTAGCTCTATATCTATCACAAGTTTGACATATATTAGAGGGAAATGATGTGCATGCATTTATTGTGTGAACCTCAACAGTACAGTCATGTACAATAATTTTCTGTATCTCCCTCGCCGTTGCCCGTTATGTTATTATTATATTATATCTCGATTCTCTCCTATTGTCTCTGTATTTCTCTCTGTATCTCCCTATCTCTATTTCTCTCTCACCATCCACTCTCTTTCTCTCTCTCTCTCTCTCTCTCTCCCCCCCTTTCTCTCTCTCTCTCTCTCTCTCTCTCTCTCTCTCTCTCTCTCTCTCTCTCTCTCTCTCTCTCTCTCTCTCAGTCTCCCTCACCACTGTATTCTTTCAGGAAAACTCATCACAGAACGGCGCTCAGTTGGAACGGCCGGAATACCTGGATGGAAGGGTAAAATATCTGCAATGATAGGTGTATCCTGCTTCTCAAAGATCCCTTTCGGAGTTATGGACTCTCTAAACGAGAAGCCTGTGATCTCCAAGTGTTCCAGAGTGGGTGCTGCTGCTGATGGAAAAGTGAGACCTGTCGTTGTCTCTCTGATCTCCAGGGAAACTCTGATTTCTCTTCTGAGGAAGGCAAGGGAGCTCAAGACTACTACGGCCTACTCCAAGGTGTTTCTGGAGCCTGATCGGACTCTAGAGCAGAGGGTTGAGAGAAAGAGAACATTAAAGACATTGAGTGAGTTGAGAAGGTCGCATCCTGAGGGACGCTATGTGATTAGGGGTGGAGTAATACATTGTGTGTAGGACTCTGGGTGTCGCCTGTCATAGCGGGACTATTCCTGTGTTGGCGAAGCCCTTGAATGAGTGTTTGAAATAATTGAACTTTTCCGTACTCGTTCCAAATGTTGACCCCGAAATAGCAAGGAACAATTATAATACCGCCAGAGTGACGTGGAAATTAGATATTTTTCCAGATAAAACCATGGGTGGGGTGAACAGTTTGATCAGCTGATTATACGGTACACAGTTAATCACAACGGACCGTTTTATAATTATGCATGTGTGGATGTTATTAATTGTTGATATTTTTCGTCTATTTGAACAATGAACTGTGTACCATTTTATTATGTATGTCAGTTTAAATTTTTGGTAAACAATTACAAAGAACAGTGTGGTTGAATCATTGAAACATGTTTGTAATTATCCCTCTTTCTCTCTCTCTCTCTCTCTTTCTCTCTCTCTCTCTCTCTCTCTCTCTCTCTCTCTCTCTCTCTCTCTCTCTCTCTCTCTCTCTCTCTCTCTCTCTCTCTCTCTCTCTCTCTCCCCTCCTACTCTTACTCTTTCCCTCTCTGTATACAAACATGTTTCATTTTGTGTTTAATATCGGAATACTGGAACTTGGAAATGGTCGTAAAATGAGGAAGAAATTAATTAACATGGTTACGGCACTTGTCAGCGCATTTTTCAGCTGTTTCCATGAGACCTCCTTCCTTTGTCCTTGAACAAGGTGTTCTGATTGCCGCGCACGGTACATATTGGTGCGCGCGGTATAAAAGTACAGATGAAAGTCAAAAGGTGACAGCATTGGAAAAGTACCCTATTTATTGGTTTTGGCGGGTATTTGGCCCATGTTCAAAAAACCTAATTTCGAACCAATTTTATCCAAATTTTTTACTGTATCTTGTTTGCAGAGTAATTTAGAACACTATGCTTTTTACTAGACTCAAATCCGATGTTTCAATCAAGAATAAGAGACATTTAAGTAGTTTGACTGGCAATTAAGACTTAATTGGCTTTTATTGGCCAATTAACCCAGGCACGCGTATATTTCTTGTAATGTACATGACTAAGAGACAATTAATTAACTATTTCCAATCATAAAAAAGGGGGCTGAAATCCGTGCCTGGATCAGATTAGGGTCCCTACTATTAAAAAATAATTATTTTTTTAATGTTATTGTATGTATCTCTCTTTTCCCACGGCTCGAAAATTTTCCCACGGTCAAAAACTTTCCCACGGGGCGTGGGAAATACCGTAAGAGCTTCCACTATTTTTATTTTTCAATATAATAATAATCTATTTTAGCATGCGCGCAAATCAGTTTGTAACGCGCGTCAAAATCCTCAAATAAATTGCACTTCGCGCGCGAGCAAAATACCAAAATCGAGTGCGGCATCACTGTTGCAGAGTTGACACGGAAAACGTGCCTTTCATTGTTGGCATACGTTGCAGGCCCCTTATAATATAATATAAGGGGCCTGGAGGGAAGTTTCAAACTTTCATCAACTACAACGTAAAACTATTTATTGAGGTGTATGTCAATAAAGTTACGGTGGACGTGAGGAAGCCGTTACGAGACACCTCGATAATTTACGAAGAAGTGATAACAGAAAAGTCCCCAGTCTTGATAATGTCAGATAGACAACTGCGATCCAGTTCAACCATCAAAAACGGTACTGTAACAACATCGCCCCATCACACACCCGTACGTGAACCCAAAGACCCCAACGTACCCCCCAACATGCTCCCGAACACCTTGACTGCTAAAAATCTATTCTCCTCCACCCCCCGCCCGAATGAACCCTTTTACGACCAACTCAAAACTCCCCATCATCTGATAACAACGTCAAAGTGCTGTCCATGTGGGAATGACTCCAATATGAATGGTGTTATGCAATGTTCTCATTGTAGAGTGCAATATCATACCGAGTGTGTAGGGCTCAAATTCCTGACAACTGCCCTAAATATGCTGCCTAACCCCGATGGTGTGTTCAACACCCCTGACTGGAGTTGTCCTACTTGCGTTGTTACTGCACAATTGCTAACTCCCGGCAGCCCACTGTTCAACGCTATTGCTGAGAAAGCAGCACAAATGGTCATGTCTGGCCCAAAGCATATCCCAGACACCTCTGTCCTCGCTCCCAAATCTGCTCTAGACCAGTCTGAATCTGATCAATATGTACTTGACCAATCAAATGAGAAAACAATAGCGCACGTCACAACGTCCACTTTCCAAGAACCATGGACCACTATGGTACAAAAAGTTCCTGCACAGCGCACCACGTATCGTCGAAACGTAGCCCCACAGCCTGTCCCCATCTCTTCGAGCAATAGTTCAACCCCTGAACAATCCAAACCACGTGAGAAATCACACAAGTTGAAAATCTCGTGTGGAACAAACAACCCGGAAACAATCTCCAAGGTCCTTAGCGGTTGTCTTTCTGAAACACCTATGCTGTTCATGGACACCAAGAGTTCTGCGGCAGAAATCAGAGTTGGCTTTCCCGAATCGACTGACATAGAATCAGTACAGAAACTAGTCTCTGATGCGATTCCTACTGATGTTAGTGTATCTAAGATATCAGACACTGCTAAAGTTACAATTCTCAATGTACCCGAAAATATTGACTCCCTATCAAACGATGAGGCAAAGGATAAAGTGCTGACCATGCTTCGACACAAAAATCCGTGGCTTAAGTCCCAGGAGGCTACTGTTGTGTATATCAAGAGTCATTACCAGAACAAAGAGAAGTGTACTGTTGGCCTACGGCTACCAATTCCTGCACAGCAAAAGCTCCTCGAAACAGGGAAAGTGTACTATGCCACGTCTCGGCTTAACGTTGTGGAAAGATTCCACGTACCACAGTGTATCAAATGCCAAAGATACAAGCACCAGGCAAATGACTGTACCAGCTCTGTCCATGTCTGCATGCTCTGTGGAGATGACCATGATATAAAACAATGTACCAACCGCGAGAAGAGATTTTGCATCAACTGCAGTACGTCTGACACGTTTAAATCGCACGCCAATCTTCACCACAGTGGAGACAGACTGTGCCCTCTCCGCCTACAGTTGATTAAAGAACAGTCAAAAAACTAGATATATCCAATGTTCCTTATCTTCGTTTCGGGACTCTAAATACGTGCTCGATTCGAAACAAAACGGAGGAGACAATGCTTTTGATCGAGAGTCAGAAGATTGATATAATGTGTGTCACAGAGTCATGGCTCTCTGCAAAAGATGAGGCACTGGCTAGAGAGATACAGGAATGCCGCTACAATCTACTGAGTGTAGCCCGAGGAAGTAGGGGAGGAGGGGTGGCGATCATTCATAAGGAAGAACTAAAAGTGAAACGTTGCAAATCCCGTAAAACGTTCTCTAGCTTTGAGTTTCTGGAGGCTACGGTTGAGGGCCCAGGTATTGATCTGACCAGAGTCGTGGTCGTATACAGACCCCCAAACACGACTAAACAGACTGTATTTCTCGAAGAATTTGAGGAGCTCCTATCAACCTTCTCCTCTAAGTCTGGGCATTTGCTTATAACTGGTGATTTCAACGTTCACGTGGAAAATTCTTTGTGTCCATTCTCAATGAATTTCTTACAGCTACTAGAGGACCAATGCTGGATCCAGCATGTACGTGATGCAACGCACATCCATGGCGGCACTCTTGATTTAGTTCTCACCAAGGACACGCCTCTTATTGGAGCTTTAAACGTAACACCGACTCCTGAGGTGCCTGACCATTTTCTTCTGGACTACCAAATTCACTGTGGGTCGGCAAACAGGCTTCTGAAAACAAAAACTGTTGTCGGAAGATCCTTCAAGAGAGTGTCAACTGAGACTGTGAAGCAGAAGATATTAGAGTCTAAACTGTGCAAATTACCTCTCCCGTATTCTTTAGAAGACTGTGTCCAGCTGTACAACACTGTACTCGAGGAGATACTGGATATGCTAGCACCAATTGAAGAAAAAGAAGTGAAAGAATCCTCAAAACCTCCTTGGTTCACAAAAGAATGCTATGATGCTCAGCACAAGCGAAGGAAGGCTGAACGGAAATACAAGTCGGAATACAAAAAAGCCCTAAAAATGAAGAAAAAGAACAAAATCGTATCCCATGATAAAGTTCTAAGGGCAGAAAGGGAGTTTATAACCGAGATCAGATTCGCAAAGACTGTGTTTAACCGGTCAAGGAGAGACTATTTCCAGAGGCGATTAGATCTTACGGAAGGAAATCATTCTGCAAGGTTCCAGATTCTCAACTACTTACTCGGAAAGGAGAAGACATCTACACAGCTGCCGTCGACCGACAACCCAGACCAGCTGCCGGAGAAAATGATTGACTTCTTTACCTCTAAAATCGAAGCAATCTACGAAAAGATTCAGAACGACCCTGACTTTACAACTCAGCTCCCACCCCTACCACCCGCATCAACTACCAATATTCCGGCTTTCTCAAAGTTCCAACCAGTGTCGGATGAGCAGTTGGTATTGACAGTTCGGGCTATGAACAAAAAACACTGTTCACTAGATCCAATGCCAACAACACTTGTGAATGAAGTCTTTCCAGCTCTTGTACCGATTCTTTCCAAGATTGTAAACACCAGTCTGTCCAAAGGTGTGGTCCCAGAGAGCCTAAAATCGGCTGTTATTAGGCCTGCGTACAAAAACAGTGATCTCGACCCAGATGATTTGAGCAGTTATAGACCCATCTCCAACCTATCTTTTGTTTCCAAGATAGTGGAAAAGTGCGTCTCAGATCAACTCACAGCTCACATTGAAAACAATGGGTTGTTCAGCAACGTACAGTCGGCATATCGTTCCAAGCATAGTTGCGAGACAGCCACCCTGAAGATCGTGAACGATATCCTGATCCAGATGGACAAGAAGTCAAAGGTGATTTTGGTTCTTTTGGACCTTTCTGCTGCCTTTGACACTATTTCGCATACTAAGCTGATCCATCGCTTGAAGCAGGATTATGGGGTGACTGGGAAAGTCCTCTGTTGGATTGAATCGTATCTCAAAGACCGCAAAGCAAAGGTGAAGATTGGGACAGCGGAATCGGAATCCAGGGCCACCTATTGGCTGAAAAAGGGGGGGGGGGTAAGGGGGGCATGGCCCCCTGGGATTTACCAAAATTTAAAATTTTGTCAATATATTTTGTAGAGGATGTGAGTGCCAATATTTTTACTCTCAAGTCTCAACTTGAGAGTCTCAAGTCTTCATAAACTTCATAAAACTTCATAAATAACTTCAATGAAAAACACAAGGCTTCAGTATCCTTTAACACATCCCCCTCTCAGCTCTCACTTCCAGCACCCAATCCAGGATTGAATAGGTATTCTGAAAAGGATACCCAATGACTCGCAGCTTAAACAGCGAAGGAGTCGAAGAACTTAGTTTTTACTGTCGGACTTAAAAATGCCTAAAATGCATGAAAGCTTGATAAAATTCTCAAGTTTTTCGGGGGCTTCGCCCCCTACAAGATATAAAGCTGCTACGTAAATAGAATGTTGCTGGACAGTCAAATTATTTCTCTCAAGATGGACTTCTAAATGCCTAAAATGAGTAAAAATCGGTCAAAAGACTCGAATTTTTCCAGGAGCTACGCCCCCTAGACCCCCACCAGGGGCTTTGCCCCTGGACTCTGTTGGGGGAGGAAAACGTTAAAAATCTGGGTGCCTTCCATTGCTTACAATTCGTAGTTTTGGCGCGCGCGACGGGTAGGGCTATCCGTTAGGGTCTGGTTAGGGTTTGGTTTGGGGTTATCGGTTAGGGCTATCGATTCTCTAACAGATACCGTTTAGTTTACTCAAATTGGCCATGTGGTTGCGTGGCTATAGCCGTTTGAAAAAAGTCGGTCTAAGTGTACTCTTTTGGTAGCGCGCACCTGTAAACAGGCTGCAAGGCACCCAGATTATAATCGCGCCCGTTGGGGGACGTGGGCCCTGCAAATAACAGATAACAGAGACAAAGAAAATTAAATTTTTGAAAGTTTAAAATCTCTCAAACTTTTTAGTGGAAGCTCTTACGGTAATTCCCACGCCCCGTGGGAAAGTTTTTGACCGTGGGAAAGTTTTCAAACCGTGGGAAAAGAGAGATACATACAATAACGTTAAAAAATAATTATTTTTTTAATGTTATTGTATGTATCTCTCTTTTCCCACGGCTCGAAAATTTTCCCACGGTCAAAAACTTTCCCACGGGGCGTGGGAAATACCGTAAGAGCTTCCACTATTTTTATTTTTCAATATAATAATAATCTATTTTAGCATGCGCGCAAATCAGTTTGTAACGCGCGTCAAAATCCTCAAATAAATTGCACTTCGCGCGCGAGCAAAATACCAAAATCGAGTGCGGCATCACTGTTGC
Organism: Hormiphora californensis; assembly: GCA_020137815.1. Taxonomy (NCBI): domain Eukaryota; kingdom Metazoa; phylum Ctenophora; class Tentaculata; order Cydippida; family Pleurobrachiidae; genus Hormiphora; species Hormiphora californensis. The sequence continues at coordinate 5,969,339 of CM035352.1, forward strand.
AGAGTTGACACGGAAAACGTGCCTTTCATTGCTAACAATTCGTAGTTTTAGCGCGCGCGACGGGCTAGGGCTATCCGTAAGGTTCTGGTTAGGGTTTGGATTGGGGTTATCGGTTAGGGCTATCGATTCTCTAACAGATACCGTTTAGTTAACTCCAATTGGCCATGTGGTTGCGCGGTTATAGCCGTTTGAAAAAAGTCGGTCTATGTTGGTAGCACGCACCTGTAAACAGGCTGCAAGACACCCAGATTATAATCGCGCCCCTTTCCCACTTTAACCTCCTTATCTCTAAGAAACTTTCCCACTTTGACCTCCTTATCTCTAAGAAACTTTCCCACTTTGACCTCCTTATCTCTAAGAAACTTTCCCAATTTGACCTCCTAATCTCTAAGAAACTTTCCCATTTTGACCTCCTTTTCTCTAAGAAACTTTCCCACTTTGACCTCCTTATCTCTAAGAAACTTTCCCGATTTGACCTCCTTATCTCTAAGAAACTTTCCCATTTTGACCTCTTTATCTCAAAGAAACTTGTCCCACTTTGACCTCCTTATCTCTAAGAAACTTTCCCACTTTGACCTCCTTATCTCTAAGAAACTTTCCCACTTTGACCTCCTTATCTCTAAGAAACTTTCCCAATTTGACCTCCTTATCTCTAAGAAACTTTCCCAATTTGACCTCCTTATCTCTAAGAAACTTTCCCATTTTGACCTCCTTATCTCAAAGAAACTTGTCCCACTTTGACCTCCTTATCTCTAAGAAACTTTCCCACTTTGACCTCCTTATCTCTAAGAAACTTTCCCACTTTGACCTCCTTATCTCTAAGAAACTTTCCCAATTCGACCTCCTTATCTCTAAGAAACTTTCCCATTTTGACCTCCTTATCTCTAAGAAACTTTCCCATTTTGACCTCCTTATCTCTAAGAAACTTTCCCATTTTGACCTCTTTATCTCTAAGAAACTTTCCCAATTTGACCTCCTTATCTCTAAGAAACTTTCCCATTTTGACCTCCTTATCTCTAAGAAACTTTCCCATTTTGACCTCCTTATCTCTAAGAAACTTGTCCCACTTTGACCTCCTTATCTCTAAGAAACTTTCCCAATTTGACCTCCTTATCTCTAAGAAACTTTCCCAATTTCACCTCCTTATCTCTAAGAAACTTTCCCACTTTGACCTCCTTATCTCTAAGAAACTTTCCCAATTTCTCCTCCTTATCTCTAAGAAACTTTCCCATTTTGACCTCCTTATCTCTAAGAAACTTTCCCATTTTGACCTCCTTATCTCTAAGAAACTTGTCCCACTTTGACCTCCTTATCTCTAAGAAACTTGTCCCACTTTGACCTCCTTATCTCTAAGAAACTTTCCCAATTTGACCTCCTTATCTCTAAGAAACTTTCCCACTTTGACCTCCTTATCTCTAAGAAACTTTCCCATTTTGACCTCCTTATCTCTAAGAAACTTTCCCACTTTGACCTCTTTATCTCTAAGAAACTTTCCCAATTTGACCTCCTTATCTCTAAGAAACTTTCCCTTTTTGACCTCCTTATCTCAAAGAAATTTGTCCCACTTTGACCTCCTTATCTCTAAGAAACTTTCCCAATTTGACCTCCTTATCTCTAAGAAACTTTCCCATTTTGACCTCCTTATCTCTAAGAAACTTTCCCACTTTGACCTCCTTATCTCTAAGAAACTTTCCCACTTTGACCTCCTTATCTCTTAGAAACTCACCCACTTTGACCTCCTTATCTCTAAGAAACTTTCCCAATTTGACCTCTTTATCTCTAAGAAACTTTCCCATTTTGATCTCCTTATCTCTAAGAAACTTTCCCACTTTGACCTCCTTATCTCTAAGAAACTTTCCCATTTTGACCTCCTTATCTCTAAGAAACTTTCCCATTTTGACCTCTTTATCTCAAAGAAACTTGTCCCACTTTGACCTCCTTATCTCTAAGAAACTTTCCCACTTTGACCTCCTTATCTCTAAAAAACTTTCCCACTTTGACCTCCTTATCTCTAAGAAACTTTCCCAATTTGACCTCTTTATCTCTAAGAAACTTTCCCAATTTGACCTCCTTATCTCTAAGAAACTTTCCCATTTTGACCTCCTTATCTCAAAGAAATTTGTCCCACTTTGACCTCCTTATCTCTAAGAAACTTTCCCAATTTGACCTCCTTATCTCTAAGAAACTTTCCCATTTTGACCTCCTTATCTCTAAGAAACTTTCCCACTTTGACCTCCTTATCTCTAAGAAACTTTCCCAATTTGACCTCCTTATCTCTAAGAAACTTTCCCTTTTTGACTTCCTTATCTCTAAGAAATTTGTCCCACTTTGACCTCCTTATCTCTAAGAAACTTTCCCAATTTGACCTCCTTATCTCTAAGAAACTTTCCCATTTTGATCTCCTTATCTCTAAGAAACTTTCCCACTTTGACCTCCTTATCTCTAAGAAACTTTCCCACTTTGACCTCCTTATCTCTAAGAAATTTGTCCCACTTTGACCTCCTTATCTCTAAGAAACTTTCCCATTTTGACCTCCTTATCTCTAAGAAACTTTCCCACTTTGACCTCTTTATCTCTAAGAAACTTTCCCAATTTGACCTCCTTATCTCTAAGAAACTTTCCCATTTTGACCTCCTTATCTCAAAGAAATTTGTCCCACTTTGACCTCCTTATCTCTAAGAAACTTTCCCACTTTGACCTCCCTATCTCTAAGAAACTTTCCCAATTTGACCTCCTTATCTCTAAGAAACTTTCCCATTTTTACCTCCTTATCTCAAAGAAACTTTCCCATTTTGACCTCCTTATCTCTAAGAAACTTTCCCATTTTGACCTCCTTATCTCTAAGAAACTTTCCCATTTTGACCTCTTTATCTCTAAGAAACTTTCCCAATTTGACCTCCTTATCTCTAAGAAACTTTCCCATTTTGACCTCCTTATCTCTAAGAAACTTTCCCATTTTGACCTCCTTATCTCTAAGAAACTTGTCCCACTTTGACCTCCTTATCTCTAAGAAACTTTCCCAATTTGACCTCCTTATCTCTAAGAAACTTTCCCAATTTCACCTCCTTATCTCTAAGAAACTTTCCCACTTTGACTTCCTTATCTCTAAGAAACTTTCCCAATTTCTCCTCCTTATCTCTAAGAAACTTTCCCATTTTGACCTCCTTATCTCTAAGAAACTTTCCCATTTTGACCTCCTTATCTCTAAGAAACTTGTCCCACTTTGACCTCCTTATCTCTAAGAAACTTGTCCCACTTTGACCTCCTTATCTCTAAGAAACTTTCCCAATTTGACCTCCTTATCTCTAAGAAACTTTCCCACTTTGACCTCCTTATCTCTAAGAAACTTTCCCATTTTGACCTCCTTATCTCTAAGAAACTTTCCCACTTTGACCTCTTTATCTCTAAGAAACTTTCCCAATTTGACCTCCTTATCTCTAAGAAACTTTCCCTTTTTGACCTCCTTATCTCAAAGAAATTTGTCCCACTTTGACCTCCTTATCTCTAAGAAACTTTCCCAATTTGACCTCCTTATCTCTAAGAAACTTTCCCATTTTGACCTCCTTATCTCTAAGAAACTTTCCCACTTTGACCTCCTTATCTCTAAGAAACTTTCCCACTTTGACCTCCTTATCTCTTAGAAACTCACCCACTTTGACCTCCTTATCTCTAAGAAACTTTCCCAATTTGACCTCTTTATCTCTAAGAAACTTTCCCATTTTGATCTCCTTATCTCTAAGAAACTTTCCCACTTTGACCTCCTTATCTCTAAGAAACTTTCCCATTTTGACCTCCTTATCTCTAAGAAACTTTCCCATTTTGACCTCTTTATCTCAAAGAAACTTGTCCCACTTTGACCTCCTTATCTCTAAGAAACTTTCCCACTTTGACCTCCTTATCTCTAAAAAACTTTCCCACTTTGACCTCCTTATCTCTAAGAAACTTTCCCAATTTGACCTCTTTATCTCTAAGAAACTTTCCCAATTTGACCTCCTTATCTCTAAGAAACTTTCCCATTTTGACCTCCTTATCTCAAAGAAATTTGTCCCACTTTGACCTCCTTATCTCTAAGAAACTTTCCCAATTTGACCTCCTTATCTCTAAGAAACTTTCCCATTTTGACCTCCTTATCTCTAAGAAACTTTCCCACTTTGACCTCCTTATCTCTAAGAAACTTTCCCAATTTGACCTCCTTATCTCTAAGAAACTTTCCCTTTTTGACTTCCTTATCTCTAAGAAATTTGTCCCACTTTGACCTCCTTATCTCTAAGAAACTTTCCCAATTTGACCTCCTTATCTCTAAGAAACTTTCCCATTTTGATCTCCTTATCTCTAAGAAACTTTCCCACTTTGACCTCCTTATCTCTAAGAAACTTTCCCACTTTGACCTCCTTATCTCTAAGAAATTTGTCCCACTTTGACCTCCTTATCTCTAAGAAACTTTCCCATTTTGACCTCCTTATCTCTAAGAAACTTTCCCACTTTGACCTCTTTATCTCTAAGAAACTTTCCCAATTTGACCTCCTTATCTCTAAGAAACTTTCCCATTTTGACCTCCTTATCTCAAAGAAATTTGTCCCACTTTGACCTCCTTATATCTAAGAAACTTTCCCACTTTGACCTCCCTATCTCTAAGAAACTTTCCCAATTTGACCTCCTTATCTCTAAGAAACTTTTCCATTTTTACCTCCTTATCTCAAAGAAACTTGTCCCACTTTGACCTCCTTATCTCTAAGAAACTTTCCCAATTTGACCTCCTTATCTCTAAGAAACTTTCCCATTTTGACCTCCTTATCTCTAAGAAACTTGTCCCACTTTGACCTCCTTATCTCTAAGAAACTTTCCCAATTTGACCTCCTTATCTCTAAGAAACTTTCCCAATTTCACCTCCTTATCTCTAAGAAACTTTCCCACTTTGACCTCCTTATCTCTAAGAAACTTTCCCAATTTCTCCTCCTTATCTCTAAGAAACTTTCCCATTTTGACCTCCTTATCTCTAAGAAACTTTCCCATTTTGACCTCCTTATCTCTAAGAAACTTGTCCCACTTTGACCTCCTTATCTCTAAGAAACTTGTCCCACTTTGACCTCCTTATCTCTAAGAAACTTTCCCAATTTGACCTCCTTATCTCTAAGAAACTTTCCCACTTTGACCTCCTTATCTCTAAGAAACTTTCCCATTTTGACCTCCTTATCTCTAAGAAACTTTCCCACTTTGACCTCTTTATCTCTAAGAAACTTTCCCAATTTGACCTCCTTATCTCTAAGAAACTTTCCCTTTTTGACCTCCTTATCTCAAAGAAATTTGTCCCACTTTGACCTCCTTATCTCTAAGAAACTTTCCCAATTTGACCTCCTTTTCTCTAAGAAACTTTCCATTTTGACCTCCTTATCTCTAAGAAACTTTCCCACTTTGACCTCCTTATCTCTAAGAAACTTTCCCACTTTGACCTCCTTATCTCTTAGAAACTCACCCACTTTGACCTCCTTATCTCTAAGAAGCTTTCCCAATTTGACCTCTTTATCTCTAAGAAACTTTCCCATTTTGATCTCCTTATCTCTAAGAAACTTTCCCACTTTGACCTCCTTATCTCTAAGAAACTTTCCCATTTTGACCTCCTTATCTCTAAGAAACTTTCCCATTTTGACCTCTTTATCTCAAAGAAACTTGTCCCACTTTGACCTCCTTATCTCTAAGAAACTTTCCCACTTTGACCTCCTTATCTCTAAAAAACTTTCCCACTTTGACCTCCTTATCTCTAAGAAACTTTCCCAATTTGACCTCTTTATCTCTAAGAAACTTTCCCAATTTGACCTCCTTATCTCTAAGAAACTTTCCCATTTTTACCTCCTTATCTCAAAGAAATTTGTCCCACTTTGACCTCCTTATCTCTAAGAAACTTTCCCAATTTGACCTCCTTATCTCTAAGAAACTTTCCCATTTTGACCTCCTTATCTCTAAGAAACTTTCCCACTTTGACCTCCTTATCTCTAAGAAACTTTCCCAATTTGACCTCCTTATCTCTAAGAAACTTTCCCTTTTTGACTTCCTTATCTCTAAGAAATTTGTCCCACTTTGACCTCCTTATCTCTAAGAAACTTTCCCAATTTGACCTCCTTATCTCTAAGAAACTTTCCCATTTTGATCTCCTTATCTCTAAGAAACTTTCCCACTTTGACCTCCTTATCTCTAAGAAACTTTCCCACTTTGACCTCCTTATCTCTAAGAAATTTGTCCCACTTTGACCTCCTTATCTCTAAGAAACTTTCCCATTTTGACCTCCTTATCTCTAAGAAACTTTCCCACTTTGACCTCTTTATCTCTAAGAAACTTTCCCAATTTGACCTCCTTATCTCTAAGAAACTTTCCCATTTTGACCTCCTTATCTCTAAGAAACTTTCCCACTTTGACCTCTTTATCTCTAAGAAACTTTCCCAATTTGACCTCCTTATCTCTAAGAAACTTTCCCATTTTGACCTCCTTATCTCAAAGAAATTTGTCCCACTTTGACCTCCTTATCTCTAAGAAACTTTCCCACTTTGACCTCCCTATCTCTAAGAAACTTTCCCAATTTGACCTCCTTATCTCTAAGAAACTTTCCCATTTTGACCTCCTTATCTCTAAGAAACTTTCCCATTTTGACCTCCTTATCTCTAAGAAACTTGTCCCACTTTGACCTCCTTATCTCTAAGAAACTTTCCCAATTTGACCTCCTTATCTCTAAGAAACTTTCCCAATTTCACCTCCTTATCTCTAAGAAACTTTCCCACTTTGACCTCCTTATCTCTAAGAAACTTTCCCAATTTCTCCTCCTTATCTCTAAGAAACTTTCCCATTTTGACCTCCTTATCTCTAAGAAACTTTCCCATTTTGACCTCCTTATCTCTAAGAAACTTGTCCCACTTTGACCTCCTTATCTCTAAGAAACTTGTCCCACTTTGACCTCCTTATCTCTAAGAAACTTTCCCAATTTGACCTCCTTATCTCTAAGAAACTTTCCCACTTTGACCTCCTTATCTCTAAGAAACTTTCCCATTTTGACCTCCTTATCTCTAAGAAACTTTCCCACTTTGACCTCTTTATCTCTAAGAAACTTTCCCAATTTGACCTCCTTATCTCTAAGAAACTTTCCCTTTTTGACCTCCTTATCTCAAAGAAATTTGTCCCACTTTGACCTCCTTATCTCTAAGAAACTTTCCCAATTTGACCTCCTTATCTCTAAGAAACTTTCCCATTTTGACCTCCTTATCTCTAAGAAACTTTCCCACTTTGACCTCCTTATCTCTAAGAAACTTTCCCACTTTGACCTCCTTATCTCTTAGAAACTCACCCACTTTGACCTCCTTATCTCTAAGAAACTTTCCCAATTTGACCTCTTTATCTCTAAGAAACTTTCCCATTTTGATCTCCTTATCTCTAAGAAACTTTCCCACTTTGACCTCCTTATCTCTAAGAAACTTTCCCATTTTGACCTCCTTATCTCTAAGAAACTTTCCCATTTTGACCTCTTTATCTCAAAGAAACTTGTCCCACTTTGACTTCCTTATCTCTAAGAAACTTTCCCACTTTGACCTCCTTATCTCTAAAAAACTTTCCCACTTTGACCTCCTTATCTCTAAGAAACTTTCCCAATTTGACCTCTTTATCTCTAAGAAACTTTCCCAATTTGACCTCCTTATCTCTAAGAAACTTTCCCATTTTGACCTCCTTATCTCAAAGAAATTTGTCCCACTTTGACCTCCTTATCTCTAAGAAACTTTCCCAATTTGACCTCCTTATCTCTAAGAAACTTTCCCATTTTGACCTCCTTATCTCTAAGAAACTTTCCCACTTTGACCTCCTTATCTCTAAGAAACTTTCCCAATTTGACCTCCTTATCTCTAAGAAACTTTCCCTTTTTGACTTCCTTATCTCTAAGAAATTTGTCCCACTTTGACCTCCTTATCTCTAAGAAACTTTCCCAATTTGACCTCCTTATCTCTAAGAAACTTTCCCATTTTGATCTCCTTATCTCTAAGAAACTTTCCCACTTTGACCTCCTTATCTCTAAGAAACTTTCCCACTTTGACCTCCTTATCTCTAAGAAATTTGTCCCACTTTGACCTCCTTATCTCTAAGAAACTTTCCCATTTTGACCTCCTTATCTCTAAGAAACTTTCCCACTTTGACCTCTTTATCTCTAAGAAACTTTCCCAATTTGACCTCCTTATCTCTAAGAAACTTTCCCATTTTGACCTCCTTATCTCAAAGAAATTTGTCCCACTTTGACCTCCTTATCTCTAAGAAACTTTCCCACTTTGACCTCCCTATCTCTAAGAAACTTTCCCAATTTGACCTCCTTATCTCTAAGAAACTTTCCCATTTTTACCTCCTTATCTCAAAGAAACTTGTCCCACTTTGACCTCCTTATCTCTAAGAAACTTTCCCAATTTGACCTCCTTATCTCTAAGAAACTTTCCCATTTTGACCTCCTTATCTCTAAGAAACTTTCCCACTTTTACCTCCTTATCTCTAAGAAACTTTCCCACTTTGACCTCCTTATCTCTAAGAAACTTTCCCACTTTGACCTCCTTATCTCTAAGAAACTTTCCCACTTTGACCTCCTTATCTCTAGGAAACTTTCCCAATTTGACCTCCTTATCTCTAAGAAACTTTCCCATTTTGACCTCCTTATCTCTAAGAAATTTTCCCACTTTGACCTCCTTATCTCTAAGAAACTTTCCCATTTTGACCTCCTTATCTCAAAGAAACTTGTCCCACTTTGACCTCCTTATCTCTAAGAAACTTTCCCATTTTGACCTCCTAATCTCAAAGAAATTTGTCTCACTTTGACCTCCTTATCTCTAAGAAACTTTCCCACTTTGACCTCGTTATCTCTAAGAAACTTTCCCAGTTTGACCTCCTTATCTCTAAGAAACTTTCCCAATTTGACCTCCTTATCTCAAAGAAACTTGTCCCACTTTGACCTCCTTATCTCTAAGAAACTTTCCCAATTTGACCTCCTTATCTCTAAGAAACTTTCCCATTTTGACCTCCTTATCTCTAAGAAACTTTCCCACTTTGACCTCCTTATCTCTAAAAAACTTTCCCAATTTGACTTCCTTATCTCTAAGAAACTTTCCCATTTTAACCTCTTAATCTTTTAGAAACTTTCCCACTTTGACCTCCTTATCTCTCAGAAACTTTCCCACTTTGACCTCCTAATCTTTAAGTAACTTGTCCCACTTTGACTTCCTAATCTGTAAGAAACTTTACCACTTTGACCTCCTAATCTCTAAGAAACTTTCCCATTTTGACCTCCTAATCCCTAAGAAACTTTCCCATTTTGACCTCCTTATCTCTAAGACACTTTCCCACTTTGACCTCCTTATCTCTAAGAAACTTTCCCAATTTGACCTCCTTATCTCTAAGAAACTTTCCCATTTTGACCTCCTTATCTCTAAGAAACTTTCCCACTTTGACCTCCTTATCTCTAAGAAACTTTCCCAATTTGACCTCCTTATCTCTAAGAAACTTTCCCATTTTGACCTCCTTATCTCAAAGAAACTTGTCCCACTTTGACCTCCTTATCTCTAAGAAACTTTCCCAATTTGACCTCCTTATCTCTAAGAAACTTTCCCATTTTGACCTCCTTATCTCTAAGAAACTTTCCCACTTTTACCTCCTTATCTCTAAGAAACTTTCCCACTTTGACCTCCTTATCTCTAAGAAACTTTCCCACTTTGACCTCCTTATCTCTAAGAAACTTTCCCACTTTGACCTCCTTATCTCTAAGAAACTTTCCCAATTTGACCTCCTTATCTCTAAGAAACTTTCCCATTTTGACCTCCTTATCTCTAAGAAACTTTCCCACTTTGACCTCCTTATCTCTAAGAAACTTTCCCACTTTGACCTCCTTATCTCAAAGAAACTTGTCCCACTTTGACCTCCTTATCTCTAAGAAACTTTCCCACTTTGACCTCGTTATCTCTAAGAAACTTTCCCAGTTTGACCTCCTTATCTCTAAGAAACTTTCCCAATTTAACCTCCTTATCTCAAAGAAACTTGTCCCATTTTGACCTCCTTATCTCTAAGAAACTTTCCCACTTTGACCTCCTTATCTCTAAGAAACTTTCCCACTTTGACCTCCTTATCTCTAAGAAACTTTCCCACTTTGACCTCCTTATCTCTAAGAAACTTTCCCACTTTGACCTCCTTATCTCTAAATAAACTTTCTCAATTTGACCTCCTTATCTCTAAGAAACTTTCCCACTTTGACCTCCTTATCTCTAAGAAACTTTCCCATTTTAACCTCCTAATCTTTTAGAAACTTTCCCACTTTGACCTCCTTATCTCTCAGAAACTTTCCCACTTTGACCTCCTAATCTTTAAGTAACTTGTCCCACTTTGACTTCCTAATCTCTAAGAAACTTTACCACTTTGACCTCCTAATCTCTAAGAAACTTTCCCATTTTGACCTCCTAATCCCTAAGAAACTTTCCCACTTTGACCTCCTTATCTCTAAGAAACTTTCCCATTTTGACCTCCTTATCTCTAAGAAACTAGTCCCACTTTGACCTCCTTATCTCTAAGAAACTTCTCCATTTTGACCTCCTAATTTCTAAGAAACTTTCCCATTTTAACCTCCTAATCTCTTAGAAACTTTCCCACTCTGACCTCCTAATCTCTAAGAAACTTGTCCCACTTTGACCTCCTTATCTCTAAGAAACTTTCCCATTTTGACCTCCTAATCTCTAAGAAGCTTTCCCATTTTAACCTCCTAATCTTACAAGTTTACAAGTTTATAAGTTTACAAAATTTAGTTCGGCATACAATCTATAAAGACAAATATACCACGTTCTCAGCATGTTGCTTCTACCTACAGCATGTTGCTTTTATCTTTAAGAAACTTTCTTACTTTGTCCTCCTAATGAATCTCTAAGAAACTTTCCCACTTTGACCCATCTAATCTTAGATTAGGTGGGGGCAAAGTGGGAAAGGTTCTTAGCTGTGCAGATCTTCTTGAGTTTATGACATGCCACCCAAGCTTTAGCCTTCGTGGTACTAATGTCTTATGTCTCGAGTGGAGTCGGCGATTCAACTACCAAGATAGTTGAAGTCCTTTAGTTTACCCTCTTGATGCTTTCTCCCGATAGAGATGTTAATTGCCCTGGGTTATCGATGCCCTCTGTCAGGAACTCTGTCTTGTCAAGGTTACAACGGGGGCCAATTTGGCCACACACGGTTTCCACCTCCTTGAGCAGAGATCCAAGTTGTTCAGTAATAAATAAGTAAGGTGCGAGTGTATCTGGTATCACCCTGTAACACCACAGCAATTTCAAAGAGAGCAGATTCCTGATTCTTCGTAAGCGGTGATGACCTTTGCCCTTGTGTTGGTGTATAGCCAAGATATAGTGACATATCACATAAATGTGGTGTTTGAAGTTGAGGGAACGAGAACAACAGGAAACTGTCCCTGCTTACCGACATCTAAGGAAACCTTCCTGCCGATGAAGTAGTTAGGGGTAATAACACCGAATATCGCCTTGACTGGGAAAAATTTGTGTCAAGCTGATTTCTTCACTAACGTGTCCCAATGGGTCCCCTCTAGCCCTCCTGAGTTTTTTCAAACTCGGGATGGAGTGCAACATGTTCATTTCCGGGTTTACTTTTTACCTGCATTTCTAGCCTGAGGCCAAAAACGTAACTACCCTTAGGAAAGGAGTAGAGAAGAAATCGAGGGCACTAGAGTGATCAGCGTCCTCGCATTAGTGGGGGTAGGTGCCGGAATTAAGTCTCTATCTCATCTGGTTAATTAGATAATTGGATAATTAGGTTTGCACACAACCGTTATTTGGCTATATGGCTATAGCCACTTAGGAAAGGAGTAGAGACAAAACCGAGGGCACTAAAATGATCAGCGTCCTCGAATTAGTGGGGGTAGGTGCTGAAATTAAGTCTCTATTTCATCTGGTTAATTAGATAATTGGAAAATTAGGTTTGCGCATATAACCGTTTTTTGGCTAATATGGCTATAGCCACTTAGGAAGGGTTTAGAGACTTTTCATTGGTGCCATTTTGTAGGCAAAGCCAAGTTGTGGGGGGTCGACGTCGGACTTTTAAGCTCTATCTTCAACCGTTTAGCCGTTATTTGGCTTTAACGGTGTTCAAAATCGGGCTTTTTACCGTATTTTGCTCATTTTGAGCATCTTAAAAGCCATATAACGGCTAAACGATTGAAGATAGAGCTTAAAAGTCCGACGTCGACCCCCTACAACTTGGCTTTGCCTACAAAATGGCACCAATGAAAAGTCTCTAAACCCTTCCTAAGTGGCTATAGCCATATTACTGTAAAATTAGAAATTTTCGTGAGATTTTTATTTTCGCTCTTTATTTTTGGCTGGAAAATCCGCGAAAATTAATTCCGCGAAAATATTTTGGACGATTTTTTACAGAAAATAATGGTCATGTGACCACTGCTCTTATACGTGGCAAGGGATTCAGTAGGAGTTGTAAGCCAATGAGATGTGAGCCTTTTCTGTCTCATCCCTGATTGGCTATCTCTTAGAGCCAATCAGCAATGAGAAAATGCTCACATTTCATTGGTCTACGCCAAGCAGGTCTGGTGTCTCATGGCAATGATGACTGCACTCTTGGCGTAATTAGACAATAGACTAGGACCGTGAAATGGGGGTAGCAGTGGGATTAGCGAAAATTAAAATCGCGAAAATAGTAAATTTTGATCGAATCGCGAAAATTAATTGCCTCGAAAATATCTAGTTTTACAGTAGCCAAAAAACGGTTATGCGCAAACCTAATTATCCAATTATCTAATTAACCAGATGAAATAGAGACTTAATTTCAGCACCTACCCCCACTAATTCGAGGACGCTGATCATTTTAGTGCCCTCGGTTTTGTCTCTACTCCTTTCCTAAGTGGCTATAGCCATATAGCCAACAAACGGTTGTGTGCAAACCTAATTATCCAATTATCTAATTAACCAGATGAGATAGAGACTTAATTCCGGCACCTACCCCCACTAATGCGAGGACGCTGATCACTCTAGTGCCCTCAATTTTTTCTCTACTCCTTTCCTAAGGGTAGTTACGTTTTTGGCCTCAGGCTAGAAATGCAGGTAAAAAGTAAACCCGGAAATGAATATGTTGCACTCCATCCCGAGTTTGAAAAAACTCAGGAGGGCTAGAGGGGACCCATTGGGACACATTAGTGAAGAAATCAGCTTAACACAAATTTTTTTCCCCGTCACCCGACTACTGCCCCTAATAAAGGGGCATGATTCAACGGAGGACGCGGCGACGTCAAGACACTGATGAGTGCGCGCGCATGCAGTATATTTCCCGCGGAACGCGCAGGTTCTGACAAGCGCCTCAGATACAACCACTTGAGTGTCGTTAAACTGATATGATAAATGTATCCCTTAGCAAATAGAAGGAGGAATACAAATTCGAAAAGGATCTCTGATAATGCTCCAGGAACATTATTTTGGGGTATGTATTTAGTCATGGACAGATCTCAAACCCATAAATGTGGTTGCTGAACTGTGAACGTTGAACGAATTTATTCATTGTTTATTTTCAGGGAGTGGACTTCAAAACTCAAGATTCAACTGGCAAACACCCATATTTTCCGTAAGTTTAATTCACTCCTTCATCTGTTTTTCCTTTCTCTTTTTTTTTCTCTTTTTTTTTCTCACAGCATCACCGCGGTTTTAATAAAAACAGTGACAGTTCTTTTGAAACAGACACGTAGTACAACTCGACAGTTAATGTTATCTGTCATGAACATGATATTGCTGTGGAGTAAAACGTGTCAAATTAAATGTACTACAGACGCCCAACAATTACCGATTGACATAGTGATAATGTAGTCTACCTAATAAGATAAAGAATCCACTACCGCTATTTTTTATCACATTCCTCAATTCAATTAGGTGTACTTCTAAAACCGCTCCTTGTTTGTCATTAAACAACAATCACCTGTGTATGTTACCGTCACTGTTTCCCATTAACAGCCTGTGCTGCAGTACACCATTAACATATTTCATGTATTTCTCTTTAAACTGCATTGTTACAGTTTGTGTAACTTACAAATTTACCATGTGCACGCACATGGGTACGTGTTACAGCAAGATGATGTATACCAAAGTTGCCAGCATTTGCCGGCAGTTAGTATGTCGGTGTGTTCGTCGAGTCGTGCCGTTTTATTACCATTATTGCATGGGCTTATAACGGACTGGGAGAGGGAGACAGAGAGAGAGAGAGAGAGAGAGAGAGAGAGAGAGAGAGAGAGAGAGAGAGAGAGAGGGGAGATAGGCAACGATAGCGAGAAACGTGATCCTATTCCTTCGGTTTCCCTTCCCTCTCAGGTGTGGGGTTAGGTCCTTTGGGTCTCCCTTTTCGGGATGCCCCGTATGCATCACTCCCTTTTCTTACTTCCCGGAGAAAGGGAACGAGGCCTTTTTTTAAATGTCGCTTCCTTCTGGGGGTTTATTCTTCTCTGCTTTCACCATTTCCGCTAAACCAAAAATTACACTCCAAGACTCTCAGCGTCCATGTCATCGATCGGGCCGCCCGCAATTTTGGTGGTAAATTTTTTCCGTTGCCATGCCCCGTTCACCCCCTTTTCTATTAACTCTTAATTCGTCCCGCTCTCTACAATTGTACGTTTCTCCCCTCCTCTTTTGCTAGTTCCGTATCTATCTCCCGCTTTTAAAAAACTCGGGTTAAAGATGAAGGACTAGAGGAAAATCGCAGAGAGGTCTATTAAAGGAGTTGGGAGAGCCCCCTTCCGTGAGGATAGTTTTACTACCCGTCCCGAGATAATTTAAAACCCTTCAAGATATAAAGGTTCAAGAGGGTAGTTCCATTCGGAGTTGCAACCCCCTGAAGATAGTACCCCAAGATAGGCCCTCCAGAGATATTTTCCCCTCCCCTTCCGAAGGATGTTTACCCCCTTCAAGAAAAGTTGCCCGTTCATGCTAACCCATACCCCCTTTTACGAAAGGGGGGGGGAAAAGGGAGGGAACGAGCAAAGAGGAAGAAAAGAGACAGGAGAATGAGAGGAGAGAGAGAGAGAGAGAGAGAAAGAGAGAGAGACAGAGGGATAGAGAGAGAAGGGGAGAGATAGGGCAAGATAGAGAGAGAGGGGAAGGGGTGAGAGATGTAATATTTAACGGCCGTACACCATGGGTTTTGTTAAGTGGCTCAACTCATACTTGTGTGGTGTTATACTTCCTATCAGGAATCGACCGAATCAGGAAATAGTGGTCCCTGATTGGCTGATAACCAGTCACGTGACCTAAATAAAGAGTTCTGATTGGTTGTTTATTTGTTTCGGTCGGTTCCTGCTTCCTACACCACTTTTCATTCCCACTCTCTATATATACCCTACTAAAATATAGTTCGACGCGACGCGCGATCGATGAACGATCGATAAACGATCGTTTATCGATCGTTCATCGATCGCGCGTCGCGTCGCGTCGAACTATATTTTAGTAGGGTAGGTACATCTATTTCTGCCCCATTTGTGGCCACTGACCACTAGGGCAAGAGAATCAGCTATTGTCAAGTGTAATGATTATAACGTTCGTGTCAAAGTCTGGTGACACGTTCAGTTCTCTCGTGCTTTCATTATATAGGGGCTTTGTTCTTCAGTGCCTCGTTAATGAGAGGGAGATAGAGAGGGAGAGAGAGGGATAGATGGAGAGAGAGAGAAAGAGAGAGAGAGAGAGAGAGAGAGAGAGAGAGAGAGAGAGAGAGAGAGAGAGAGAGAGAGAGAGAGAGAGGGAGAGAGAGGGATAGAGAGGGATAGAGAGGGATAGATGGAGAGAGAAAGAGAGAGGTCTCTAATAGTGAAGAGGTGAATGACATTGTTTGAGACACCATTGTCAATTGTCATGCAAAGTAAGTTGATTATATAGAGCTGTCAAAAATGAGCGAACTAGAAACGAGGAATTCCTAATTATTTATTAGTTTCTTGCTTTTCTTGTTCTCAGCAGTTTCAGCTTCCTTCTTTTTTGTATTTGTAATGAAGGCTCCGCTAATCTTCTCGCTAGAGCAAATCACTTTACTTGATACTCGACCCTTCTTCTTCTGTGAACAGAAGAAGAAGGGTCTGAGCACCCTTTACTAAGATATGGAAATCTCCTTTCCCTACGCACTACGGTATTTTCTGTCTCCGAATCTCTGATATCAATTTTCCTTTTTTTTCTCGCTACGAACTTTCCTCTCCTGGCCTGGTTAAGTCTTCACGCCGCTGGGGTGGTGGGCCTTATAGAAAACTCGATTACCTTCATTCCTCCTCATTACCATCCCTCCCCCAACCTTCCCTGATTGCAGCTAATGTTACCTGGCTCCCTTTCCTGCAGCTCCGCACCTTCACCTGCGACTTTAATTGTTCTGCCTATGATACCACTCTCTCCTTCTCTCACTATCTTTTCTCCCCTTCTTTTTCTCTCTCTCTCCCTCCTTCCCTCCCTCCCCCCTCCCCCCCCTTAGCCAGCGACCTCTTCATTCCTGCTCCTTGCAAAAACTCTTATCTCCTATTCCCACGAATGATGCAATGGTGACAGGATATAATTAGGACGTCTGTAGTAACAATCTTTCTGTAGTAAATATTGCTATAGCCTGACTAAGATTTTAGAAAACTTGTATTTCCCGATATATATGATATCAGTTATTATGCCAAAAACTAACAGAAATTAGTTGGCTGGAAAGGTGACCACTTTTGTTGTCAAACTGACACCTTTGCCCTCTCCGGGTTTCATCATTATCTTTCCCTCTCTGATTTCTCTCTCTCTCTCTCTCTCTCTCTCTCTCTCTCTCTCTCTCTCTCTCTCTCTCTCTCTCTCTCTCTCTCTCTCTTTCTCCCTATCTTTCTCTCTTCTCAAACTCCCTGATTTACCCCATCGATGATATTCGTAACCCGGGCCGGGCAAAGGTGTCAGTTTGACAACAAAAGTGGTCACCTTTCCAGCCAACTAATTTCTGTTAGTTTTTGGCATAATTGGGGTATATTTTTGGTATTTTCTGATGTGAAATACAATGTAAGACGTGTCTGGACGTGTAAAGACCGTCAGGAATCGCTAAAATACGAAAATTTCAATTTTGACGTCATTATGACGTCATAGCGTGACGTCAAGACGTTATAACGTCAAGATAGGGATGTATTATTATCAGGCTCATCTAGATAAAGATGCTGACCAAGTTTGAGATCGATTGGACAAGATTTGAGGTCGCTATGGCGAAAAACGCATTATCGTCATATCTATTTTCATACAGTCTTACACTTCAGACGCGATTTGAGACCCTTAGAAATAGAGTTTCACAAATTCGCGATATAGTTTCTGAAAGTATAGACGATTATCTTTCGTAAGTGTCATCTCTGTCTTTCAATCAGAAGCTGTCTTTAGGGTGTAAATTGAGCTCAAAGAAATTTGGTTGATTTGAAAAAACTCTTATCTTTATGACAGTTAGTCAAGACGTTCTGGTTGGACTTAGAACATGAAAACCATTCGTTGACACAATTTGAACGATTATCTTTCGAATGCAACAAACGAGAAGTGTCTATCTCATGTCGTTTTCTTCAAAAACGATTATAAATTGGTAAAATAGCGTCTATCCATAGATAGATAGACCCGGGACATTTATTGCTTTGGCACGATGCTGTATCTCTAAAACTAAAAGAGATAGAGACTTGCCCTTTTAAACTACAGTAGATCTAGAATATGTGACACTGTATACCAAATTTCAGACTGATTGGTGCAGTGGGGGCCTCGCTATGGGCGTCGCAAAATGCCATTTTTGGCTAAAAAGTGAAAAAAGTTATTACTGCATTCTGGCACGCACAGCTGGGGGGAGGGGATGGTCACCTTTGCGCTTGCCAGCGCAGTGATTATTCACCACGTTGTGAAATATGGGTTCTCGTATACCTATTTGGTGATGATGTGCTAGCACTGTCTTTCAACAGCAACAATTGCAAAGTGTGCCACTAGCTTGTTAAAAGGGTCTTTATCCTTCAGGGTTTAACTATCAGAATACACATGAAATGTGGGCAGCAGCGATCCCACTATATATCTTGTCAGTACACCAGCCCCATACCCAGTCGGTGATTAGCTAAATTGAACTTGCTCAATGTGCGTGTGTGTCTAACTGTTACAAGGGTCTTTATCCCTCTGCAGGTCTCTCAGGATGACCTTGTTACAAAAAGTAGCCAAGTCCGGTCATGAACATTATCGGGTAAAGGGAGCCCTCGATGGTTAGGCAACAAATTATAATTCTCCGTTACATAATGCGGTAATATATCAATGATGTAACTTGTCAGGATGATTCAGTAGAATTTTGGTAATATTCTCTCTGCCCCGCTGCGACATATGATACGAGCACTATGTCCCCTGGAGCAGCGTGTATGTGATCCCTATTATACATCTTCTATCTGCAGTATACACGGTCAGTTCTAATTCCTTCTTCCAGCACACTTTGCCATAGAGTAGCAGCCTTTCCAAGATCTCTCTCTCCAAGATCTCTCTCTCTCTCTCTTTTTAGTATACTTTATTACAGGCAGGCTTTTGAATACCAAATAACACGCACAGAGCTTTTGTCCTGAGGCTAGGTAGCTGCTGCAGCAGTTGTACATTACCAAGTACTTGGATTTGTAGTTGGACATTCGTCTCTCTGTTCCTCTGTGACTTCTCTTTCTTCCCTTTATATAATACTCTCACTTTTTTTCTCTCTACCCCTGGATGCAGTAGCTACTGGGCTGCTTATGTTCTTCTCTTGATCAAACCGAAGCTGCTTTGTTCCTTATGACTCGTCCACACGCAAACGGTCTGATTGCACCTTTTCGTAGGCTACTGAGTGTAACAGAGATCGTTACCCCCGTACACGTTGAATTTCGATAAATTAGGAGGGTTATGCCTGATTGACACACGCGTGTTTGGAAGGGCAACCTACCCAAATTAGACGGTTAATTCCAATGGTGGTTTAGCTCTTATTTCCGGACACGGGAAGAGTAGATGGCGAAAAATAGCCGGAGAGAGTATGCTGGATGAGAAAGAGGAGATCAGAGCAGGACCTACCCAATTGTCACTCGGCCATATTACTTACACCAAAATGTGGTGTCTTTCTGCGGTATCTTACATTACGCGTATGGGGAGCAGTGCAACCTGGTGAGGATCAGAGATAGCAGAGACGAGCCTTTTTCTATTTACTTACGACCCGTGGCGGTGTCTGACGAGAGACGACATTAAGCAGTAAAAGAGGAGCAGTAACCGCTCGAATCATGGGGTAATGAGTGAGAGAGGGAGAGAGAGAGAGAGAGCGAGAGAGAGAGAGAGAGAGAGAGAGAGAGAGAGAGAGAGAGAGAGAGAGAGAGAGAGAGAGAGAGAGAGAGAGAGGAAGAGAGAGGGGAGCGAGAACTGGGGAGATATAATACTGCTACTGACAGTATCTTGACACATTGTAGACAAAACCTTTTTATGCTTGTTGAACTTACAGTTTTGACAGTTTCTATCAGTGTACTCCTTCGTCTCGTTATTTAGCTTTATCTCTGTCTCTCTCTGTCGATGTCTCTGTCTCTTTGTCTTTCTCTCTCCTTCTCTCCGTTGGTCTCACAGCTTTTAATTCGTATTTGCAATCAAAGATGTTCATTCCAACAGCTTCTGACTCACGCATAGTGATCAAACTAACGCACTCAAATATATCTAATCTGAGTCCTCTCACTAAGATCAACTAGGAGACTTGGTGTGTGGTGTACCATGCTCATTCGACAACACACACTCACACCACAATCTCATTCACAATTAATCTGAGAGCTTATAGAACCACCCCACTTTGTGTTATAATACTCACCTTATACACAGCGATACTGCTCTCTGCATCCCCTTCTCTCTGTTCATTGAATGCTTTTAACCCCTATAATACCTGCTTTTACTAGCTATTCTGCTTTATTACACCGCTAATGCACGGACACCACTAAAGTAGTAGCCCTTTGTGTGTCTAATGTCTATGTTATTATTCCACAGATAGGCCGAACTACATTGTTCCATAGTATTTTGGGTATAGTAGAGTCGATAAGAACACTCACCTCCTCCGATTTCAGTAAAACTTCTCACATGCTAAAATATGATAATGGAGGTACAAATACCGCTTATTTTAGGTCCAAAAAGTTTTTGGTTCGTTAATTATCGCTAATTGAAAAACGCCAAAAATGGGCTAAAATGGCCCTTAAGGTGGATTTGAAATTTTGGAGTTGGAACTCCAGACTTCGTACAGGTGTCCGCTAAGATGCCAATATGCACCACAGGCGGGCTCAGGCCTAAATTCGTCCGAATTTTTGCGTAAGACCGGATGGCGTAAATCTTGGTCACGTGACCTCGGCTAACTTCTGAACCGCTCAAGTAAGGGATGTTTATAACCTGCTTAATCGATGCAGAATATGATGAAAATGACACGTTTTGACATCATTTTTCATCCCAGACGCACAGGAAAGACACAAATCGCCTTACAAAATTGACGCCATCTAGTCTCCCGCTCTTTTTTTGCAAAACTCTAACTTCTGAACCGTTGAAGTAAGGGAGGTTCATAGCCTGCTTAATCGATGCAGAAAGAAAAATAAATGAGAGGAAATGGCCTTATTTTTCATCTCCGGCGTGCAGGAAAGGCACAAATAGCAAAAAACTGATTTTTTGCCCAAATCACGTGACCAAAATTCACGCCATCCGGCCTTACGCAAAAATTCGGACGAATTTAGGCCTGAGCCCGCCTGTGGTGCATATTGGCATCCTAGCGGACACCTGTACGAAGTCTGGAGTTCCAACTCCAAAATTTCAAATCCACCTTAAGGGCCATTTTAGCCCATTTTTGGCGTTTTTCAATTAGCGATAATTAACGAACCAAAAGTTTTTCGGACCTAAAATAAGCGGTATTTGTACCTCCATTATCATATGTTAGCATGTGAGAAGTTTCACTGAAATCGGAGGAGGTGAGTGTTCTTATCGACTCTACTAGTAGGTACTTTCTGTAGACCGGAAAATATTGACTGTGGCTGTGGAATTTGAAAGTTGTATCTTCAGGGGTCACTTGATGTTTCAACTTAAAATTTAATTTACACTTCCTGATCCACAGTCAACAGTGTGTGTATGTATTTGTGCAGAGAGAGAGACACGTTATTGCTGTTTACACCATGTGTATACCGGCCTGTTATGTGCCACCACGTACACTGTTAACATTGTGTGGTTTTGTGTCACTAATAAAATATGTATCTAGCAACCATTGATTGTATCTTGCTGCCTAGTTTTGTTAGTAAAATCAAACAGAATAATGCCCCGACCCAGAATAATGCCCCGACCCATTTGTGCTGTTCCACCTTATAAAATAAAAAATAATAGTATGAACAATACAACGACCCATAACTAATCCTTAAATGTTTCAATCTAGCCTATCATAGTATCGATGTACAATCCGCTGCCAACTGACAGCCCAGTAGACCTACCACCTCCCGCCGAACCCGCAGCTGTGACTGGGGATGAAGAAAACGGAGAAGAGGATGGAAGAGAGCCTCTGGATACCAGTACCGATCCGTCAGGTTAGTCATTTCATTCATTCACGGTATTCAATGCACGCAGTTCATTTAGAATCAAACCTGCGACAAGCAATGCCTTCAGCCCCTGATGCAGATGCGTTTACCTCAACATTCCAAATTCGTCCGTGCTTGTCACTTGTCCTCAATATTGAGTCATTTTCCGCGATCACTGTCTCCAGGCCGCTACAATCCCGTTACCTCCGATTCCCCTTGTCTGGGGATATCCATGCTATATTTGGTGGTCGTTGCGGTACTGGCGATATACATGAAGAGCCTTTCTACCAATCCAGAGCGAGTAGCAACAGCTCTCAATGGGATTAATATTATTCAGAATATTCGTACTGCTTGTGATAAATAATCAATCCCCAAGATGTTGGATCGTACGAAGAAGTCTTCTTGGAGAATCGGATCCCGGTTGATTATATTCTGCTTCCTTTAGAATGATCCTGCTTGTCCTTATCATCTCGTTTAACGTGTCGAGTATATGGGGGAATATAATACGCTATTGACAATCCTTCATGCAGTTGCAGTATATATGTTTACCCTGTGTCTCACTTCCTGCGTGGTATGGGTAATACCCGATCCTCCTGATTCTGTGGGCGCTTCCGTCCCAACGCTGTAATGTTTACTTACCGACATTACTCTTTTCCAGCTCCCGTGATTACTTGCTCTACCATATAACATAATATCTATCTCTATTTCTCTTTCTCTCTCTCTCACAGTTGGTATCCTCCTTTAAATTCCTAGAGCATGCCCTCTCAGTATTTGTTTAGCCGCTTCAATACGTGACTACAGTCGGACCCCGATTTAGTGGCCCCCGATTTAGTGGCACCCCGATTTAGTGGCAGGATTTTTTTTCCCCCGATATAGGAAATCAACATTATTTGACCCCGATTTAGTGGCACCCCGATTTAGTGGCAGGATTTTTTCCCCCGAGAATGCCACTAAATCGGGGTCCGACTGTATAAGGAACAATTCCCTACTTGCCCCCTTCTTTACTTGCTTTAACATGTAATTTACCCCCCCCCCCTTTTTTGTTAGTCTGTCTGCGTGTAAGAGCTGCTTGTTATGTCCGATGACCAAGTCTTTTTAACATGCTTGCTTGTATGTTCACGGGAACATCTGCTTTCCTGCTCTCTCACTCCCTCTCTCTCTCTCTCTCTCTCTCTCTCTCTCTCTCTCTCTCTCTCTCTCTCTCTCTCTCTCTCTCTCCCTCCCTCTCTCTCTCTCTATCTCTCTCTCTCTCCCTCTCTCTCTCTCTCTCTGTCTCTGTCTCTCTCTCACTCTCATTCTCGCTCATTTTCCGCATCTCTGATCTAAATTGTGTTAATCATGACCCTTCCAACAATTGAAATAGAAGGACCCGTAGTTGAGATGTCGGCTGTGTTTGAAAACCCTTACAGCGAGGAAACATCGCTTGATCAGACCACTTCCTCCCAAGTCGCCTTCCGTCCAAATAACAATGATAGCCAGCGTCGCTCTCCGTCCTCTGACGAAGAAGAAGGGGGGAAAGAGAAGAAATCACCGGGAGATGAGGATAAGAAGAAGTTGGGCCATTACTGGAGGAGTGTTGAAGAGCAGAGTACGTCCTGTGCGTTGTGTTATTATAGGCGCTCCTTTCTACACACTCCTAGTACGGGGATATTTTTCTCGTCGCCTGACTCCACGATAGTATCAATTTCTTCTCGCTCCTTTCTCCTTTGCACACTAAATGTCATTAAGATGACCTGTTGACTCTTTAGCACGACCGTCACATACCGTAGCTAAAACTTGATCACATTCATTAATCAGTTCCCTCTCATTTCTATTTTGATATATTAGATCACGAGTTTCTCAACAAAATTGATCCCATTTTAGATGAAAACTAACTCCCCTCTTTTGTTTCAGACGGGTTATCAGAGCTAAAACACCGATCCAGAACCAAATCCTCCATGGGTGTAACTGATAGTGATGAGGAGGAGGCATCAGACACAAACACTGACGGAAAAGCAAACTCCCTCTACGTCCCCAGCTCTATCCGGTACTCAATGCACATTCAGCATATGCAGCGAAAGCAGAGTAAAGCTCAGCTCCCAGACTGGGACAAGAAGGCAAGGAGGAACATTGTTTTTGGGGGGTACAGCGTGGAAGATCGTCCAGAGAATCATATGTGCAGCAAACTATACCATACAAAACGAAAGGTGCTGAGTCTAAAGAATTACCATGATGAGGCAAGGGCAATGAGGGATATCGAGAAGTTCCTGGCACATCCTGTCGTACTGTTCAAGGTTCACCACACCCTCTGGGAGGATATTGTCGAGGAGATGATCTGCAAACTGTGCAGTGATAAACCTGAGCTGAACCTTAATGTAACGGCTGCAATGAGCTCAATCATCAGTAATGAAGCGGATTACGTCCTACCTGAGTGCATCCAGGGTATCACCGAAACTGCAATGGGCCCAGTCACGGAGCAGAGTTTCATTGTAGTCATAGGAACCACAGATACCGTCCAGGACAACCAGGTTGTCATGTGCCTGTTGGAACAACCTTTTAACTTTGGAAAGATGGCTGAGGAGATCAGGTTCATTTGTATTGTCCTGTGCCCTCACAAGACGAAGCAGACGAAATCGGCAATCCAGGTGGCAAGGACTTATGCCACCCTGTTGGCTGACGACAGGCTGAGGCACAACCTTCTAAACACCCACTCTCCGGAAGAGTTTGCTCATGAATTTGAGCTTGAGTGTACCAGGATTCATAAGGAACATGAGAGGCGGGAAAAGTTAACCAGTATGTCGATCAAAAGTAAACAGGATGAGAAGGGTAACCAGTGGCTCCCCGGTAGAGACATGTTCAACGACTTCAAGAACCGGCTCCGTTGGTATCCCAGCGATTACATCAAGGATGTAAAGGACTGTACCAGCATTCAGAAGATCATCTCAACCATTCTGTTTCTCTATTTCTCCCTCCTGCTCCCGGGAATTTCCATGGGGGTTCTGGATGCTAAATACACTGGAGGTAGGATCGATTCTAAAAGTGTCATCATCGCCCAGGCGTTCTCAGGGATTCTCTGGGGGTTGTTTGGTGGCCAGCCTCTGATGGTGATTATGACGACCATTCCTATCGTGATCTATACCAAGATTATCTATATCATCAGTCTAAACTGGGACGGGGAAGGGGACAAGGAAGGTAACTTCTTCTACACCTTCTATATGATGGTCGGCCTCGCTAACGCCTTCTTCATGATCATCTATGCTGTGTTAGGGGCCAGTAAAATCATGGCCTACTGCTCCAGATCTACTGAGGAGATTGTTGGTATGTTCGTATCCACTGCCTTTGTGTACGACTCGGTGAAGTACATCATTAACGAGTTCAACACGCAGTTCTGCTTCCCTGAGGACATAGAGGAAGTGGCCAATATCACAAAGAGAGCTGCAGAGGAGGTTATAGAGTGTGACCCAAACAAGCCCCTGGTATCACTAATTGTCGTCCTTATCACGGTCTATGTGGGTGTTCAGATCTTTAATTTCAAGTACAGTCCCTACCTGAATGCCAACAAGAGGGTCCTCGTGGCAGACTACGCGCTTGTCATCGCCGTCGCAGCGGGATCATTCGTTGGGAGCTATATCTTCAGAAAGATTGAGCTCAATAAATTCACTGTGGACGAGGACAGGGCCTTGTTTGAAATACCGAGTTTTGTCGCTCCTACCGGAGGTTCAGTAGTGGCAGCGGTCGGTCTTGGCTTCATGATGTCCATCCTGTTCTTCATGGAGACCAATATCTCGGAGAGCATTGTAAGTAACCCGGCCAACAAGCTGGAGAAGGGAACCTCATTCCACATGGATCTCTTTGTAACCGGGATTATTAACGCCATCCTCTCCATCTTCTGTCTTCCCTGGGTTCACGGAGGACTACCCCACTCTCCCCTCCACGTTCGAGCACTGGCTGACATTGAAGAGCACGTTGAGAACGGTCATCTCACGGAAAATGTAGTATATGTTCGGGAGACCCGACTGACCACTCTGGTATCTCACATCCTGATCGGTCTCTCAGTTATGCTCATCCCTAAACCCATTGACATGATTCCAGAGGCAGTGTTCTACGGTCTCTTCATCTTCCTCGCCATGACTGCGCTGGGAGAGTTCCAAATGTGGGAGAGATTCGTGCTGATCTTCACCGAGCAGACCCTCTACCCGCCATTCCATTACGTCAGGAGAGTCCCCCAGAAAATCATCCACTGCTTCACCCTTCTCCAACTTCTTCAACTGGGTCTGCTTTGCTTGGTCTCTTTTGGTGGATCGGCCTACTTGAAGATGTTCTTCCCCTTCGTTATAATTCTGCTGATGCCCATCAGAGAGAAAGTTCTTCCTACTCTCATCTCTGAACGACATCTTGACGCACTTGATGGAAATCACTAGACAGTGACACTCAGAGGACACAAATTAAAACGCGTTTTTATGGTTTGTTGGGCTGAAATCTTTTTATCCGTACAAAATTGATCTAAAATTGCAGAACATGATCATTGTGTGACCTGATATATTACGGTACATGAATTACGCTATTCCTGTTTCTGAGGCTGAGAAAATGAGACACTCGCGAACTGAAAAAACTGCACTTTTTGCTGTTGAAAAGACTGTTTATTTATCTTATTTTCAACGTTCTTTTAAATGGAATAAAAACTTGTTTTCGATTTGTTTGAATAATTTGTTTCATTGATTGATCGAGCATGTCAAAGTGTCAAACGTCAGTAGCCTCACCTTAGTTTACTATTTATGTCATTTTACATCTATGTTCTGTCAGTGTCAGGTCAATGCTCTTACCACAGAGAATAGGGTCCGGTCGGTAGGCGGTAAATGTTAACCAGATCTGAGAGAAAACGTACGTGCAAAACCACGTTTTTGGCCATAACTCAGTCATTTCTTGACCAATTTGCAAAATCTTGGGTGCGTTGGAAAGAGGACATTGAGCTCTTTCAAATGAGCCCAATAAAACTAAAATCGGCGCAAAATGCGCGGCGTCATGGCGCAAAATGCGCGTTTTCGCCACCACGCCGCGCAATTTGCGCCAATTTTCATTTTCTTGAGCTCATTTGAGAGATCTTAATGTCCTCTTTCCAATGAGCCATAGATTTTGCAAATTGGTCAAGAAATGGCTGAGTTATGGATAAAAACGTGCGAAATTCTCACAGATCTGGTTAACATTTACCGCCTACCGGTCCGGTCAGGCCAATGCTCTGGCAGATTATGTTCATATGCAAGGATTTCATTTATCGACATACAACGGAAACCCCAGAGTTGTTTGACGGATCAAGTCGGATTTTTTGAAGTTGTCACCCCCCCCCCCTTCTCGTGTGCGGAATGTTTTTGTGCGTCACATCACATGTTAACGTGTGGTGTGCGCGTCAAAATTGATAAATTTCACATGCGCGGTCATTTGGGGGTGACAACTTCAAAAAATCCGACTTTAGAATTGGACTGACTAACACCATTAGTGATCACATCAATTCATTTTATTCATCTTCCTTGACAGATTTTACTTATTTTTCCTCGCCCTATATCTCTCTCTCGCTGATACAATATTGAAAATAGTATTCTCTATTCTACTCTCTCCCAATCATTCATCTCGATTCGTACATATTCTCTCCCCATTTAGGTGCCGGCAGGCACCTCCGACCCGAAGAAAACAGAAAAAACGAAAAAAAAATTTTTGCCCCTGCACCAAATCCAAAAAGTGACGGCCCTATATATACAAAGAATAGAAGATTTTCGGGGGGGGGGGGGGGGCAAATTTCAGGCAGCGATTGCGGCCACATCGTTTGAGATATCGACCTGAAATTTTGTAGGCATGTTCTAGTAGTATAACTACGTGTCATAACGTGGCCGGATTTTTGATTTTTTGATTAATTAATTAATTATAAGCTATCAAAATTTGCCCCTGCACATTGCCCCTGTACATTTTGATTTTTTGCCCCTGCACGCGTGCCCCTGCACACGGTTTATCTTCCGTTCTGCTTGAAATATTGACTTGAAACTTTGTAGGAATGTTCTTCAATCATAAAAAATGATATTCGAAAAGTGGGAGTATTGAAAATTAATTAATTAATTAGTTATAGGCATGCAAAAATGGACTTTTTTAGGGCCCCCTGCACTTTTTTTGAAAATGTACAGGGGCAAATACCCCTGCACATTTTTTGCAATTTTGATATTCAAACTGTGGCCAAACCGTTTGTTTTTTCGAAATGAAACTTTGTATGCATGTTCTAGTAGTATAACTACGAGTCATAAAAAGGCTGGATTTCTTATTTTTAATTTAACTAATTAATTATAAGTAATTAAAATTTTGCCCCTGCACCATCTTTCCCCTGCACCGCTGATTTCGACCCCCTGCACATTTCCTGAACAAGGCAACTAAAAATGGTATATTTTCTGTTCTGCTATAAATAACGACTTAACATTTTGTAGTAATGTAGTTCATGCATATAGAAAGATCGACAAAAAGTGGGAATAGTCAAAATTAATTATCCAATTAATTATAAGCAATTAAAATTTTGCCCCTGCACATTTTGCCCCTGTACATTTGCGGCAAATGTTGCCCCTGCACATTTTCGGTAAATTTGATATTCGAACTGTGGCCACACCGTTTGATATTTCGAAATGAGACTTTGCATGCATGTTCTAGTGGTATAACTACGAGTCATAAAAGAGCCGGATTTCTGATTTTTTAATTAATTAATTAATTATAAGTAATTAAAACTTTTGCCCCTGTACAATTTTGTTTGCCCCTGCACAATTTTTGCAACTTTGATATTCAAACTGTGGCCACACCGTTTGAAATTTCGAAATGAAACTTTGTATGTATGTTCTAGTAGTATAAATACGAGTCATAACGGAGCCGGATTTTTGATTTTCTAATTAATTAATTAATAATAATCAATTAAAACTTTTGCCCCTGCACAGTTTTGGCAAATTTGATATTCAAACTTTGAGCCTTTGTGAAAGTTTCATACAGATGCTGGCGATAGACTCGATAGAGTTCGATTAATTTACTATGACAACGGTGTTGGTTACCATAGTAACCAGGGAATTCGTTGTAAAATAGTCCTTTCTTGCTATAAACAATATAGTTAACGTGTAGCGCACGCCACAAAAGTTTTAAATTTAAGTTTTTGGGTGAAAAATAAATGGACTTTAACAATCGAAACAAAGTGTGCCATTAGATCCTGAACCGAGAAACGAATATTTGTCAAATCGAATTTTGTTTAATGCACGCCCCCGGTTCCCATTATTAAATATCGGACTATATGTTAGCAACTTCGGGTCGGACGAGGGGAAGCTTGCCTTTTGCGAACATAATCTTCCCCCTACATGTAACAAACACTACTCATGCCCTGGATTGAAAAAGAGAGAACTATTAGTTAACTAACAACTCATGCCTCAGGTTGAAAACAAGACGAAGATCTACAATGTCATACAATATCGCCCTACTACCCGCCTACCTGCAGTATTGGTCTAGTTCATTCTATACAATGAATTCTCTGTAAGTTTTTTTTGTGTTTTACTTCACATAGGATTTAATTATTATTAGGAACTTTCCATAGTTATTAGTCATAGAGAGAAAAGGGTGTCGTTCGATTGAATATACACAAACACACATTGAGCAGCCTCAGTTGGCTGTTGTCGGGCCAAAACAATTGTTTCAAAATAATATAAACTGTTTTTCTATGTGTTCTCTATGTGATAGTCCTAGCACTGCTTAGTTCTTCTGTGATCTTTTTTGCTCAATCTTCTAGAGACTCTCACAGGCTGTGTATAAAAAATACAAGCATAGAGTTAGAAATTGTCAATTGGCCGGTGGTTCTTGTGTGTTGAAAGTTATATAGTACGCTGTGTATACTTGGGGTATACAGATACTTGACACTTGTAGTATGTAGCTAGCAGTACCTGAACCTAAAATTTCATATATCCGGCACCCGTGATATGTATTGCATCTCTAGGTATGTGAATTCACAGTTGGATTATGTGAATGTATTCAATTTGTATGGGAACATTTTATAGTAAGTTTACACAACAATTAACAAATGGGAGTACTGTAACTGTCAGCATAAATAATGCTGACAGTGACAGTACTCCCATATATTGTATCAGTATACACCCTTCCCATTTCTCTACCTCACTTTGATCATGACCATCTCATGTTTTGTCGGCTGTGATTTACTCTCTCCCACATATTCTATATTTCTATAAACTGATAACATGGCCTCACAGCCAAAGGGACGGGATTGAATATGGACTGTGAGATGGATTTTAAGGATGATTTAATATTAAGTAAATCGGGGATTCGGATTATAGATAAGATTTGTTGTTACTTGTTACTCAACAAGATAAGATGGTAGTGCTACCATTCCGTTTTTATCATGCTCTTTGCACATCCAAATCGTGTCGTAGCGCAGTAGTGGTACCTAATTTTTCATACCTTCCGGTGAAATTGCGAGAATAATATCCAAATTATTTATTAGCTAGATCATCCTGTATATCTCCCCTATCCCTCTATCATATGTGTGTATCTAGCCGGTTTAGTATCGTTCTCAACTCGTCACCTCAATTTCATAGTGTTGAGACTTGAGTCGCTTGACACTGTGTCCGTGTATGAAGAATTCAATCTCTGTGCCCTGTGGGTGTTTTATATTCATCTCATTACAACTTCAGTGCTAATTTAATTATAGTGTTGAAAATGAGAAACGGCGGTTATCTTTTAACTCGACGACATGTTAATTTTCTCCACTCCTCTTATTCTTAATTTAGTAATTTGAGTTCGAGCACTGACTCTGAAAATTCACAGTCTCTTGCAAGATAACTTGATATTCAATATCACACCTCTGAAACTCAATGAAGAATCAACTTTAATCATGCTAATTAACTCTTGAACACTTGTTTTGGCTCATTCAGCCGTTCCAAATTAATAGGCCATTCAAGAACAATGAACAGTTCATCACTACACATAGCCAGTAGTTCGGCTCCATGTCTTGTAAATATAGCCTTTCCTCGAACTTGAGGTTTGCTGTAAATACGTGAATAATAAAAGCTGTGAATTTAGCAACTTGATCTTGAATTACTGTAGAGCTCTGATTAAATTATTTTATGAAGGAGCATTATTTCCAAGAACCGTGCAATGATTTTGTTTGATATCGCTCCAAGATGTTACTGCCTTTTTTAGTAGCTTGCTCCTTTTTTGATTCTTAACTGTCTACTGCTGCAGTATGCTCGATGGAAACTATACTGAGCTTCAGGAGAACGGGGACTCGGATGCAGCCGCAGCAGACGTTGAAATTCTAGTGGAAATGGAAACGGGAATCAATGGTTAGTAGATGTTTCAAATGACCATGCCCCCTTACATTATATCTGCTAAGTACGATCTAACATCAAATTCAATATGCTAGGAGGCGAGGAGATCTCAGATGAAGACCCACCAGATGGAATCAAAGATACTGACGATTTGTTAGGAAACCCGTCGTCTACATCAATTGGGGACTACTGGAGAACCGTCCAGCATGGTATGTAAATAATATCTTCGACAACAACTATACAATCTTTACAGTATTGTATGTGGTAGGTGCTAACGTGTAACCTGTATTTATAGGTGAAGACCATCCTCGAAGGGTCCATAAATCGTCCATGATGAGCTCTAATATTGAGAGTGACTACTCTGCCACGGACACTGAAATTGGGGTGGAGGTGTCCCCTGTACCACCACGCAAATACTCGCTCCATATCCAGCACCTTCAAAAGAAACAGGCTAAGGTGGAAATGGCGTGGGACAAGAAAGCTCGCAGGAACATCAGCTTTGGAATTCTTACCCGGGAGGAAAGTCATTTTTGTAGCAAGCTTTATCACACTAAGCGGAGGATTTTAAAGCTAAAGGACTACCATGATGAGGCGAGGGCAATGAGGGATATCGAGAAGTTCCTAGCTCAGCCTGTCGTACTATTCAAGGTTCACCACACCCTCTGGGAGGATATTGTCGAGGAGATGATCGCTAAGCTATGTTCTGAGAAGCCAGAACTGAATCTCAATGTCAACAAGACCATGGAGTCACTCATCAGTACTGAGGCTGATTTTGTGTTACCTGAGTGCATCCAGGGTATCACCGAAACCGCATTGGGCCCAGTCACGGAGCAGAGTTTCATTGTAGTCATAGGAACCACAGATACCGTCCAGGACAACCAGGTTGTCATGTGCCTGTTGGAACAACCCTTCAACTTTGGAAAGATGGCTGAGGAGATCAGGTTCATTTGTATTGTCCTGTGTCCTACTAAGACGAAGCAGACGAAATCGGCAATCCAGGTGGCAAGGACTTATGCCACCCTGTTGGCTGACGACAGGCTGAGGCACAACCTTCTAAACACCCACTCTCCGGAAGAGTTTGCTCATGAATTTGAGCTTGAGTGTACCAGGATTCATAAGGAACATGAGAGGCGGGAAAAATTGGCCACCATATCCATAAAGAGTAAGAATGAAGACCAAGAAGAGAAAAAGGGAGGGTTTATGCCCGGTAGAGATCTGATTATGGATGTGAAGCGAAGATGGAAGCACTATGTTAGCGACTATACCCAAGATGTCCGAGACTGCACTAGCATTCAGAAGATCATCTCAACAACGCTCTTCCTCTACTTCTCCCTCCTGCTTCCTGGTATTGCGTTCGGGGTACTTGATGCAAAGTACACAAATGGGAGAATCGACTCCAAAAGTGTGATTGTCTCCCAGGCTTTGACGGGCATACTATGGGCTGTATTTGCAGGCCAGCCTCTCGTAGTGTCGAGGACAACCATCCCAGTAGTGATTTATACCAAAATCATTTACACCATAAGCCTCAATTGGGACGAAGATGGGGATTTCTTCTATACGTTCTATACCCTAGTGGGTCTATCCAATGCCTTCTTTCTCATGCTCTATTCCGTGGTCGGAGCTAGCAAAGTCATGGCCTACTGCTCTCGATCGACGGAGGAAATTGTAGGATTGTTTATCTCCGCAGCCTTCCTGGTGGACTCCATCAAGTTTGTTGTTAGTGAATTTGATCACTACTATTGCTTTGATGGGCTGGTGAACGACACGGTGGGGACAGTTAAACGAGCTGCTTATGAAGAGGATGCGGCGTATAGCTGTGATCCTAACAAACCCCTGGTCTCTCTTCTTCTCATCCTAATCACGGTCTACGTGGGTGTCCAAATCTTTAACTTCAAGTACAGCCCCTATCTAAACGCTGACAAGCGCGTCCTTGTAGCAGACTACTCGCTAGTGGTGGCTGTGGCAGCTGGAACATTACTTGGAAGTGTGAATTTTCAAGGATATCGACTTGAAAATGTTCACCGTGGACGAGACCAGGGCAATGTTCCAATTTGTGGATTTCCAATCTCCCCCAGGGTTGGCCCAGGCAGTCGTGGCGGCGGGTGGCCTCGGATTTGTAATGTCAATTCTCTTTTTCATGGAGGGAAACATATCGGAGAGCATCGTGAGTAATCCGTCCAACAAGTTGAAGAAAGGATCTGCCTTTCACATGGATATGTTTGTGACTGGGGTCATTAACGCCATCCTCTCCGTCTTCTGTCTTCCCTGGGTTCATGGTTCTCTGCCCCACTCTCCCCTCCACGTTCGAGCACTGGCTGACATTGAAGAGCACGTAGAGAACGGTCATCTCACGGAGAATATTGTCTATGTTCGGGAAACTAGGCTAACACTCCTCTTCTCGCACATTCTGATTGGAGTGTCTGTACTGATGATTCCAGATCCACTCAACAAGGTACCAATTCCAGTTTTCTACGGCCTCTTTGTCTATTTGGCAATAACCTCGCTGGGCGAGTTCCAAATGTGGGAGAGATTCGTGCTGATCTTCACCGAGCAGACCCTCTACCCGCCATTCCATTACGTCAGGAGAGTCCCCCAGAAAATCATCCACTGCTTCACCCTTCTCCAACTTCTTCAACTGGGTCTGCTTTGCTTGGTCTCCTTCGGAGGATCGGCCTACCTGAAGATGTTCTTCCCCTTCGTTATAATTCTGCTGATGCCCATCAGAGAGAAAGTTCTTCCTACGCTCATCTCTGAACGACATCTTGTTGCACTGGACGGTGAACATTAATTATTTTATAATCCCCGCTTGAGACAATTTTACTCTTGACTTGGTATAAAATAGAAAACACTCGTGTTATAATCTCTCTGTCAAACACACATGCACAACTGTATGTGTAAAAACGTTCTAGCTTCTGCTGCTTTTTAAGGCAATCTCATTTATATAAAAACATTCTTAATGTCATACATATTCAACGTTTTGAATTATAAAAAGTCTGTGTATGTGTCACTGTCTCTCTCTCTATGTCTCTCTTACGCGGGACCAGTCCCTCAAGAGTTTGCAGCACAACCGGGTCACATTGGGTTTCTTTAGAAGCAGTTCCACTCGTCAGATCCATCCAGACAGTCAGGGAAACCATCACACTTGAACTCCCCAGGTATACAATCACCCGTCTTGCATTGCCACTCATTATAACCTCTACACGTGTCTGCAGAGGGGAACAGTGTTAAAACCTAGCTGTCTAGACTCTAGCATGCAGTAGTGAACACGCGGAATGTATTGCCATTTGGCTGTCAGTACACTTATGATAACTTTTTCACTCTATTGCTGACCAGCTGAAGTCTACAATGTAGACTCCCTGGTCCCTGTATAGCGTATAAGCTACATACTGAAGTCACAGGAATCCTCATCGGAGTTATCCTTGCAGTCCCGGACCTTGTTACAGTACTGACTGACAGCGATACACTTGAGCCCGTCATTACACTTCCACTGGCCATGTCGACAAGTAAGAGCTGAGAGGGGTTACCATGGTTACCAAAGGTTGGGGCTAACTGGGGCAGAGTTGTTTTTATAGCCTTCTTACCTGAGCAGTCAGCCTCATCAGAACCGTCAGCGCAATCCTTCAGACCATCGCACACTTGGAACCCGGGCAGACAGAATTCCCCTCCAAGATTTGTCTTACACGCAATACTAGTCGCCCTCACAACTCACTGCAATTAGAGGGGTTGTATAAATTCAAGAGACTTGCTTTACTCAGTACAATATGTACACTATTCTACTACAATATGTACTCAGTACAATATGTACTCAGTACAATATGTTCCCTATTCTACTTGAGAGAAAAGGAATCTGGGATTTTTTTCTGAGTTCCCCTCCAGGTTCTTAATTACTTACGGGTGGTTAGAGCATCAGGGTTCTTTACTTACGGGTGGTTAGAGCATCAGGGTTCTTTGCTTCATCAGGGGTTCCTGGGCAGTCATCTTCATCGTCTCCCTTTAAACAATCACTCTTACCATCACAAACTGATCCCAGACCAATACACTGACGCCTGTGAATAACAAGATGAGAAAATGACTGTCTAAAAGGGGCCTTCTGATATTGTACCACCATATATTTGCATGCAGATTGCAGAGTAATAATAAAATCATCCGAGTCCGGAATTTGTTTTTCTACCGCCCAGATAAGATAAGGCCATGTTATTGGAGTTGGGCCATATATTGAGTGTGGGAGGTGGGTGGTGTTTATGCAGGAGTAACTGTAGCCGGGTTATTTGTTGTCATGGTAACTCACTCAAGTAGAAGACACATCAGAAGCTCTGATGTGGGCTTTACTCCACAATTTCGATAGAATGTCTATCGGCTAGATGGAACCGAATTACTCAATGAGTAATACTTTGGCAACTCCTAGATATGAAGGCTCGTTTTAATATAGATACTGACCTGTATTTGCAGGGGTAGTGGTATTTGGGGCAAAAGTATGGTTTCTCGGAAACCGGTTCCTGGGTCGTCTCATATTTGTAGGTCATTTCAGCGGCTGAAACATATGGCTTGTTAAAAGTGCTAATGTATTGACTATACCGGTAGTCTGTGTCTCTCGATCAAATCCTAAGGAATGCTGAACACGCCCTGCATTAGAATTAATGTGGTGTTCAATAAGATTGAAAAACGGAGTCGAATTGCTCGTTTTAGTTTTCGAATCTCAACTTGATACATAACAAATAATAACACGTTTTTTCACCCTCTTCACACTTACTAGTAGGTCCCTCACTGGAAACACCCTCAGTTGACTCGAAAGAGGATGTGTACTCAGTCTGACTAGAAGAAAAGGTTCCCGTTGTAGAATCCCCAGCAGTTGACACATAAGGTGTTCTGGTAGCATCCTCATCCCCTGATTCTGTCACCTCTTTCTCTGTTACAATCCCAGACTCAGTGGTTGTGGCTTCTGTTGTTATGTGGTTGTTAGTGGTTACCACTAATTCTTCTTCTGTCACTTTCTTTGTTACTATCGCTTCCCCGGCTGTCCTGTGGATCAGGGAGATAGGGGGTGTCAGTTCTGTTTCGTAATACCCCTCTTTTTTTAAAGGACTAGTAACATGGGACACATTTCTGATTCGAATAACCGAATTGTTTGTTTATATTTCGCCCTTAATTGGATGCAGTTAGTGGTATTAACTGACCTAATGACAGCATATAATATTTACTGTTGAGTCAGGATAGTGTATGCAGCTAGGCACACCCATCATATGACCTAATGCAGTTAGATTATGCAGTATGGTGTCACAATGTTGAGCTTTAAAATTCCGTCAATTTTAACACAATTCTCAGATAACGTCCCAACATCCCAACCAATACGATTCCATATTCAGGAGTAACAACCCGTAAAATATTATGGAAAGTGGTAGTTTTTATTTGAGTAAGGGGTACTAATTAACAATTAGTTTCGGCCATAAAACTTCGGTGATCAGGACACATTTCACCCTACGACCCGCTAAAACTATATGCCACATGTTCATATAATGACTTGTCCCATCTCGAATTCTCGCACACTTATTATAGGTAGTGGTGTTTCAGTAGGCCCAGTTGAGGTTACTGTGGTTATTAGGTGGTTACTAGGTGGTTACTATGGTTACACTTACGTAGGTAGTGGTGTTTCAGTTGGCCCAGTTGAGGTTACTGTGGTTATTAGGTGGTTACTAGGTGGTTACTATGGTTACACTTACGTAGGTAGTGGTGTTTCAGTTGGCCCAGTTGAGGTTACTGCAGTGGTGGAGCCGGCTGTTGTCGGTTTTACTGTCTTCCTAATCCCTGTGAACAGATTGGTCTGATTTTGGAGTCATTCGATATTATGGAGAATCATTTGTTTTGTAAAATTATGAATCTGATTAAGTTGGAGCAGAAACGCTTGTTAACTAGTTGGTATGGCTATACTAGAGTGGGGTGATCATAATTTCGGTTGAATTGGTCCAAACTCACTTCTTCTTTTGGCATCCACTGGTGCTGCCAAAAGGGCTATTACACATAACAATCTGAAGATGAAACAATAGATTTTAAGAACCCTAAATTAACTTCTCGCACAATAACACGGGTCACTAGACTGAAATTGGAAACTAAAAAGGTTGCTTGGGAAGCTTGAGGAACACTTACATAACAGCTCGGCGCATGTTGAAGGTAACTCAGTTGTGTGTACGCAAAATAAACTTCGGGCAAGGCTACGACAACTACTATCAAGGGCTAGGAAGACGAATCACGAGTTATGTGTTGCATGTACCATGTGTCTTCTGGATCACGTGTCTGGATTGTGATTGGCCGAGAGGCACAGGAAGAGGATGACGTGATGGGGTCACGTGGCAGCTTTTCTCTCCTGTTATCGGGTATTGTTACTCGCCGGATGGAGGGGAGAGAGAGAGAGAGAGAGAGAGAGAGAGAGAGAGAGAGAGAGAGAGAGAGAGAGAGAGAGTGAGAGAGAGAGAGAGAGAAAGAGAGAGAGAGAGAGAGAGAGAGAGAGAGAGAGAGAGATGTGGGAAAAGCTGAGAGACCGTGTGCATGTAAGAGGGTGAGAGAAGGAATTATGCTGAGCGGATACATATATAGGTAGCATAACAAAATAAGCGAAAAGAGAAAGGAGCTGACTGACTAAGAGAAGGAGAAAGGGAGAGAGAGGGGGGTGGATTCTAAACTGAGATGGAGGGGGGGGGGTCGGAGGAAGCGCTTGGGACCGAACATTTAATCTGGTTACAACATGTATATGGGTAGCAGCAACTACATATAGGTAGCAACGCTTCATTTAATTGCCCCCAGTTAGTGCAGACACGAGGCCAATTTCTAAAAAAGATGACGCAAAATGAAAGAAGAGAGGGGAGAAAGAGAGAGAGATTACACAGTGTGTTATACCGCGTGGCCCAAATTAGTAGAGTCGATAACTACATCGACCTCTCCCAATTGTTCCAGTTTTTGTCACATCTGTTTGGAGCCTCGACACGACCTCTAAACAGGTGTTACTTTTTCACAAACTGTTTTCATCTTGGTGTAATCAGCAGTTGAAATGTTGTTAATCATAACAAAAACCCAACTATTTTTTTTCAACTTGGGGTAAAACCATGGGTGTCAAAAGTTAGCTCTAGGTCCCCTGAGTAACCATCCGGAGACTCTAAGAGATATTTCAAGCCGTTCTCCTGTAATCATTAATCCCGGTAGAGCACATATTTGAGTATGGACGTACGTGCAATTGCCTACAACCTCAACTTTAATGTATACCGTTAATGTGCGTCTCTCTCTTTTCTCCCCCTTGAGAAAGAGTTATCTCGCGCGGCGCAACCGCACGTGCGGTTTTTCCAGAGAGAGTGAGAGACATACAATAACATGTAAACAGCCTGCCAGCGCTCACGTACGTCCGCACTGTATTTTTTTCTCCACCGTGATTAATGATTACGGGAGAACGGCTTGAAATATCTCTTAGAGTCTCCGGATGGTTACTCAGGGGACCTAGAGCTAACTTTTGACACCCATGGTTTTACCCCAAGTTGAAAAAAAATAGTTGGGTTTTTGTTATGATTAACAACATTTCAACTGCTGATTACACCAAGATGAAAACAGTTTGTGAAAAAGTAACACCTGTTTAGAGGTCGTGTCGAGGCTCCAAACAGATGTGACAAAAACTGGAACAATTGGGAGAGGTCGATGTAGTTATCGACTCTACTAAATTAAAGGGAGGGTACGTTGGCCTTCTTTTCACCCAGAAGTTTAATTTCAATCACTCTGATATTTTGACACAATGTCTGTATGGTTACTCATTCGAGGAATCCGAAGTTTCAGCCCTCTGGATAAAAGTTCATTTTTTTCGACCGAATGAACATTGAATGAACACCAATATGGGACCATATTTCGGTACCAAAGTTTCACAAATTTGGTTGGCTATCGATTTCCTTTCGAATGAGACCAGTTTGAGCTTAATTGGATCACCACAAGAATCACAGTGATCCGTTTTCTAAGCGTAGGGTAAGTCATGTGATCCCCATCAAATTATGACGTGTTAGCAAGAGAGCTTACATTTTAACGGATGCTGTATCGGTACACCATCCTCATTAGCAGACGTGATACGTGATACTCGTCCGTTACACCTGCTTATTGGCACTTAGTAATGACGCTATCGTCTCATTAGGTGTCAGATGACCAAACCTAGGGTTAGATAACTAGACACTGTGTCTCTTGTGGTGGTCCAATTGAGCTCAAATTAGTCTCGTTTGAAAGGAAATTGGTACCCGAAGGCGACTGTGAAATTCCGGTTCCAAAAAGCATTCCTGTTTTCAAGTTCATTCAGGATTCATTCCAGTCGGAAAAATGAATTTTGAAATAGAGAGCTTAAATTCCGGCTAACATCAAAATTGATCAAGTGTAGTGGCCGTACAGATTTTTAGCGCCTGAATTTACCGATTTCTGGTCAAAACAGGTGAAAAACGATGTTTGGTAAAAAATATCATCTTTAAATAACTTATTTCACCCATTAAACTTGATTCAATTTTAATAAAAATTCAGATTGCCATTTGTTGATACTTGCTCTATTGTATGGCGGTTTTATAAAATAATAAAATCGAATTTAATCAAGAGAAAACCTCAAAAAACCCGAAAAACGAAAAATTGAGTTCATTAATGAACTTTCAATTTTTATGATTTGAAACTTCGGATTCCTCGAATGAGTACCCATGCAGACATTGTGTCAAAATATCAGAGTGATTGAAATTAAACTTCTGGGTGAAAAGAAGGCCAACGTACCCTCCCTTTAATTTGGGCCACGCGGTATAGCATGTTTGGATTACGTCACCAGCGTGCTTCACACCAGTCATCGCGTGATCTCCACTCACATGATACATGTAGCTTTTCAGCTATGTGTCGAATGGATGTAGCTAGTTACAAACTTAAACTATGGTATGGTATGTTTTTTGGGTAGGAGCCCATTCGATCTGTATATCACCTTTTATACCCTTTTATTTTTCCATTTTACCCCTTTCCAATTTGCTATTCCACGCCCACCGTCACCGGCCCACTTCTTCCACCGCCACCCTGTCCATCACCACTCAGGACCACTTTACTACGGTCCATTAGGTGGTTCAGAGACCATGAATAAATTTAAAACACACACGAGTGAGCCCGTGTGAGTTGAAATACACAATCTGAGAGAGAGATAGAGGGGGGTACTGTGCGGTCTGCGAGAGAGAGCGAGATAAAAAGATGGATTGAGATAGAGGGCTCTATGAATAATTGATGTCTTTGAGCAGCCCCCTCTCTTTCTCACATACTCATTATCACCAACTACTATTAGAACTTTAACCCATATGGTTGCGAGTAGCAGGGGGCGGTAAAATGATTTTACTAAAATCTAAATCTTCAGTCTCAAGATCTCCACATCTTGTCCCTCAGCGGGCTTAGAAAGACAGCCCTACTACTAATAGCACATAGTAGTAAAAACAACCATCTCAGACAACTTTCCCTCAGAACTCCTTCTGAAACAGGCCAGCAGCCCCTCCCACAACTTCAAGATAAAGGAACCTTATCAATCGCATAGCATATTGTAAAGTCGGATTTTTTGAAACTGTCGCCCCCCCCCCCTGGGTGGCGCACGAGTTTGAATTTGCGCGTCGGAAACTTGTTTTCGCTCTCACGCTTTAGTTTCTTGACCAATTTCGTCAAACCAAAGTTTTACGGACTCACAAAATTATGCTCTTTCCGATGATATGCGGTTTTTTGCTCGTGAGAGCAAGTACGACGCCGCACGTGAAAAGGGGTGGGACAGTTTCAAAAAATCCGACTTTACTGCATTGTTCACCAAAGTTGAATTGATGTGAGAGTCACCTGCATCTGGTTTTTTTAAAGTACTGTCTAGTTAGTAGTTTCAGTAGACACCTGCCGTC
The DNA here is from genome assembly GCA_020137815.1 of Hormiphora californensis. Lineage (NCBI taxonomy): Eukaryota > Metazoa > Ctenophora > Tentaculata > Cydippida > Pleurobrachiidae > Hormiphora > Hormiphora californensis. The sequence continues at coordinate 6,010,138 of CM035352.1, forward strand.
AACTAACACCATACGTCGCTCGCAATAAGGCTGCAAGTAATACCTATAAACACGCCACACGGATATCCGGGATAATGTTGAAAGTGAATACCTGAAGTAGGAATATTCTGAGTTATATGAGTGTTTTATTATTCCATTTAATATTGAGACACTGATTATCAGGGTTATGTAATCGTATTGTCTGAAATATCCCTAGACTCTATTCTAAGCGGCATTATATGATGTCAGTTGACCGGCCGGTATACCCGAAAGTCTATAGCCTTTCGGGTCGTTATTTTAATGGCGATAAAGTGATCTATTCTTCGAACTGTTGAAAGTTAGGTCATAGATTTAGAGATGTATAATTATCGTGTATGAACTATTGATAATGATTCATGCCTCACTTCTGCAGTACGTAGTAGTGGTTTGGGTATTGTTTTCACACATCTTGCACCTCTCACTCACTTTAATTAGAGCATGATCAACCCAATTTACTGATTGAGATGTGAGCACTAGTACCCATATATATGTCCAATTAATGAATCCTCGCTGCTTCTCCTGGGTTAATGGACTTGATGTTCAGTAGTCACGCTATTACACCGCCTCAACCCAGAATGATGAGGGAAGGCTTGATCAGATCCATGAATAAACAGACAACTCCACCAGACCCTGCAGAGAGAGAGAGAGAGGGGAGAGAGAGAGAGAGAGAGAGAGAGAGAGAGAGAGAGAGAGAGAGAGAGAGAGAGAGAGAGAGAGAGAGAGAGAGAGAGAGAGAGAGAGGGAGTGAGGGTTTCACCTCTGAGAGAGACTGAGAATTATTTGCATTTAAACATATCATTAACGTATTCTCACGTTGAGGTCAGAGAACGGTTTTTGAATCTTTTGAATATTAACTGAACAGACATGGCCACTATATAAGCCAAGATACTACCGCCCCCTCATTCTCTCTGACTTGGTTTATTTGTACGGTTGTGTCCTGTCCGATCTTTTTAAAATCTTCTTCAGCTTTCCCCGATATAGAAAATCAGGGTATTTGACCCCAATATAATACCGGGTACCCCGATTTACCGGGCAAAACCCTTTCCCCCGAGCATCTCGGTAAATCGGAGTCCGACTGTAGTGTAATTGGGTTTTTAAGAAAAGTTGGCCATGTCTGAAATGATATTGGTTTGCTCCTGGCACTTTTCGCCTACATCGGCTGATATTTGTACAGGGGTGTACCCTCAACAATTTACACACAGAATGTGACGTCACTTGTTTGCATAACTTGTTGCAGTTCCGCCTTGGCAGATGGTACGACCTATTCGGGGTGTGGTACCGGTGAGGTATGATGGTACGATCCCCTCCTATATAATAACTGGGGTGTGGTACCGGTGAGGTATGATGGTACGATCCCCTCCTATAACTGGGGTGTGGTACCGGTGAGGTATGATGGTACGACCCCCTCCTATAACTGGGGTGTGGTACCGGGGCAAGGAATGTGGGTCAAGATGTTGGTGAGAGATGGGTGATCATGATGGTGGGAGTTATGCAATGTGAAGGAGAGAGTCGGTCATTCTTTTGGATTATTTAGTAGACTTGGCTTGTTATGTTTTAGCCCATGGTGGGTGAGAGCTTGGCAGGTACGGTGGTACGACCCAATCCTATTCGGGGTGTGGTACCAGTGAGGGATGTGGGTACACGGCGTGCCCCAGGGTAGTGGTGCAAATCTTGCACCCAGAGGCACAGTCAATCGAGAGCTGGCTAGATCCAATTTATATATTGTCTGTCTGGCGGCTCCAGACCCTGTTTTGATTTTCAAAAGTACTCTCAGATAGGGTCGGCGCCGTCAAATAGGATCGTCACGACATTTCCTTAAGATATCTTGAATCGCTTCATATTGGTCCGTATTCTTAACTTTTGAAGTTGCCTCTTTCTTGGCGAATCATACACCATTCGAATCATATATTGCAGTAATTGAACAATCATTTTTTATCTAAACACAATACACTAACGATAATTTCACATTAGGTATTGGTTGTTGGTTTCTAGAATCGGAATTCCAAGCAGAATTATGTCGTATAGCCTGAGGATCTTGGACACGTGTGGTTTAAATTATCCTCTATGTCTCGACTAGCTCTCTCTATCTTTCTCTCTCTCTCTCTCTCTCTCTATCTTTCTCTCTCTCTCTCTCTCTCCTCTCTCTCTCTCTCTCTCTCTCCCACTCTCTCGCTCTCTCTTGCTCTCCATCTCTCCAAATCCCTCAATTTCCCTCAATTTTTGTCCGTCTAATTATGTAATCGTTGGTTGTCCACCACCGCAGAAATTGTATCCCCTGCCGCGTGCAGGGGTGCTATAGAAAGTTGCTTGTGCCGCTGACCCTGAGGGCTATAATTGAGATCAACCGCAGAAATAAGAAAAGAACGGGGTGAAAGAGAGAGAGAGGAAAGAAAAGGAGAGATGGGAAAGGGAAAAAAAGAAACAAAAGAGAGAAGAGAAGAGAGAAAGGGGGATGGGAATATGGGAGTAGGGAAAATAGAAAGGGGGAAATTTGCACCAACCCCCGGGGAAAACCCCGGGCCCTTTTGGGGGAAAGGGGTTGGAAATAAAGGTTTTGGGGGAAAGAAAAAAAGACCGAGATAACTATCTCTTCCTCTTCTCTCTTTTTCTTTCTTCCCTTTTTCCCCCTCCCTCTCTTTCTCTCCTTCTTTTCCTCCCCCTCTCTCTCTCTCTTTTCCCCTCTCTCCTCTCTCCCCCTCGCCCCTCTCCTCCCCCCTTTCCCCCCTTCTCCTCTCCCCTTTCCTCTCCATTTCCCCCCTCTTTTCCCCGGTTTCTCTCTCTCCCTTCCCCTCTCTCTCTCTCCTCCTCTCTCTCTCTCTCCTCTCTCTCCCGCTCCTCCCCCTCATCGCCTCTCCCCTCTCCTCCCCCTTTTTTTTTTTTTTTTTTTTTGGGGGGGGGAAGGAGACAAAACACCGGGCGGGGGTTTTTAAGGGCCTGCCTGCACCACTTTTGAATAAACTCGGTCTCGTGAAAAATGTTGTTAAAGCCTTCTCCGGAATTTTATCTTTCTCTGACCCCTTTCTCTCTCTCAAAATCTCCCTTCATCCTCTCTTGCCCAAGATCTCTCACACTCTGACTTGTTTTATCTGTGATCGGGGCCCGGGGGCCAAATCGGCTCTTGCTACACCGCGGGGTTGGTTCACTGCAGCGAGATGGGGAAGAAACGGTTCCCATCTGGGCGTCCAAAAAATCTTACTCACGCTTTTCTGCTTAAAAAAAAAGCAAAAAAGGCTCTCTCTCTTTTTCTTTTCCCCTTTCCCCCTTTCTCCCTCTCTCTCTCTCTCTCTCTCTCTCTCTCTCTCTCTCTCTCTCTCTCTCTCTCTCTCTCTCTCTCCCTTTCTTTGTAGAAAAAAAGAAACGCGGCGAGATGTTTTTTGTCAAGAAATCCCTCCCAGTTTGGCTAAATTAAAAAGATGCCTCTTCTAATGCTGAGTCAATAACAAAGAGAAAAAGATGGTGAGTGACACAGAGAAAGGGATAGCGTGAGGCAGAGAAAAGAGAACAGAGAAAGAGGATCCCAGGCTGACGTAGATTGATGGGCAAGTTGTTTTTCAATAGCTACTCTCCCACACGCGCCAACATTTACTTGACAATATACTCTGGAGCAATGTATTTTAAATAATAAAGGATGGTTAACCCTTTGACGGCGACAGAGCATATATGCTACAGTCTATTCTAGGCGGCCTGGAAGTCCTTATGTTTTATCTAGGTGGCCCATATTTTGTCACAAGCTAGTTTTAGGGATTATGAACCTAAAACCACGTCCAGATCAGCTCAGAAAATCAAGAAAAATTTTTTATAGCCCTTCTAAGGGGGCTAATTTCGGCCTTTTTTTAAAAACATTTCTCATTTTTTTTGTTTTTTGGGGGCACAACTAATCCTTTGAAGGAATAAAAGTGCTCGACATAACCGACCGAATGCAAAAAGCCGCATCAAAAAATATTGAAAATTGAATGAGTTATTAACATTTAAGGCGCCGTATCATATATGATACTATCGCCCGTAAGGGAATTCTAGTAACAAATCTAAATTGTACAAGTTAGTGGGTGCTATGGCATAAATTTATGCTTTCATGTGGTATGTAGCTACAAAATTCTACAATCGTGAACGGTTTTTAACCAGGAAAAGAGCCCAAATTTGAGATTTGTATCATATATGATACTATCGTCCTAAGGGTAAATTCTCCTAAAACATACATAATTCGGGCTAGAAAAGGAGCTAAGAGACAAATGGGGGCACTAAAATGTGTAGACTCATCGCATTAGTGGGGGTAGAGCACATATTTAGGTCGCTATCTGGATCCCTAATTGAGATAATTGGATAATTAGCTAATTATCTGTCCCGCGCGTGCTAATTATTCATGAAACTTTGCTCTGGGAAGGAGTTATGAGACAAAAGGGGGCACTAAAATGTGTAGAATCATTACATTAGTGGGGGTAGAGCACATATTTAGGTCGCTATCTGGATCCATAATTGAGATAATTGGATAATTAGCTAATTAGTTGCCCTAGAGCGCTAATAAATGAGACTAGGCGGAGTATACAAGACAAGTGAGGGCACTAAAATGTGTAAAATCATCGCCTTAGCGGGGGTAGAGCACATATCTGAGTTTCTATTCCCACTCCTAAAAGAGATAATTGGATAATTAGCTAATTGACGGTTGCACACCGTCCACTTTTCACCAAATCCCGTGGTTTCTAGGTAATCCTGAGCTCTTTTGCTCAATCTAATGATCTTCTGACAACGTTTTTGACTCGTTTTACACAATAGTAAAGCACTCGATACAACCCTAGACACTGCCTTAAGCTCTTTAGAACCCTCTTGCTCCATCCTAGACCTCTCATACATCCAAGATCCAACTACAATCCTATAGAATTTTTATATCCTATTGCTCCTACAACACGTTCAACCTCTAATGTACTACAGTTTCCCATATTTATTGTTTGGACACACGGTTATAGGGGTTTAGGGATATTAGGGGATGTCAGAAGATCCTTAGATTGAGCAAAAGAGCTCAGGATTACCTAGAAACCACGGGATTTGGTGAAAAGTGGACGGTGTGCAACCGTCAATTAGCTAATTATCCAATTATCTCTTTTAGGAGTTGGAATAGAAACTCAGCTATGTGCTCTACCTCCACTAAGGCGATGATTTTACACATTTTAGTGCCCCTACTTGTCTTGGATACCCCGCAAAGTCTCATTTATTAGCGCTCCAGGGCAACTAATTAGCTAATTATCCAATTATCTCAATTATGGATCCAGATAGCGACCTAAATATGTGCTCTACCCCCACTAATGTAATGATTCTACACATTTTAGTGCCCCCTTTTGTCTCATAACTCCTTCCCAGAGCAAAGTTTCATGAATAATTAGCACGCGCGGGACAGATAATTAGCTAATTGTCCAATTATCTCAATTAGGGATCCAGATAGCGACCTAAATATGTGCTCTACCCCCACTAATGCGATGATTCTACACATTTTATTGCCCCCATTTGTCTCTTAGCTCCTTTTCTAGCCCGAATTATGTATGTTTTAGGAGAATTTACCCTTAGGACGATAGTATCATATATGATACAAATCTCAAATTTGGGTTCTTTTCCTGGTAAAAACCGTTCACGATTGTAGAACTTGTAGCTAAAAACCTCATGAAAGCATGAATTTATGCCATAACACCCACTAACTTGTACAATTTAGATTTGTTACTAGAATTCCCTTACGGACGATAGTATCATATATGCTACAGTGGGCCCAGCAAAAACTACATGTCGAAATTACAAATTTCCTTTTCGAGGCGTTTTGTGTTGATAATATCTACTTATATACGAAAAATTAGACAATTCTATCGAGCCAATCCTTCTCGCCGTCAAAGGGTTAATGGGATGCAAGCTTGCAAACTGTGTTTTATTACTTTTTACCATCCCTCCATTATAACACTGCTACCCTTTCTCTTATTTGAATCAAACAAACGTTCCAATTTCAAGGTGAATAAACATCTAAGTTATTCTTATGGTAAAATTAGAAAGTAAAGGGTTTACTAAATGAATTAAACCAACAAACTCGAATAATTATTTTATCAATTAATGACAAATAGCCAAGCAATGGTTAATGGATAGCATGATTTCACTTTGTATCCTAATCCCTTTATGCAAACGTGAAATTCATGAATTCAGTAGTGTGTTCTCGGGGTTAGTACAAATTCATGTATTCAGTTAGGCTTGCTAAATTCATGAATTCTGCAATAAGTGGGCAGTACATGAATGATTGAATAAGTCTCCCATCTCACTTCTCAATGTGTTGTGTTACAATTAGTTTTACTTGTTCCCCCGCAGGAGAGAGATCGAAGAATCAAACTTGTGTTTTCAATTCCTCCTAGCTGGGTCAGATCTAATTGGTAGTTGTAATGAGAGATCATAGAGATGTTGTTCGCAGACAGTGCAAACCTTGCTAAACAAGTCGGTGGTGGATTATCTGAAATTCTTCATGTTTCAGCTTTATGTTTGTCAGTTTCATGTCCTAAATAAGTTCGTAGAAGGTCTTAGATCCTGTGGATAACATACTAGGTCCACGGACTAATCACGATGTCCGGCCTCAAACCGTAATGATCAGCCCCAGACATATATCGATCGGTAGGAGATTTCAACAATTTGGCAGGCTAGAATTGTTCCGATTCCTTTAATTTGTTTATTTTAACGCTTGACACGCTTGAAATTTCACTGTCTAAGTGAATTGTAACAGTTAATCCCAGTTCACTTCTACCCCGTACTGGCAGCTATAAACATGGTCTGTCTATAATAATCGACCCAATTATACGACCCCACTACCCCCCCCCCCTCATTCAGTATGATACGGTATTCCTGGAAACACGGTGTCAAGAGACTCGTGGTACCTTTCTGTTGATGTAACGGGCCAGTAATTAGACCATGACGGCCCCCAATTGTGTACCCGGTATTGGAAGAAAGGGAAAATTATAACCAAAATCACTAGTATATGACGAAATCAGGAACTGGGTGTGCTTCTGTTGGTTGCATGCCGACAATACCTCATTTCTGGGGTGGTGTTATTGTACATGTTTACAAGGCCCTGGATTAAAGTGCAGGTCCCATTTCCACACCTCCAATGATTATGTTTTCACCTTCCTAATCAGCACAGCCCCAATTTTAGTGGATCACCTCCCATTGCAGCAGGGATGAAGAAGAGAGAGAGGGGAGGGAGAGCCGCGCTCTCTCTCCCTCCTAGCAGCACAAGCTATCTGCTGCATGCTGATTGGTGGGTGGTCACGTGACGTCACAACGCCCCACCAATCACAGAACAGCTACATAGAGGGGAGGGCGGCGCGAGACCCTTCTAGCTCCTCTCTCTCCCTCCCCAGCTCCACAGTTTATATATTCATAAGTTTGTTCTCTCTCTACTACACCATGAATACGATGATGAGCCCCCTGCAACCATCGCACCACCACCACCACCTACTACCGGCTATGGTGAAACCAGATCCCGGTGGCCTCCCTGGTACCAAGATGCACTCCATGGTTCACGACTACTTCCCACACTACTTCTCTACATCCTCCTCGTCACCATTCTCCCCCATGGTGTCCTTCCACCAGCCTGTATCTGGTGGTGTTCCAGTGTCATCTGCTGCCAGCCACTTTATAGGCAGGAGTTGTATCACTGCCCAGCCCCAGGATCTCGCCCAGCTCCACACCCTCCACTCAGCCTCCCACCATCTAAACCAACCGTTCCCGAGTCATGCCATGGCACGGCACCAGGACCACCAGCCCCTGCCACCCCATCACCATCTCCAGCACGTCCTCTCCTCGCCACCCCGGGAGGAACAGAAGCCTCTCCTAGCTGGTCTCTTGGACTCCCCACCCGACATGTCAAACCCACCCGAACTGAGGACATTGGAGGAGTTCGCTAATGAGTTCAAGATAAGGAGAATCAAACTGGGATACACCCAGACTAATGTTGGTGGTGCCCTGGCCTCCGTTCATGGAACTGACTTCAGTCAAACCACAATTTGCCGCTTCGAGAACCTCCAACTAAGCTTTAAAAACGCCTGCAAGCTGATGCCCATTCTCAAGAAATGGCTGGAGGAAACAGAGAAATCGGGTCGACATGGACAAGAGATCTCACCAACAGAGCGGAAGAGGAAACGAAGAACTACCATTGGCATCACAGCTAAAGACAACCTGGAGCAACACTTCGAACGGCAGAGCAAGCCGTCATCCCAGGAAATCCAAGCTATTGCAAAGAGTCTAGGTCTTGAGAAGGAGGTTGTACGAGTTTGGTTTTGCAACAGAAGACAACGGGAAAAGAGGGTTAAAACGTCCCTCTCGATCAGTCAAGAAGGATTTGGGTTTACCTCTCAGCATCTCCAACAGTTTCCTCACCACCATCCCCACCTATCACACGGCCTTCTGATTGGAAAGTTGGAGTGAAGAGACTAAATGAACACAGAGACACAGTTCATTGTTCTAGAGAGACTGATTAAGTTGAACACATGACGTGCTGATTGATATTGCTACACTTTACGCAGTTCCGGTTACGGACAATTATTGAAGCTTGATAGTATGAAAAACAATGACCAACTAATAGTTGAACTATATCGCTTTCCCTTGGCCTTGCTTATTTTTAGCGAATACCGGGGCTAGTCTAGCATTGGTAAAGGCCTGTTAATTATGAGCCAATGAGAGACAGGTTCTGTACAGCTGAAGAAGGGCTGTGAGTTGATGAGATGAATTAATGTTGATGATTTGGTTTTATTTGTAATATTGTTATTTGTTATTGATATTTTCTCTTTCCCAACTTGCCCAAAATATTTCTGTGTTTACTCACTCTCTAGTGTCTGGATCAAAGGTGGGAGTTACTGTAAATTGGATCGGTTACAAGCAGCGCTAAAATAAATCCTCAAATTGGATCTTTCCCCCTGCTCTCTCTCTCTCTCTCTCTCTCTCTCTCTCTCTCTCTCTCTCTCTCTCTCTCTCTCTCTCTCTCTCTCTCTCTCTCTCTCTCTCTCTCTCTTCTCTCTCTCTCTCTCTCTCTAGCTCTCTCTCTAGCTCTCTCTCCTCCTCTCTCTCTCTCTCTCTCTCCCTCTCTCTCTCTCCCTCTCTCTCTCTCTCTCTCTCTATCTCTCTCTCTCTCTTCTCTCTCTCTATCTCTCTCTCTAGCTCTTGAGCTATGAAAATTCTCGTGTCGGCTCCTTCTGTTGCGGGACTCACTAATTGGTGGAGGCATTGTATCCTCGGACCCTCTCCGCTTAGAGCAATCAGTTGGGTGTGGTGAGAGAACGGGGCCGTGGGACTCAGGGGGAAAAGTTAAAGAATAGTTAGGGAATAAAATCTATATATCAGGGCTCTATAAACTTGAGTCCCTTGACATTGTGTCCGTGTGAACAATTCAACTATAAACGTGATGAGCTGTCCACTTTACTTGAATTGTAGCAACCCGCCCTATATTTTACAAGGTGGTCAGGAATCAATATATCCCTTGTGAATACCACAACATCAAGTGATCTAGAAGAAGGCTGTCTCCACTACTCCACGCCCTTTCGCCACAAAGTTATAGAATATCTCAAGAAGACGTTCTTTATGGGCCGCATTGTTGGGCAGTCTTTTTGACACAACCGCAATTACATTCCTGATTTGGCGTCACGTGACTTGGGACAATTGTGTTGAGGACTCCTCAGGGTGATAGCTATCATCTCATAGCACCATGGTCTCTCTCTCTCTCTCTCTCTCTCTCTCTCTCTCTCTCTCTCTCTCTCTCTCTCCTCTCTCTCTCTCTCTCTTTCTCTCTCTCTCTCTCTCTCTCTCTCTCTCTCTCTCTCTCTCTCTCTCTCTCTCTCTCTCTCTCTCTCTCTCTCTCTCTCTCTCTCTCTCTCCCCCCTCTATCCCTACATAACAATGGGATACCAATAATAGACGGTCCTGCAGTGGATGAGGATTGAGGGGTAAATCGGGAATGACAATGGCCCCAATACAGTTGTACAGCGTTATATGGACCTCCTCGTTCATGCAGTTATATACCATCATGATCACTGTCACACTTTCCATTAATATTAGACGTATGACAGGGTAAAGCCACTTTCGAGAAAATCACCAACGAACTCGAAACATTACTACAGCCCTTTCTTTCTATGGAGGAGCCCTTTCTTTCTATGGAGGAGCTTTCTATGCTTGCACATCTTTAGACCTGTTAGATTCGTGTAACAGCTCACTATAATATGAAACCCGATAGTTGATTTATCAGTCGTTTGAAGATTTTGCACGCTCATGATAACTGCTAGCTGGGGGATTTAACACCCTACTCGCTATTTATCAGACCAGTGCCCTTTTTCACGCGTTTCTCTTCATTTGAATAACATGCGTGTAAAATTCTAAGTATTGAAAATGTGTGTAAACACACAGTTCTGTCAACAAAAGAAAGGGGAAACATGTCTGCAACACGTTTCAATGTTATCTCTCTCATAAGGAGTGAAAAGAATCACATTCCATTCATTTCTCTCTCTCATTGTCTCTTTTACTGTTCACTACCTCTGACAGTGTGTATTGCCCCTAATCTTTCTCTCTCTTTCTCAAACATGTTAGGAACAGTAGACACTAAGTCTACACACATTTTCAGGGTGTCTGTTAACTATTTGCCAGCAGTCCTAGTGTGTTTCACCTTGTGTTGTGTCTCTTATTTGTGTGTAATTACTATCGGGTTTCATAAAATATGAACGTTTGTTAGCCTATCGCGTTATAGGTTTAAATCACCTCCCCCTCACCCTCGGCTGGCGCCTCGGGATCGGCGTCGGGATTTAAACCAGTTTAATCGCCCTGCCGGGCGATTAAACTCCAGTTGGCTGTCCCCAGCTCGCGCTGGGAACAGCCAACTTCATAACGCGCCAGTCTACAAACGTTCATACTTCATATATGAATTGCACAATTAAAACGGTGTAATTAAAAGAGGAACAGTTGCAGTGAAATTAGCAGCACAATGGGTAGCACATATTAGCACACAAAATGACACAATGAATCTACACAAGTTATACTCTGAGCTCTCTGGTTAATGACAATAGTGTTGTAAAACTTCACACAATCTCAAAAGTAGGACAAGCTTCTTGTTTTTCACTTCCCCTTTCTCCATCCCTCTCTCTCTCTTCCCTTGCTGTTGACTTGGGTGGACTTGTAATTATCTCGTTTCTGAATCTGAAAGTTGGCATGAAACGTGAGGGTGGGTAATTGCTAATTAGACCCCATTCTTTTTCCTGTCAGACAGTTAGGCACCTGATCTACCTTCATTCAATAGTATTATCCTCTCCACTAAGACCACCATAAATAGATCCCTTTCCCTTAATCCAAGGGCACCCTATTTCCCGAATCCCGGTCCCCTCCCCCTCCCTGATCTCCCCTCCCTGATCCCCTCCCTGATCCCCCTCCCTGATCCCATCCCTGATCCCCCCTTCCTGATCCCCCCTGATCCCCATCCCTGGTCCCATCCCTGATCCCCCCTCCCTGATCCCCTCCCTGATCCCCCTCCCTGATCCCCCCTCCCTGATCCCCCTTCCTGGTCCCATCCCTGATCCCCCCTTCCTGATCCCCCCTGATCCCCATCCCTGGTCCCATCCCTGATCCCCCCTCCCTGATCCCTGATCCCCTCCCTGATCCCCCCTGATCCCCTTCCCTGATCCCCCATCCCTGATCCCCCTCCCTGATCCCCTCCCTGATCCCCTCCCTGATCCCCCCTCCCTAAACCCTGATCCTTACCGTTAATAGCAGTACACAATTCGCAGGTGAATCTGCAGTTTGATTTCATGAAGTTACTGGAAATGGCATCCCCACACCCAGCTTTACCGTACTGACCACACTCTCCGGGTTGAAGATCTCGGCACACTGCAAAAGGTTAGGTCTTGTTGTTTTACTACCTATCTTTCAATCGGTCGGAATGTCGGTATGTCTGTCTGCCTTTTTTCTGTCATGTTTCTGCCAATCAGTCTGTCTTTTTTCTGTTTATACACATATCTGTCTGTTTTTCTCTATATCTGTTTGTCTGCATCAACAAACAACGACTGAAAAACTAACCTCCCCCTGCGTTTTCTGCAATAGCAGGAGTATCGGTGTCTTTGGTGCCAGATACTGTAAACTCAGGGGTAAACATGAATCCAGATACCCCGCACACGTTCCCATGCTCACGTGTAAAGAACACGTATCCGTTCTGTCCCCAGTCAAAACCCCAACTGAGAGAGGGAGAGTGGTTATAGCGGCCCTAACTACTAGCTGTTTCCTGGCCCAATTGCTACGGTTCCATTTGAAATTGCTTATTCTGGCTAGTTCATGTTCTGGTTGATTTCATTTCGTTGCCATGTTAACCCTGTCACCATGGCAACCATATAGTAATCATGGTAACCATTTTACAGTACCTGTTTCTAAGGATGATGTATTGTGAGGTATATCCCACAGCTACCACCCCGTGATTTACACTGGATCCACAGTCAGGTTTATAGTACACTCCAGTACCGTACTGGAACAAATCATTCTCAGCTCTGTATTGGGAGATCACATGGGTATCATTGGTTATGTAGACACAAGATAGTCTGAACAACACAACACAGTTGCAGTCTGAACAACTAAATTCAAGACAGTCTAATTACAACTCAACTCCCAATTATACCTGAGGGCTATGGAGACAGGTCCATCTTGTAGAGCTGCTACCATCTGGTCGAATGATGGGTTCTTGGTCACTACAAAGTTGTCCATTGTAGCACCTGTCATAGCATTCCTAGTTCCAGCTGCCTTGCACGCACCATCTGAGAGAAGAGACTTTATTCAGAAACCATGTTAATGATAGTTTGGAACAATGAGGGAAGTTGTTCTAACACTCCTTTACATTTCGCGAAAAGAGGGTCGAGCTAGACAAGATGGAGACGTTTCATAGATGACGTTTTGGGTTTTTGGAGGGGAACAGAAAGGTCCTTTAGTGTATACATTGACCGTTTAAACTCCATGACGGCACCGCTCGGAATCGTTTTCGGAGATTCCCAAATAGGGACTGAAGTTAACTACCTGGACATCAAGTTCAATCTCAATAACACGGGCTTGGACTATACTTTGTTTAGGAAGGAGACTGATGCACGCCTCTATCTGAAGACAGACAGTTTCCATCCCCAACATGTCTTCAGATCTGTTGTAATGTCCCAGATGATTCGAGTTGTTAACCGGAATTCTAGACCCTCACCTCTGAAAAGAGATTTAGACCAACTTAAGAGGGATTTGATGAGGAGTGGTCATGAGGAAGTGCTCCTGGAGGAAATGGAGCCCTTGGCGAAACGGAGGGCGACCGGTGAGGTAAGGATGGACAAACATGGTAAGGAGGAGGGTCAGACTTTGATATTCAGCACCCTCTACTATGAGGAGGTAGATGAACTTCGGGCCTTGGTGAGGGACTGTCAGACCAGTATCGACCTGGTGACAGGTACTAAAACCCGGGTGATCATAGCACTCAGAAAAGGCCCTACTATTGGTAGCGAAATAGTTAGGAATAGGGCTATGAGCGTAAGTGAGGACACTCTGCACCAAATGTCAGTAGCTCCTCCGAACCAAAAGTGCGGTGGCAAGGGCTGTAAGACTTGCCCACTTATGTTCGAGGATCCTAAATCAGTGACGGTTAACGGCTCTCCTACCAGATTGGACATGAGGTTAACATGCAAAGCAGCGGGGGTGATTTATGTCGCTAAATGTACAATTTGTGAGGAATGTTACTTTGGACAGACCCACTCACCCTTCCATATCCGGATAAACGGACACCGCTCGAAATTCAAAACCACCGGACTCGAATTTGAGCAAAGTGCTTTAGCGTACCACATGTTCCTAAAACACCGTAGCGCTAATAAGGACGATTTCACCATTAGCAATTTTAAAGTTGGTATTGTGAAGAGTGGTCGCGCAACCGATCTCGATAGATTGGAAGAGGGTTATATTGACTCGTATGGAACTAGGTTGCAGGGTCTTAATCGTATCGCGGTCGTTCGTTAATTTTTGGTCTGGGACGTCTCCCGAGTTTTTATCTTTGGCCTGTTTCATTTTTTCTATATATTTTTTTTCGCGTCGTTTTAGTTTTATCGTGTGTTTTCTAACATTTATCGTTGTAGGGATGTTACTGATGATGATTTAATATCGAAAGTGCTTTAACGCCCCCAAATCTACTGTGTGTTCCTTCGACTCCAAACCATTTCATAAGAGGGTAGTTGTCTAGATTCGGGTTTTAGCGGGTAGGGTTAGAGTTCAGGAACAGCCTTAATTCTAAATTCACCTTTTGCTTCGTAGGGTAGATCAGCGTCAGTAGCTAGCCTGCCATTGTTTTTAATGTACTTGAATGACTTAGCAAACCAACCACCATTACACCTGGATTGTGATAATGAATCTCATTATAAAGGTTCTAACTTGCTAATTAATTATATAATTGGTTGGTAGCTAGTTCATTACCCCTTATCGGTGTCGTAAGTGCATTCCAAGAGCTCCTGGACAGAAAACCTCTTCAGAACTCCAGCTGTTATAGCGTAACGAGACTCTACTGCTCCAACCTAGAGTCATGTATCAATAAGTTAATTAGTTAATTAGTGAGAAGTATGGTTAGGTAATTATCCAATTAACTAATTACCGTTGCCATTGCCCAACAGGATTGGCATCCATTCTGCTCCAGGGGTCGAACAGTCACTCCCTGGTCGGTCCAGTCCATAGAGGGGGCAGCACGTGCAATAACACTTTCAACCCAGGCCCTTCGGTTTAGTCGGTGTGCTGTTCGCTCCTCGAACATTATATACTCACTCGCATTCATCCCTGTGTTAGCACTCTTTTCGTCGTCAGACTGCAGGGGAGTATGGTATGTTGTCCAATCCTGATGTATCGTGTGATATATGCAAACATATATGACTATCTCGCTCGCTTCATACAAATTATTTTATCAAACCGACAACCGTTAAATTAACGGTTGATTCTATTAACTATTTGTCATGGTACTTCTGCTACTACTCACGTGTAATTACTTAGGATACCGATTTACGTGTTTGTTGGCACTTGCCAGTTCACAACTTACACACGGAATCTGCCGTGCAAGCCAATCCGGACATTACTTATTACTGACTGGTATTGTGTGTGACATCTGAATTATTTCTCGAGAACTTAACTAAGAGGAGTAGGATGAGCAGAAAGGCTCCATCATCAGTTTACAGCGATGACCTGCGTCACATCTCTCTGGGGAGTGTCGGGGACGATACTACCATATTTGGTAGTCCCACCCTGCCAGAACGACCAGGAAGCAGCTACAGTTACCGGGGACCTCGTTACTATGGAAACCACAGACCCTCATCAGCCCTCTCCTTCTCAGAGGATGTCTTGGAGAAGGTGGAGCGGAGAATGGTTGGAGATATAGAGGAGGATGAGGAGGAGGAGGCTCTAACTCCAACCACCCTGGCATCTGAGGTAGCTACCTCTGTAACCGGTAGCAAGTACTCCCTCCGAGGTGATGATGACAGGGGACAGCTGGAGGAGAGTTACCTGAGATTCAGACAGCGACACTTCTCTCAGGAGGGTAGACAGGAGAGGGAGGAGAGGAAAGCGAGGCTACCAGAGTATGATAGAGAGCTTGCTAACACCTTTCAGCGATCATTTCACCGTCAAACAGAACTAATGTACAAGCCGGAGAGTGTTGCCCCCATGGCACCTACCGCCTCCCAATGGGACGTGTTTCCGACAGTTGAGGATCTGGACGGCTGTTACACCGTTGAAAAACAGTTTGAGATAGCTATCGACCCTCACTCTGATATCCCGGATATGGCTGAATGGATGGGACTCTATCAGGGGGAGGATGGGGTGTTTACCCTCAATCAGGGGCTCCATCATGTCCCTCTAACAGGCAAATCACCCGCCAGCAAGGTGAACCGAATCAAGGATGGAGTGAAAATGATTCTCGTCTACAGGAACCCCCGGAAACCGGAACAAGGATTTGGGTTCAAGTTTACTACGATGGACAGCGGTGTTTATGTTAACCATGTGGAGGCGGATGGGCCAGCTGTTAGAGCGGGGTTGAGATACGGGGACCAGATTCTGAGGATCGGCGAGGAATACTGCTCCGGGGTTCTGTATGCTAGAGTCGAGGAAATGGTCGAGGGCATTGCATCTGATGAACTAGTATTGTTTGTAAGGGACAGACCAAATGAGAAAATGTATACTTTGTTGAGGGATAGCAAGGGTTACTTTGGGTTCAGGATTCGTGCTGCCCAGATTATAGAGGTGATTCCAGGTACCTCAGCAGCACGGAATGGGGTCCCTACCAACCACTTCATTACGGAGATCAATGGCCAGAATGTGTTGGGCTGGGATGATGAGAGACTAAGGGAAAGAATGGATACTGCTGCTGTGGACGGGGCTGTGACATTCACTCTCCTCCAGGAGAGGGCTTACAAAGACTTTGTCAAAGATCTTGGAGAGTCATTGTTCGCCACAATGGACCATTCAATGAACTTCTCAATTCCAATCCCCTCAGTCAGTGTGGATAGTTTTAACTTCAACCCCTTGTCAAGTGTGATCAACACTGTAACTGATAAAACTTCTACAGAGAACTAATGGGAGATGGTAGCTATCTCTCTGACCTATAAGAGACTGTGTTACCTGGTCAGAGAACTTGTTAACTTCCGCCTTAAATTCATAGCCACTTTTGTTTATCTGCAGAATCATCTTAATGATCTGAAAATATAAATGTAAAGTAGAACAACAATTTAGCAGTAATTTAGTAACTCGGAGTGAGATTTATTGTTCGGGAATGCAGCTCAGCAATATGTTAATCGTTAGATACTGTTATAATACTGAGATAATACTATGTTTATACCTTTACAAAGGTTTTGAATCGACCACCACTTTCATTCGGATCCTTGTATTCCTTCTTGTACAGCTTTCTAAATGTCACAAACAGCTTCTTAAAGAGCGCCAACACTGAAACAAATTATATCAGGACTATCCTCTTTACTGGAGTGGAGGTCTTGTCTTGACAAAGTCAACTCAAGTCAAGCCCTCTCGCGACGAGTAAATAAATCAAATATTTGAACTGATATGATTATTAGCCGACCACTAGACTCACATCGTCCCCTTTCAGCCCGGTTATTTAACCTCAACAGGCCGTCTATCTCTCCCATCGTCCCGGACATTTCCGAACTGGCGGTGACAGGGTGCCTGCTGCACAGGGCGGCAAAAAAGACAACCAGACAAACAAACACAACCCTCATGATACTGTGGGAACAAGAAATAGGAGAACTGTGGAAACTGGGATGGTTGGTTGGCCAATGACTCAATATGCTGGTTGTGCCGAGTTTTCATTTCCGGGACCGGTCTTTCCTGCACCTTTTGTGTGCGTCCCACGTGACTAAAATCCAGGGGTGGAGGCAGAGAGAGAGAGAGAGAGAGAGAGAGAGAGAGAGAGAGAGAGAGAGAGAGAGAGAGAGAGAGAGAGAGAGAGAGAGATTTTGGAAACAGAGCAACAAGCTCCCGCACCCCAGTTTGCATGCATTGACACAAAGTGACATGCTCCCTTTCTTCTTAGGAAATCCAAATATAAGGCACGTGCCTGCATCCCTGTCCCGGATAAATTAGGAATCTGTTGCAGGAACTCTCTCTCTGTGTCTCAGGACAGGGTCAGTTAATGAGGTGCGCATGGGCTTCGGAAATAGCAGTTCCCGGCACAGGATTATGAATCACGGGAGAATGCTTGAAAATAATAATAATTCTGTCCAAAATTTGACTGGCTGAATAACTAATTGTTCCCAGTTCCCACTAAGTAAAAATAAAAAATACTTGGGTGGAAAGTTCCCAGCTAACTGTGAACATTGTTTTACTGATGCATGACATCATGATCTTTTAATCTGTGGATCTGAGAAATCTGTAGAGCTCCCTGTAAGGATTGTAAACGAGCTCGCTTTGAAAGGTCTTCTGCATGCTTGCCAGCCAGGCGTCCCCCTCTCTCTCCCTCTCTTTCTCTCTCTCTCCCCCTCTCTCTATCTCTCTCTCTCCCCTCTCTCTATCTCTCTCTCTCTCTCTCTCTCTCTCTCTCTCTCTCTCTCTCTCTCTCTCTCTCTCTCTCTCTATCTCTCTCTATCTCCACAAGCATGAGAAAATGCTCGCTCTGTCACTCAGTGTGTACAAGTGTGTGTATCTAAGTTGCACTTGTGTGTGTGTTTGCTCGTTTTGAAACTACAGTTCTGTTTATTAGTCATCCACACAGTTTACAAAATTTGGTTTGTTTATTGGGGGGTATTTGTTCAGGATCCAGATATATTTCTGTTCCTATAATCATCTCCCTCTCCCAATATAGAGGTTATCCAGTCCTGTTAAATGGAGTGTACCCAGGATTTGCTGGACCGGTTTCACGACAGTCTAAACCTAACTCGTTCCAAGAATGATTCTCTGGTCATGTGCCTAGAGGAGGGTGATCTAGAGTTAGAGAGACAGGAGAGATCTCTACCTCCTCAACTTGAATCTATCTTCCTCAGGATCAGGTACAGGTCCCTCAGAGGTTGTTTATGTCAGGCCAATGCTCTGACCACAGTTCTCGCGCGCTCCGCCAATGCTCTGACAACTCTTGTCTCATATAAGACCCTCCTCTTCGCACCGGGCCGAAGGCCCGGTGCGGCTACGTGAGGCCGCGCTACGTGAGGCTACGTGAGGCCGCGAGGTTGCGCGATGTACAGTCAGTGTATGACAAGACAACTCAGAGGTCTCTCTCTCCCTAGCTATAACAACCCCCACCCATCACAGGGAAGCAGTATCTGAGTGTGTTCGACCCAATCAGAACTGTTACCGGGAGCTCGATGGTCTCATCAAGATCATTGAAAGTCGACTGACAGAGGTCCGGGCTCAGGAGAAACACAATGAAAAACAGGTACGAATCCCTTGACGTATTTCCTGTTAGAAACACTTCAGTAGACCATGCTGAAAATCTCTGATTGGATCGATTATCAAACCCTCTTGCTAACTAACTCTCTATAGAGCTCTATAAATATAACACCTAAATCCTAATACTACATATGTGGGCATATAATGAACCTAACTCCAGATAATAACTTCAGATAATGACACTTGAGCGAGAGAGGAGGGAGCTCAAGGCTCAGCGGGTACAGAATGAAGAACACAGAAGGTTGCTGGCTCAGGACAAAGAGAAGTTGGAGGAGAAGATAGATACCCAGCGGAGTGAGCTTCTGGCGAGGGCTGAACGACTGGCAGTTATGGCTGAAGCGATAGAGACTGAACCAGAGTGTGCTGATACATCGGTTATAAAGGTAGGAACGTTCATTAGATAACTGGAAAGTTACAGGCCTAGGAAGGCTAAGTTTTGGGAAGGCAAATTTGGTTTATATAGCAGCTTCTATTTCTGGATGGAACATTTTTCAGGAATCAGAGAAAGCGAAGTTGCGGGCAGAGTTAGCGGTTATGAAAAAACAGGAAGAGATAAAGGGGCTGGAGACGATGTGTGAACGGTACCAGGAGGAGATAAAGAAAGTGAGGGACGATTGTAAAGATGCCATTAAGATCAGTGAAAACCAGGCCATTGAAGGTACGATGTTCCACATGGAGATGGTCCTGATTCAATAGAAACGTTATAGTTGGACCCATGATTGAATTAGTTAAATCACCACTCCTGCTTGTTGAGTTACACCACCCCTTCTGCAGCGTGCAAGAGAATGAAACAGATGAATCTGGAGCTGGTGAAGAGTCAGGAGACAGCTCGACAAATGCAACAGATCCTGGTCTCTGAGAAGGAACGATCCAAAGAATTGAAGGTTTGTTATAATGCACTTGTTATCAACTTGATATCCACCATTATTGCCCATTTGGCATTGGCCAAGGTTTAGGTTTCTAAACGGACAGTAGATTCCAATAAAATTAGCTCACTCCATGACTTATTATTCTTTAGGCGTGTTTGGATCACGAACGTCTGCAGCCGATGGGGAAACATCTCCAGAACGCACTGGGAGGAGACTCGGTAGAGGGAAATCTAGCTACAATCCCAGGTCTCTCTCGAGCCCTCATTCTGCGAGCTGCGAAGGCAGGGAACGTATCAACAGCGATCCGTTCCGAGGAGTTGCTGAGGAGAAACGAGGTGTGTGATCTATAGTTCCGGGGGGGGGGGGGGGGGGGGCTATAATAGTTCTTTCTAGCATGTCAATATTCTTTCAATATTGGACTACCCACTTGTTGTGGAAACCGTCGTGGCAAGACAGAATTCTATCACCGTTTTTTTTCAGGCACTGACCAAGGAGGTGGAGAGAACTACGGAACAGTTGAAGGTAGTCCAAAGGGAACACACAACTCTTCAAAACCAGACCAAGAACTTCGCCTCGCGGCTTAACCAAGCAACTGTAAGTGAAATGTTAATTAGCATATCACGTTCTTAAGTTATCTAGTACAGTCGGACCCCGATTTACCGGGATGCTCGGGGGAAAGGGTTTTGCCCGGTAAATCGGGGTGCCCGGTATATCGGGGCAAAATATCGTCAATTTCTTATATCGGGGGAAGTTTATCCTCCCGGTAAATCGGGGTTCCGGTAAATCGGAGCCCGGTAAATCGGGGTCCGACTGTAGTAACTCTCCCTTTACTCACCATTTACTCCTTTTAAATTGTTCATACACGGAGGGGGGGTCGTCATGTTAATGTTAATGTTTCATGAAAATTTTTAAAATGTTAACATTAACATTATTAACATTATTAACATTATTAACATTATTAACAAAAAAAGAAGCTTTTTTAAGTCTTTTTGAAGCTTTTAATCCCGCTTTAATAGATCATTTGCGTTATTTTTGACAATATTATACGTACTACCCATCCAATCAACACTGATATACAGTCAGACCCTGATTTAGTGGCCCCCGATTTAGTGGCACCCCGATTTAGTGGCAGGATTTTTTCCCCAAAAATTTTTTTGAATTTTTTTGTGAAAATCGTCCGAATCGTGTTTGAATCGGTGCATCTTATCGCATGTCCTGCTGCTAATTGGACAGTTCAGAACGAACCGATAAGTGATCCCCATGGGGCCATTGAATCACATGTTTACCAAGCGTCAAAATGGGGGGGGGGGGGGGTGCAACCCAAAAAAAACCAACCATACCCTGGATTTTCTTGCCAAGTTAGACTGTCTTTTATAAAATAAAATAAAAGAGTTTGTACAAAACAAGGATTTTCAAAATTGTTGATTTTTTTGGTCGTTTTTGATTTTTTTGATTTTTTAAAAATCTTTTTTGATCTTTTTTTTATTTTTTTGATCGTTTTTGATTTTTTTTGAATTTTTGAATCGTTTTTGATTTTATTTGATCGTTTTTGATTTTTTTTGAACTTTTTTGTTCAACATTAAACATTTAAAAAAAATTAAAAACGATAAAAAAATTTCAAAAAAATCAAAAAAATTCAAAAAAATTTAAAAAAATCAAAAACGACCAAAAAAATCAAAGAAATTGCAATCAAAAACGACCAAAAAACCAACCATACCCTGGGTTTCGGAAAAAGTTTGATTTTTTGGGGTTGTACCCCCCCCCCCCAATTTCGATTCGATGGCGATCACGTTTCAGTTCGTTCCGAACCGTCTAATTAGCAGCAGGACATGCGATAAGATGCACCGATTCGAAACACGATTCGGACGTGGCTGGTATTCCTTTAAAAAAAATTTTAAGAAAATTTCACAAAAAAAATTCAAAAAACTTTTGGGGGGAAAATCCCTGCCACTAAATCGGGGTGCCACTAAATCAGGGTGAGCCATATTTGGCCCATAAAAACCAGTTTATACATTAAACTGGTGTTCTTTACTCGTATACCCGCCTTTGTTATAATGAATGTATTTTCTTACCTCAAAACCTTTGATAAAATCCAAACAACTATCCTAGCTATGAAATATCTGCCATGGGAGATAGTGAGTTTATGATAGAAACACCTAAACACACCTAAAAACACATAAAACAGCTATAAACCGACTAAAAACATCTAAAACGCGATTTTTGTTAATTTTGTTAATTTTGTTAATTTTGTTAATGTTTCACCAAGGGTCGTTTGTTAATTAACAAAACATTAACAAAATTAACATGACGACCCCCCCTACACGGAGCACGGGCACGGTGTCAATCAACTACCCTCTAGTAACTCCCCAATCAACTACCCCCTAGTAACTCCCCTAGTAACTCCCTCTAGTAACTCCCCAATCAACTCCCCCCTAGTAACTCCCCAATCAACTCCCCCCTAGTAACTCCCCAATCAACTCCCCCCTAGTACCCCCCTAGCAACTACCCCCTAGTAACTCCCCTAGCAACTCCCCCCTAGTAACTCCCCAATCAACTCCCCCCTAGTAACTCCCCAATCAACTCCCCCCTAGTACCCCCCTAGCAACTACCCCCTAGTAACTCCCCTAGCAACTCCCCCCTAGTAACTCCCCAATCAACTCCCCCCTAGTAACTCCCCAATCAACTCCCCCCTAGTACCCCCTAGCAACTACCCCCTAGTAACTCCCCTAGCAACTCCCCCCTAGTAACTCCCCAATCAACTCCCCCCTAGTAACTCCCCAATCAACTCCCCCCTAGTACCCCCCTAGCAACTACCCCCTAGTAACTCCCCTAGCAACTCCCTCTAGTAACTCTATACCATCCCCAGATGCAAGCAAACACCCTGAGACAAGCTCGTGATGATGCGATACAAAAGTTGAAGCGAGCACAGCAGAACTACGAGCTCCTCAACAAATCTCTCTCCAAACAAGCTGCCGGCTGGGTCCAGGATAGAGTCGATGAAAGGGCTGTGGATGAGGCGAAACGGTTTCAAAGAATCCTTCCCGCATATAACACGACCCCTCAGTCAACTGTTTAGAGGGTTTTAGGAGCATATTTTATAGCCAACGTTGGACATTTTCGAATTACTTGATAATAAACGGAAACAAAAACCTGGATCTGATTTGTTGAGTAAGAGAGGGTTCTCAAATCTCTAGCCCTTACTAAACACGATCTGATTGGAACTGGTAGTGGTAGTTTTCTAAATGAACTCCGAAGATGTACGAAATTTCGCGTAACTAATTAAGAGTGAAATAAAAGTTTGGGTTCAAGGAATGCTTCTGTTATATTTTCAATAGTTAAAACCTTTGAAATTAACTTGTTTCCCGTTTCCAATAGTATTTATCTGGCAGTGCGCTCAGGTAGGGTCGCGACCTGAGCGCAATATCAAAACGGAGTCAGCGCCGCCAAACGGAATGCCCCCAATGGTCTGCTGGGGTAAGGGGTGTGATATACACCAGACGTCTTGGTAGACAGAGACACAATGACAGACACCAGACGTCTTGGTAGACAGAGACACAATGACAGACACTAGACGTCTTGGTAGACAGAGACACAATGACAGACACCAGACGTCTTGGTAGACAGAGACACAATGACAGACACCAGACGTCTTGGTAGACAGAGTCACAACGACAGATACCAAACGTCTTGGTAGACAGGGACACAATGACAGACACCAGACGTCTTGGTAGACAGAGACACAATGACAGACACCAGACGTCTTGGTAGACAGAGACACAATGACAGACACCAGACGTCTTGGTAGACAGAGACACAATGACAGACACCAGACGTCTTGGTAGACAGAGACACAATGACAGACACCAGACGTCTTGGTAGACAGAGACACAATGACAGACACCAGACGTCTTGGTAGACAGAGACACAATGACAGACACCAGACGTCTTGGTAGACAGAGACACAATGACAGACACCAGACGTCTTGGTAGACAGAGACACAATGACAGACACCAGACGTCTCGGTAGACAGAGACACAATGACAGACACCAGACGTCTTGGTAGACAGAGACACAATGACAGACACCAGACGTCTTGGTAGACAGAGACACAATGACAGACACCAGACGTCTTGGTAGACAGAGACACAATGACAGACACCAGACGTCTTGGTAGACAGAGACACAATGACAGACACCAGACGTCTTGATAGACAGAGACACAGTGACAGACACCAGACGTCTTGGTAGACAGAGACACAATGACAGACACCAGACGTCTTGGTAGACAGAGACACAATGACAGGCACTAGACGTCTTGGTAGACAGAGACACAATGTCAGACACCAGACGTCTTGGTAGACAGAGACACATTGACAGACACCAGACGTCTTGGTAGACAGAGACACAATGACAGACACCAGACGTCTTGGTAGACAGAGACACAATGACAGACACCAGACGTCTTGGTAGACAGAGACACAATGACAGACACCAGACGTCTTGGTAGACAGAGACACAATGACAGACACCAGACGTCTTGGTAGACAGAGACACAATGACAGACACCAGACGTCTTGGTAGACAGAGACACAATGACAGACACCAGACGTCTTGGTAGACAGAGACACAATGACAGACACCAGACGTCTTGGTAGACAGAGACACAATGACAGACACCAGACGTCTTGGTACAGAGACCATGACAGACACCAGACGTCTTGGTAGACAGAGACACAATGACAGACACCAGACGTCTTGGTAGACAGAGACACAATGACAGACACCAGACGTCTTGGTAGACAGAGACACAATGACAGACACCAGACGTCTTGGTAGACAGAGACACAATGACAGACACCAGACGTCTTGGTAGACAGAGACACAATGACAGACACCAGACGTCTTGGTAGACAGAGACACAATGACAGACACCAGACGTCTTGGTAGACAGAGACACAATGACAGACACCAGACGTCTTGGTAGACAGAGACACAATGACAGACACCAGACGTCTTGGTAGACAGAGACACAATGACAGACACCAGACGTCTTGGTAGACAGAGACACAATGACAGACACCAGACGTCTTGGTAGACAGAGACACAATGACAGACACCAGACGTCTTGGTAGACAGAGACACAATGACAGACACCAGACGTCTTGGTAGACAGAGACACAATGACAGACACCAGACGTCTTGGTAGACAGAGACACAATGACAGACACCAGACGTCTTGGTAGACAGAGACACAATGACAGACACCAGACGTCTTGGTAGACAGACACAATGACAGACACTAGACGTCTTGGTAGACAGAGACACAATGACAGACACCAGACGTCTTGGTAGACAGAGACACAATGACAGACACCAGACGTCTTGGTAGACAGAGACACAATGACAGACACCAGACGTCTTGGTAGACAGAGACACAATGACAGACACCAGACGTCTTGGTAGACAGAGACACAATGACAGACACCAGACGTCTTGGTAGACAGAGACACAATGACAGACACCAGACGTCTTGGTAGACAGAGACACAATGACAGACACCAGACGTCTTGGTAGACAGGGACACAATGACAGACACCAGACGTCTTGGTAGACAGAGACACAATGACAGACACCAGACGTCTTGGTAGACAGAGACACAATGACAGACACCAGACGTCTTGGTAGACAGAGACTCAATGACAGGCACCAGACGTCTTGGTATACAGAGACACAATGACAGACACCAGACGTCTTGGTAGACAGAGACACAATGACAGGCACCAGAGTCCAGACGTCTTGGTAGACAGAGACACAATGACAGACACCAGACGTCTTGGTAGACAGAGACACAATGACAGACACCAGACGTCTTGGTAGACAGAGACACAATGACAGACACCAGACGTCTTGGTAGACAGAGACACAATGACAGCCACCAGACGTCTTGGTAGACAAAGACACAATGACAGGCACCAGACGTCTTGGTAGACAGATACACAATGACAGACACCCGACGTCTTGATAGACAGAGACACAATGACAGACACCAGACGTCTTGGTAGACAGGGACACAATGACAGACACCAGACGTCTTGGTAGACAGAGACACAATGACAGACACCAGACGTCTTGGTAGACAGAGACACAATGACAGACACCAGACGTCTTGGTAGACAGAGACACAATGACAGACACCAGACGTCTTGGTAGACAGAGACACAATGACAGACACCAGACGTCTTGGTAGACAGAGACACAATGACAGACACCAGACGTCTTGGTAGACAGAGACACAATGACAGACACCAGACGTCTTGGTAGACAGGGACACAATGACAGACACCAGACGTCTTGGTAGACAGAGACACAATGACAGACACCAGACGTCTTGGTAGACAGAGACACAATGACAGACACCAGACGTCTTGGTAGACAGAGACTCAATGACAGGCACCAGACGTCTTGGTATACAGAGACACAATGACAGACACCAGACGTCTTGGTAGACAGAGACACAATGACAGGCACCAGAGTCCAGACGTCTTGGTAGACAGAGACACAATGACAGACACCAGACGTCTTGGTAGACAGAGACACAATGACAGCCACCAGACGTCTTGGTAGACAAAGACACAATGACAGGCACCAGACGTCTTGGTAGACAGATACACAATGACAGACACCCGACGTCTTGATAGACAGAGACACAATGACAGACACCAGACGTCTTGGTAGACAGAGACACAATGACAGACACCAGACGTCTTGGTAGACAGGGACACAATGACAGACACCAGACGTCTTGGTAGACAGAGACACAATGACAGACACCAGACGTCTTGGTAGACAGAGACACAATGACAGACACCAGACGTCTTGGTAGACAGAGACACAATGACAGACACCAGACGTCTTGGTAGACAGAGACACAATGACAGACACCAGACGTCTT
This sequence comes from Hormiphora californensis, assembly GCA_020137815.1. Taxonomy (NCBI): domain Eukaryota; kingdom Metazoa; phylum Ctenophora; class Tentaculata; order Cydippida; family Pleurobrachiidae; genus Hormiphora; species Hormiphora californensis. The sequence goes on from CM035352.1 coordinate 6,036,899, forward strand.
GGTAGACAGATACACAATGACAGACACCAGACGCGTCTTGGTAGACAGAGACACAATGACAGACACCAGACGTCTTGGTAGACAGAGACACAATGACAGACACTAGACGTCTTGGTAGACAGAGACACAATGACAGACACCAGACGTCTTGGTAGACAGAGACACAATGACAGACAGCAGACGTCTTGGTAGACAGAGACACAATGACAGACACCAGACGTCTTGGTAGACAGAGACACAATGACAGACACCAGACGTCTTGGTAGACAGAGACACAATGACAGACACCAGACGTCTTGGTAGACAGAGACATAATGACAGACACCAGACGTCTTGGTAGACAGAGACACAATGACAGACACCAGACGTCTTGGTAGACAGAGACACAATGACAGACACTAGACGTCTTGGTAGACAGAGACACAATGACAGACACTAGACGTCTTGGTAGACAGATACACAATGACAGATACCAGACGTCTTGGTAGACAGAGTCACAACGACAGATACCAAACGTCTTGGTAGACAGACACAATGAGTCATTGAAGGACAGAAACCAGACATAATGGTAAGAGACACACGGAAACAAGGTCCATATTTTTATTAAAGTACCCGTTGGGGGGGGGGGCGGGTCAGCCCGTTTTCAGTTGTTCCATCAAATAACACAATCCCAAATAAAACAGCTCGGATAAGTGTTTTCTAAGAAAATAGTATTTATTCACAGAATTCACGTATAAAATATTTCTGTACTTCGTCTGTCAATAACAAAATGCAGTGAAAATAATAATAACTTAAAAACTAAACTCATTGTCTATCCAGTCTGTTATTATTATATCTGAAAAAGTCTGAAAATATCGCAGATCATCACGGGGTATTTCATTTGTAGAAGCGTCATGGTGAGATCTGTGCAAGTTGACAATCTACAAGTCGTCGTCTTTGATAAACCGGTTTCCTTCACACCAAACATCCTTGTAGGGGTCGCATTTCCTTTTCGTTAGTACACTGGCTGTTCGGTCCTGAGAGGGGAATTAGGAGAGGTGTTAGAAAAGGGGGATTAGGAGAGCTGTTAGAGAAGGGGGATTAGGAGAGGTGTTAGAGAAGGGGAGGAGGAATTAGGAGAGGGGGTGGGGGGGGGGGTGGAAGAAACGGGTCAGAAGGGTAGATCACTTGTACAACCACAAGCAGACAGACTTGTTAGAAGGACGCTATTTACCTGGGGGAGTCTGATGAGTAGATCGACGGGATCTGAGGGTATTTCAACCAGAACAAAATCACCATCAAAGAAATCACCAGATGTTGCGGAGGTGTTGGATTCTAGACTGCTGTACGATGTTTCCATTTCCATTGTGCTATAAAGTGGGATGGGGTTAATTGGACAGGCTGGTTGTGAACTAGATGGTTGAGTGGGAGAGGATGGGGATTGTAGTTGTATGGGAATGGGTGGAAATGCAGGAGAGGTAGAGAAGTAAGGGTAAGGGATATCGTATCGAAAGAGGGGGTAGGAACACAGAATAATTATTTGCTTGTTTTTAGTTGAATAAATTAGCCTAATAACCAGTTATAACAACGCTTATATGTTGACACAAATAACACACAATGTAATACACCCCTTTGATTTATAATTCTCTCTGTCGTTGCTTTGACCGGAAAGGCGAGACCCCAAACTAGAACCAGTACCAGACTCTCTCTCTCGACACAGATAAGGAAACCGGACTCTCCTCTGTTGAGTTGAGCGGTAGATAACGGTAGGTAACGTGAAACTGGATCTCTCTTTCTCTCACAGTCATTGTCTCGAAAAAAAACATAAAAAGTTTATCCTTAAGTTTTAAAAACTAACTAGATCGTTAAAAAAGTAGAAACATTGCCGGCAATGTGCGTTCCCATAAATTAAACTAATTTTAAAAGGCAAATCACTGCGCTGGCAAGCGCAAAGGTGACCCCATCCATCCCCCGAAAAAAATTTCCCCCAAAAACGGCCCGCTTGCTCACAGCGTATATATAGTTATTTCATACTTTTAGCCCCTTTTGGCACTTTTTGACATGCCATAACTCCCGAACCGGAAGAGCTAGGAAGCTGAAATTTTGTACTTAGAAGCTTCTTGTAGACCTCTATCGATGGTAAAAATTTCAAGTGGCTAGCTCTTTTTGTTCAAAAGTTATAACACCACCCCCAAAACAGAAAATTCAGTGTGGGGATAACTAGGTTGATATATACATATATACATAGATGTATAGACGCTTTATTACCTTCCGTTTGGTCCCAGTTTGAGACGAACCAGACATCGTACGACCTTAAACCAAGCGGCATTCGACAGATAATTGTCTCGTGCATGTACCCATTTGGGTGGCGACTCTCCATCTTACCTATGACGCGCGCAATGACGTCACGAGTGACGTCATTGCGCGAGACCGACTAACTTTTTTCAAACGCCTCTAGCACCCTGAAGACGTGTTCCGATTTCTGATTTGACGAAAAATCGTTACCGGCAAATTGTCTGAACTTTTAGATACTATATAGCAAATTTTCATAGCTTATCATTTTGAGCCCTTAAATCGCGTCGGAAGTCAAAAATTTGACGAAAAATTCAGCAAATTGAACGTTTTTCGAACGAAAACTCCCTTTCCTGACCACTGTGGTCCATGAAACTTTACAAGCTCCTTTGGGGTATTGATTAAAAAATATATCGTGATGCAATTACGTCGTTACGACGTCACTAATTACGTCAAATGACGTCATTATGACGTCTAAAATACGATTTTCACAGAAATTCGTCTCGTTTTTCATATAACGCATCATTTCGACAATATCACATAATGAAATAATGTCATGCTGCGATTAGAAACCAAAAAGGGACCTAAATTAAGCCAAAAACTAATTGAAATTAGTTGGCGGGAAAGGTGACCCACATACACCTTTGCCTGCTGCCGGGATCAGGGATATAAGATGTGAATATGGTGAGAGAGAGAGAGAGAGAGAGAGAGAGAGAGAGAGAGAGAGAGAGAGAGAGAGAGAGGGAGAGAGAGAGAGAGAGAGAGAGAGAGAGAGAGAGAGAGAGAGAGAGAGAGAGAGAGAGAGAGAGAGAGACAGAGAACGAGAGAGAACGAGAGAGAACGAGAGAGAGAGAGAGAGAGAGTGACAGGGAGTAGAGAGAGGGATAGAACGAACAGGAATAAGTTACCCTCGAAAAATAAGAGATTGAGATACCGAGGGATAGAATGAGAGTTCGTGGTTATACCCGGCAGAAGCAAAAGGTGTAAGTGGGTCACCTTTCCCGCCAACTAATTTCAATTAGTTTTTGGCTTAATAAATTAAGTAACTAAAGGGACATGTATAACCACGAACACAAAACGATAAAACGGACACCCTCCATAACCGGTAGGGCCCTAGATGGTTCAATTCACCCTATATTATAGATGGGGGACCTAGATATAGTGGTGCTATGAAGTGGCGCTGAACAGAGAATATATACCCTCTAAATCAGAGGTCTGTTTCTCCTGTTTGTGAAGGAGTAGCGGCCTCAGATCCTGAATCTTGTACTGTTGTTTCCCTGCCTCGGATATCGGCCTCGAGATAATGGGGCTCACAAGTGACTGGAGGGCATCCCTGAGGTTCCTATCTGATGAGGTCGGTTTCTCCAAAGTACAGAAGAACTTGTCGACCTTCTCGGGGACCACACTGGGCACTTGGAGAAGAATGTCTCGAGCTACATGGGGTATGGTCCGGTAGGTAGCTTGGATGATGGCTATTATCACGTTTAGTAGGGTGTACAGACAGTTGTCATGCTGACCATGAACTTGGAGAGCTCGGAGAGCTTTAACAAGGAACGTGTGGGTAGCAGCGGGAGACAGAGGTATGCCTTTAGCAGCCATCATCTTGAGGGCAGTATGGGCCATGGCACAAGCCCGGTTAGATGACACTCCATCGCCCCATGACATGGAGCTGAAAACAGAGATGAGAAGAGGGGCTGAGACATCGCGGTTTGTGATTAGATGTTCTGTCACGCTGTTCAGACTTCTTCGCTTTTTCTCACTCTTCGTCTTTCGGCTGAGAGATAGAAAGAAAGTTGGTATTAGTGGACTGGAGGTAAATGTTGAGAAGGTGGAGATATGAATACAAGTTGATAGTTACCACGGGGGCATTAAAAAGGGTTGGTTTAAAAAAACATTTTTTACCTCAGAAAGTGGGACAGTAGTTCACAGTATTCACGAGTAACAATAAGCACCATGTGGTCGTTGAAGATCTCATCAAGTTCCGCACTGGACTCAGAGTAGTCGTCTGAAGAGGATAGGGAGAGAGAAGAGGGGAGAGGATAGGGAGAATAGGGAGATGATAGGGAGAGGATAGGGAGAGAGACGAGAAGAATGGAAAGGATAGGGAGAGAGAAGAGATTGGAGAAGAAGGCTGAGAAGGGGTTAGAGTAAAGGTAAATATTCTATAGAAAGAGTACACCCCTAGAGCTAGTCAAGCTAATATGTTTGTATTTCTCATATTTTGTCCACGAGTGTGGTGCGAGAGAAATCCAGCCATCGTCTGAGTGCCCCCTAAATACCCCACACCTCAAGTTAACTCAATTTTCTCTTATCTTGTCGTGACGAGATAACAGTGTCTCAGAACCACATCACAACCCAACGCGTGGTGCGGCACTGACGCGATGTTTGAATGTGACCGGTGTGAGAACTGATAGATATACAGCTGCAAACTGATACAGACAAGAGGTCACATTATTGCTTAGAAAACACGAACCTAGTGGGGGGCAATAGGGGGGGTCGTCATGTTAATTTTGTTAATGTTTTGTTAATTAACAAACGACCCTTGGTGAAACATTAACAAAATTAACAAAATTAACAAAATTAACAAAAATCGCGTTTTAGATGTTTTTAGTCGGTTTATAGCTGTTTTATGTGTTTTTAGGTGTGTTTAGGTGTTTCTATCATAAACTCACTATCTCCCATGGCAGATATTTCATAGCTAGGATAATTGTTTGGATTTCATCAAAGGTTTTGAGGTAAGAAAAGGGTCATTATAACAAAGGAGGGGTATACGAGTAAAGAACACCAGTTTAATGTATAAATAGTGCGGTAATATGACGAAAAATTTTCGGCATAATCGTTCTAAAGCTAATTCCACTTCTAGGATACTCTATAGGGTCCCTAGAAACAACCCCTGAAGTTGTCGCAAGATCGGCGATAAAGAAATTGCATTAATTGGGCCTGATTGGTTACAGGGTGCTTTAAGCCTGAAGCCAAAATAGCTATGTTAGGAAAGGAGTAGAGACTAAACCGAGGGCACTAAAATGGCCAGCGTCCTCGCATTAGTGGGGGTAGGTGCTGGAATTAAGTCTCTATCTCATTTGGTTAATTAGTTAATTGGATAATTAGATCTGCACGTAGCCGTTTTCGGCCATATGGCTGTAGCCACTTAGGAATGGTTTAGAGACATTTCACTGGTGCCACCTTGTAGACAATGGCCAAGTTATGGGGGGTCGACGTCGGACTTTTAAGCTCTATCTCCAACCGTTTAGCCGTTATTTGGCTTTAAAGGTGCTCAAAACGGTAAAAAGCCCGATTTTGAGCAAACCAAATAACGGCTAAACGGTTGGAGATAGAGCATAAAAGTCCGACGTCGACCACCCACAACTTGGCCATTGTCTACAAGATGGCACCCGTGAAATGTCTCTAAACCATTCCTAAGTGGCTATAGCCATATGGCCGAAAACGGCTATGTACAGATCTAATTATCCAATTAACTAATTAACCAGATGAGATAGAGACTTAATTCCAGCACCTACCCCCACTAATGCGAGGACGCTGATCACTTTAGTGCCCTCGGTTTTGTCTATACTCCTATTTTAAGGGTACTTATGGTTTTGGCTTCAGGCTGAAAGCACCCTGTAACCAATTAGGCCCAATTAAGGCAAGTTCTTCATCGCCGATCTTGCGACAACTTCAGCGGTTGATTCTAGGGACCCTATAGAGTACCCTAGAAGTGGAATTAGCTTTAGAACGATTATGCCGAACAATTTTCGTCATATTACCGCACTAGTGGCGGGTCAAAAAAATTCAAAAAAAAATTCACAAAAAAAAATTCAAAAAAATTTTTGGGGAAAAAATCCTGCCACTAAATCGGGGTGCCACTAAATCGGGGGCCATTAAATCGGGGTTCGACTGTATATCAGTGTTGATTGGATGGGTAGTACGTATAATATTGTCAAAAATAACGCAAATGATCTATTAAAGCGGGATTAAAAGCTTCAAAAAGACTTAGAAAAGCTTCTTTTTTTTGTTAATAATCATACTATTATTAAAGCAAATAGGGAAATCCCATGTCCCGTTTTTTAACCAAATATGGCACAAAATTCCTGGAAATGGCCTTTTGCACGTGTTGTCCCTAGAGGGACCCTGGCAACCTGCCAGCTTGAGCCTTAAACTGCACGTGCATCCTTGATTCATCTTACTGCCGGTTGTGTGATTGATCGTTTGCTCGATTTGATCTGTTCACCACGTTTCGTGAACATGACTACTCAACTTCAACACAATCGCCAGCGAGTTTGGAGGAGCCATATGTCCCAAACTGGCGCTGACGCCTATAGACTACGTGATAGAATCCTACAAAAGAGGTGATTATTATTCAAAAAAAGTTGTCAACACACGTAATAACAAAGTATAAATGGCACTAATAAGAAATGACAGTAATACGTGAAAGAATTTTGCCAATGTACTCCTTCATAAAATACTTCAGGACCTGGCAAAAGAGGACCCGTGGTTTTTCTGTCGAAAGAATCCCTGTGGTTAATTTACCTGATAAATTTACTGATTTAAAAAATTTCAAATGATACTACCTTATTTGCTTAGTTTACTGTATGACCATCCCTGACATTCGCCCGTAGGGCGAGCGGGCTTACTAGTGTTAATAATGTTAATAATGTTAATGTTAACATTTTAAAAATTTTCATGAAACATTAACATTAACATGACGACCCCCCCGGGCAATATCACGTATTGTGCCATCTGGAGATATTTTGGGAATGAAAGACAATACCTAGATAGATGAAGCAAGAGCGATAGAAAGAGAAGAAGAGAGATAGAGGGGGGGGGGGGAACAGAGTGTATTGAATTCCAGGAAAATAGAGAATTCGCGAGAATAATATGCTATATGCCTTGCTCGACCATTTCTCTCAGAGCCCCAAAACAAATTAAACCTACTTTCTTCTGCAGAAGTGTATAATAAACCTACCTGACGAGAGACGGAGTTTTCGTGCCTGAATCTCTTCCCAGTCCTCAGAGAGACGCTTATAAACTGTCTCTAGGGTAACCTGACGAGAAGAGTTGGTGTTACCATGGTAACCCACTACACAACGTTGCTGCTCATTAGGGGGAACAACCAGCAGGAACACTATAATGGAACACTATGGAACACTATGGAACACTATAATGGAACACATGTTCAGGGTTATGGGGTAGATAGCAATACTGCAACATACAAGTTACAACACCAATAAAGCATGGCAACCGGGTATTGGCACATCAAGAAGAATAACACTGCAGCAGCAACTTAGTAGTTCCTAGCTAACCCCACCATCAGCTCTACATATAGTACCTGCCCCCCCCCCACAGTCGTACCCTGCTATTCTACATAGTACCTGCCCCCCACAGTCGTACCCTGCTATTCTACATAGTACCTGCACCCCCCACAGTCGTACCCTGCTATTCTACATAGTACCTGCCCCCCCACAGTCGTACCCTGCTATTGTACATAGTACCTGCCCCCCCCACAGTCGTACCCTGCTATTCTACATAGTATCCTAACATTCTAAATAGTATCTGCCCTGGTCCCGCAGTATACCTAGATCCCTACAGTTACATACCTGGAGAACAGGAAGACACTTTCCGAATTCCTCAAAGGGACAGTTCACTATGAATGGCTGTATCACTGAGTGGAGCATAGCCTTGATTCGTGGTGCCTAGAAGATCACATTGTTAAAACTAAATCGATTTTCTAATTGACTTGGTGGCTATTTTAAGAACGTAGTCAGACAATTCATCTCACAACATATTGGATGTGGTACCTGTATAGTGGGAAGGAACCGCACGTAACAGTCCATGATCACATTTGGTAGGGGCTCCCATTGGAAGACACTATTGCTCTGATGATCACAGATACTCTCTACAAATTGGTTGGAGTAGTCCGTCAATGCTACCATGTTCATTCTGTGGGAGAGAGAGGTATCATATCTTGGTATTGGTTGGGGGGAGAGAGAGGTATTGGTATCTACATGAAGTAGGCAGGGGGGGGGGAGGTATCTGCATGAAGTAGGGGGGAGAGGTATCTTGGTATCTATATGAAGTAGGGGGGTTGGGAGGTATTAGTATCCGTTAACCTGTATACAAAATATTGACCTGCTTAATATATTTGCTGTCTGGTCTACTTGCAAACATCCTTACTCTTATCAGTACTTCGTGACATGAAATATGAACTGGGGGTTGAAAAACAAGACTGATCACGCCGAACTTCTACCCTTGAATCCTACAGTCTACCTGTCTGGCGGTGCCATACACATCGGGTGGGGGCACACATCGGTCTACTACCTATATAGAGTACAGTACAGTTCTCTTCACTAGTTAGCTGGGGAGGGGTGGGGGCTGTCATCGGGGGGAGGGGGGGGGGTCATATCTCACCTGAAGGTAGTAGTGCTGTCAGATCGTTTATCTAGCAGGGTACAGTACAGCATCTTAGTCTCCTTATCGGGCTCCAATGGGCCCTTTAACCAGGGGTAGTCCTTGTTGTTAGTGGAACACCAAAACATGTTAACCAGTCGATTAATGGTGAACACCCGTTCTAGGTAGGGGAACACCATCCCAAATGCAGGTGTCATTGTTGAGGGGGTGGTTGAGGGTTTAGTAAACCGTTTACTAATGGCACATAGCACCGCCAGAGATAGCCGGAGTTGTCTAGTTTTTACACCTGCAGTTGTAGTAGCCACTGTGCCTGGAGTAATCTGGAAACGGAGAGAGAACTAAATTAAATTAAACTAATTTTTAGTAGCCCCTACATATATCAAGGTTTTCAAACTTTAACCGCTAGTATTTTTAAAACATTTGCTGACTACAGCTGATAAATTTAAAGTGAGAGAGAACAGCCCCGATTTTGATGAAACTTGGTCAGAATAGTGTTTGGTGTCTAATTAGAAGTCAAAAAAATTTTTAGTGCTCAAATCCTAAATTTAGGATTTTTAGGTTTTTTAGGTTTTTCGGCTTTTATGGGTTTCAGGAACGTTCTAGAACAAAATGAATAAAACCATCTTTCTCGGCATTAATTCTGCATCGATTATAGTGGTTATAAACCTTTCTATGACGTAAGGTTCAGAAGTTATCGCGAAAAAGCCCAAACGGGTACATGTGTTAGGGGCGGGTTCATGTTTTAGGCTAACCGGCGAACCTCTTGTCAGAACACCATGTTATAGGGTGTCAATCGACGCGTATTGATAAGGAGATCATTTTAGTGAAAGTTATTTTGATCTGCGATGTCTGTGTAACGAATGAAACCTAAAAAACCTTACTGAATGAAGCATACCCGTTTGGTTAAAACATGTGGTAAGGTTTTTTAGGTTTCATTCGTTACACAGACATCGCAGATCCAAATAATTTTCACTAAAATGATCTCCTTATCAATACGCGTCGATTGACACCCTATAACATGGTGTTCTGACAAGAGGTTCGCCGGTTAGCCTAAAACATGAACCCGCCCCTAACACATGTACCCGTTTGGGCTTTTTCGCGATAACTTCTGAACCTTACGTCATAGAAAGGTTTATAACCACTATAATCGATGCAGAATTTAACGCCGAGAAAGATGGTTTTATTTATTTTGTTCTAGAACGTTCCTGAAACCCATAAAAGCCGAAAAACCTAAAAAACCTAAAAATCCTAAATTTAGGATTTGAGCACTAAAAATTTTTTTGACTTCTAATTAGACACCAAACACTATTCTGACCAAGTTTCAAAATCGGGGCTGTTCTCTCTCACTTTAAAGTTCATGACTTCCCCCGGGACCTGCGTCACAGACCTGCTTTCAACTCCACCCCTTTTTAGCGGACAAAGTTGATGTTAGTTTTTATTTGGACGCCGAATTTTTTAAATTTCTATCGATGAAGAACATTCTAGCAGAATTAAATAATTTCAGATAATAAATTATGCAAGATAATACCTCGAATTTTATCTTTATCTAAGAGGAAGTATTAAGCTTCACAATTTTGCTGGGAATTTCTTATCTTTGTTATCGTAAATGCATTTTTTTCTGCCCTCCCCAAACAAAAGCGTTTTACTAGTCCCTTCCAGATCTATTCTATCCATATTTAAACATGGACACCTTGGAAAGATTCAGATAGATCTAACACTCTTTATTTAACACATACCTCCATGAATTTCACGAATGTTGGGAAATCTGTACAGTGTTTCGGTAGTTCCGGGTCATCTAGGAAGGTCAGGAGGGGTGTTATTAGTTGCTGTATATACTGTTTTTGCTGTTCCAGGTCGGGTATGTTGTTAGAACCAGCTATCAGGGCCTCCAGAATGATTAGCATTGGACCGTACCTGGGGGAGGGAGGGGGTAGCAGTTGGAAAAGGGTGAAGCAGCAGGGAGAATACATGGGGGGAGGGGGGGTGCTTGTAATGTAAAGAACGTGATTGTATCATCTTCAGATCTCAATCTAAGCAAACTACATTCATTAACCAATTAATAATTACCTTTGATTATCAACAGTTGATAGAAGGGTCTGATACAACTGTTGCATAGCCTGGAACACTTCCCATGTTATAGCAGCGGGGTAGTTAGTGACAAATCTCAAGAGACAAGATGAAGTGTGCCGCTGTAGATCAGCCACTAATACTCCCATCCTATCGACCGAAACATCGCTCGGGTTCCTGAACTTCTTGCCAAGTAAGGTGAAGAGTTTCTCCAGCATTGGAATTGTGAGGGAGTCAGAGAGACGGAATGTGGGCACATATGCATTGATGGTAGATATGTGCCAATACGAAATGAGAGGGTCGGGGGAGTCATATTTAAGGAGGGAACTCAGAGACGCCTGCAGTGGTTCAATTGTTAGCGGAGTGTCAGATTTTAGTGCAGCTACCATCGCTTTCTCTGTGAAAACAGAGAAATATTTCCAAACATTGAATGGCCGGGTTGAGTCCGAGCATAGTCGTTCAGTTTGGATGGGGCTGGATAGGATCCCAGACTGCCATTCAGCTACCACCTCCATAGTCTCATTAGGCCGCAACTTCGCTGCCAGACTGACCACCTGGATCATCTTAGAGAGGAGCACATTGAACATCTTGAGGAGCTCAAACTTATCCAGCACATCGTCATTCACATCATCCTCTAGTGGCTTACAGAAGTTCTTCTGGGTGGCACGAACAATGTGGGGCACAGCAGTTAGTAGATCAGTATTCTTTTTCATCAGGTCGAAGTTTAGGAGATGTACCCAAAGATCAACCACAATCCCACGAACTGATATGAGGTTGTGGTTGTAGAATATCAACATTAGTTGGAGGTATTTCTGGAAGGATGCCTGGGGTATAGTCAACTGATTCCGTATCGCCCCCGAGATATGGTTCTCCCCAAGCTGTGTATAAGTTCGACAAAGTGTCTTGAGAAACAGGACGTTCTCATCACTCAACTCCCCGGAACAGATGTCATTAGCAATATCAAATACCATTTTCAGGGCATCGTCTTGCAGCATGAAGTTAGAAAACTCAACATTATCAGATGGAGTGGTTTTCCGTGCCGCTAGATTATAAATCACATCTGCAGACCCCTGCCTCAGTTTATTGTCCCTCCAAAGCATGAAAAGTAGGGTACAGGTGGGGGACTTCTTGTCATAGAACGTTGGAGCTTGGAACCATGTCATAGAGCTAGCCGCACTCAGTAGACCCAGGGCGCTTTGACATGTGAGATATAGAGCAGGGGAGTCACTACCCTCCAGGACTTGTTCCAGTTTCCGCGAGACCAACTCAATGAACTGGTCACGGCACAAACCCACTGAACGAAGGAGATCTGATCGACGTGAAGGGGTTAGTTTACTATCCAGTTCAATATCCTCAACCAACCGACCCAGAGCGGTCAATAAGACCTCTCCAGCCGTTGTGTTATTGGCAACATTGCGTTCCACAACAGTTAGGAAGTCAGGCCACTGTTGGGGCCAATCCCGTTTAAGAATCTCTGTCACCAATGTAGTTAGAATGTTCCTAATCAACCCAGCCTCTTTGGTAAGTTCCAATGTACCATTCTCAAGAAGGTTTTTAGTTACAATTGTCCGAAATTCCATCTTTTCGTTATCACTCGTCTCGCCCCATTTAAACTTGACAAAATGCTCCAGAAGCTGATACCCAAAATGACGAATTGTGATTGAGTTGCCCGGTTTTGCTAGCTCGAGACCCACAAGGGGCAGATTTTGGCATGTCTGTTTAAATTGTTCACATGTGTTGTAGGCATCATTCCGCTCTATAGCCGTGGATTTGGGGGAGTGAATACAGTTGATGGCATCTGCTATACCTTTACATGCCATAAAGCCTAACCAGGAGAGAAGGGGGGATATAGGATGACAGGAATATATTGGGTGACATGAAACCTATGGAATGTCATCATGTCACACACATATCTCAGGTGATTTGTGACAATTCCAGGGTCCCACAAGAGATGAAGTGTTGTGGCGCGCGGAGACCAACTTCCCTTGAACAGAGAATTATTCTCCGCGCGCTACATGAAATACTGCCACCCCCTGCGCTAAAGTGGGACAGGGGATCAGCACCACAGGGACCAAGACGAGAGAGATTTTCTGGCATTGTTCCAGCTGATATGAGCACAGCACGGCGGGCCCCGCATATAATATCCTGGAATATCAGATCATACCTCTCCATTTCACACACACGCATGCAGTCATTCTGTAGTATTCAACCCGAAATATAAATTAACGCGGAGCCGACACTTACACACATTTCAATTAGTTCTAACCAGTAGAATAGAATTTCAAAAATTAAAAGAAATAGGGTAGCCACTGGCTATTTGAAACAGTTTTTCACTTTTTTCCCTTGCCTGCCCACAAATCAAGTCGAACCCAAATTTTTTTGACCTTGTGTTACCGAGACAGTCCCTGGGTGGTTTTTTGGGTGGTTGGAGATGTCTCATTTTGTCTTCCGGGGCCAGGGTCACGTGATATCTATCCAAATTTGGTGTTTCAGATAGCCCGCCTCGGTCTGCTAATTTGAAACACCCGTATCTCCCTCAATTTCTCCACGAAACCGAAATTTTTGACATGGAATAGTTAGAAAAGGGTTGTGCAGAGCCATTCCATGTCTGAAATCTGAATTTGTTTGCATGTGCTTGGTGCAGTGAATGTTTCCAAAAAGTGTTTCAAATAGCCAGGAAAACGGTTTTTGCCCCAAATTCGGCCAATTTTTGGCGGAAATGGCTAAACTCATAATTCATATCCTCCCTATGCTCAAAATGAACATCAAAAATTTCCGACAGCGGATTTGGAGAAAAGTGTTTCAAATAGCCCTCCACGGTGTTTCAAGTTACCAGACTCGCTTGCCCTGCAGCTCATAACATAGCGAAAACCACTGAACCCGACTAATTTCGATACGCTGAATCACGTAAGCAACTTTTCCAATCCGTATGAGGTCGATAAAGTGCCCTAATTGAGTATAATTGGGTCTAATTGACCTTAATTGCTCAATTAAGGCACTTTCCCGACCTCTGAGGGATTGGAAAGGTTGCTTACGTGATTCAGCGTATCAAAATTAGTCGGAAAAGTGCCCTCACATAAGTATAAATCATTTCCAGGTGAAAAGTTGTAAATGGGGTCAATAAGACCCAATTATGCTTAATTAGAACACTTTTCCGATCTGAGACGGAGCCCAGAGGTTTAAAAAGCTATTTATGATTATATTTAAGTTTCTCAATTTTCATTTTTTGAAATAAAAAGGAAATCTTTGAATTTTTTGTTTAAACACAAGGATTGTTTCTATTCCAGAATTTAAAACAACGGCATGAGTACCTACTGTTTGCTATGCATCTCCCAAGACAAGCTACTACATACGCGGCACTACGTTTCAAATAGCCATACCATGCGTTTCAAATAGTCAGACACTGTTTCACATTGGCAGGCGTTTCAAATAGCCAGTGGCTACCCTATCTTCTGTATTTTCTCTCACGGACACATTCACACAAATATAAAATACATCTGTCTTTTAAGAGAACTTGTTTCTGATATAGGCTCTGAATCTCTCTGTCTCTCTCTGAATCTCGATCTTTCTCTACACACCCTCTCCCATCTCTCTCTCTCTCACTCTCTCTCTCCCTGCAGCAGTGTACAAACCTTTCAACAGTCTCATTCAGCACGTAGTGACACTCAGTCCTATTCTATACCCATTCCTTCTCTAGCTCTCTCTAGCTAATGCTCTAACCTCACGAAGACCACAGATAACTATATAAGCTTCTCCACTCTGGTAGATATTCACCCAAACCATCAGTCAGTAGTCCTAATAGTGGGACAGAGTTAATTGTCCCGATAACTCCTGACAGTCTCTCTTCAGTAAATGTCTCATAAAATGGTGATCTAAGGGAGTAGAGACCTACAGCTAACTTTCTCCTCCACAACTCAATCTCTTGCCGCTCTGTTAAATGAGCCTGTGTAACACCACTGCTTAGTCTGTGTATGCTATACCCATCAAGACCAAGAGAAACAACGAAAGGCACCCATGATTTGCTACTAAACACTCCAAGCGCCACTAGATGGGCTATGGGTTTGAGGGTATAACATATCTCAGCTAACAGAAGCTCTTTATTTGCAGGATTGTGCGGGATAAAAGTGTCAGGGTGGGATTGGCGCACAAAGATACCAGTCCGTGTTCCGACCCAACCCCGTGGCGCATCAGAGAGAGAGGAGGTGCCTATTAGCACCCGATTGTGCTGGTAGATCAGACAGAGCCGTATAGATATCTTGATGGTTGTGAGGGCCAGGACTGCCATCCATTTGAGTTTTGATCCACCGATACGACGTGCTGATAGTTCTACAAATACCTCAATACATTGGATGATCTGGAGCATCCTCTCGAGACGATCTTTATCAATCTGGGGGGGGGGGGGGGGAGTGGGTGTTAATATCATATCAGGTAATATGAGATGGGATTAACAGGGTGTTATTAAAACTAAAACCAGGCTCTGAGATTGCAAATTCAGCTAGGATCATAAACAAACATGAAACATTACACTCTGGAGAGTTCTAAAGCCCCCCCCCCCCCTTCTAGATGGGAGAGAAGGAGAGGGTAAGAAGTGTGGTTGAATGTTGATATATTATATGTACACTGGCCGTTAGCCTGTAGCCACAAGATTGGAGCCAACATAAACAGTAAACTACACAGTAAACAATACAACAGTTGGTGTTGCACTGTTTGCTCCTGTTTGTTTGTCCTTACTGAAGACTTTCACATATTCATTCACTCGCATTACATATTTTATAAAATGTGCCCATAGACGGACTAGAAAACCACCACTCAATCTCACACTCTACCTAGCCCCTCCCAACATGACACAACTCCAGTAGGGGCAGTGCCACTAACATGACACAACCCCAGTCGGGGCAGTCACACTAACATGACACTAAACAACCCCAGCAGTCTCACTAACATGACACAACCCCAGCAGTCCCACTAACATGACACTAAACAACCCCAGCAGTCCCACTAACATGACACTAAACAACCCCAGCAGTTCCACTAACATGCCACTAAACAACCCCAGCAGTCCCACTAACCTGACACTAAACAACCCCAGCAGTCCCACTAACATGACACTAAACAACCCCAGCAGTCCCACTCACCTCGGCATCAGCATATTTTGGTGGTACCACCCTCTCTGTAGAACCACTCAGCACCCTATCGTGGGTGTACCGCAGCAGATTACCACACATGAAAACCAGCTCCGAGACCTCCTGAGAGAATCGTCCTGTGCACAGATAGCTGAGAGAACAGACAAGAGACTCGAGGGCTCTGTGTGAAGCAGGATCCTTGCGGACTAGAGTTGTATAGTGACTGGAGAGGTGGTGGAGGTAGTCTGTGAGGGCCGAGGAGGAAGATGGGGGAGGGTGGTCGTCATCTTTCTGGATGTCTTCTGTAGCAAAGCAGTGCATCTGGAGCAACTAGAGATAGAGGGAAGGTTCAGTGTTAGATATATCACGGTATCATGTTAGGGGGATGTTAGGGGGGCAAGGGGAGACAAAGCTATACATCTGGATTTTAACAAAGAATAAATGGTAAATCTTGTTAATGTACAATGCTTAATTTTCGCAAAAGAATAGGATGTATACTTGATAGTGAGTCCTCTCTAACCACAAAGGTGGCGCTTTATTTTTTACAAAGGAGTTCTAGCCTCTTTAAAACACACATAACACATAATAGTCTACTCATAACAAAATCATATGATTAAATATTCGATAGCGAAGTGATATATAGATATATTGAAGTGTAATTTGAAGAGTGTTTCTATCTCTACAAGAAAAGTGTGTCCCATGATGTCAGCTGTTTAAAACCTCACTACTACCACTCCTCCCTGTATATCAGCTATTCGTCCTTGGAGCCATGCTTAATAAGACGAACGAAGGCGTTGTAGTCGAAGAGGCCGTCCGTGTCGATAGGGGCACCCCTGAACATCTCATCAACCTCGTCATCAGTGAACCTGGAGAGGGGGTGTGATGGGGTTAACAATATGTAGGTGTATCATATGGGGGAGAGGGGGTATACAGGATCATCCGAAATCATCAGATATATCAGTTACTACACAATTTATCTCACCACCCACACAAACATTATTGATACTGTGTGGCCATTGTGTTTTGGGTGATAGCCCATGAGGATAGTCGCATTAGAGGAATTGGGTTGGTTCGGTAGATTGGGTATTATAGAAACTGGACTATGTTGGCTGAGTGTAAGTGAATTGGCAGGGTAGATCAAAGTGGATTAACTTTGTTTGTGGTAACTGGATACTATATTACACACATTGGAGCAGAGTTATATTAGAGATAGATGTAGGAAGGAGAAGAAAGGAAAATGTTAAATAAGACGGAATGGAAGAAAAAAAGTCGGAATGTGGAAGGAATATTAGAGAGAAAAGAAGGGGTATTGAGGAAAGGATGGAGAATTAGAGAGAGAGAAGAATTGTGATGAGGTAAAATTACAGGAGGTGTTAAAATCAGTACACACATTGCAGCTTCCTGCATTATCACGTGACTGGGTGACAAGCCCCATTCTAACGTGTAATAAACGAGGGGGGGGGGGGTTGAAGGAATGTTATATTTGTATTAGGCATTAGCACCGAAATTAAAAAGGTGTGTTGCATAAGTATGAGCCTTTCTAGACGAGACAAAATCTCCTATGAGGCAGTTATAACTGGCAGTTATAACTGCCTCCTATAGTAGGTAGATACTCGTTTAGAACGATATTTCTACTCTAACCGCCGGTTAGAGTTTGAACCATTACCGGCTACTATAACTGGCAGTTATAACTGCCTCCTATAGTAGGTAGATACTCGTCTAGAAAGAAAAAGGGCCTTCGTATGAGGCAGTTATAACTGCTATTGCACGTGATCACTGTCATGTGTGAACAAAATATGATACGGGGACGTTGTGGAAACCTTACACTCACACGATGACATGCATTAGCAGTTATACCTGCCTCATACGGCCTTTCTAGACGATGATCGTATGAGGCAGTTATAGTAGCCGGTAAGAGTAGCCAGTTACTCGTTTAGAATGGTTTTACCTACCTACTATAGGAGGCAGTTATAACTGCCTCCTATAGGAGATTTTGTCTCGTTTAGAACAGCTCTAAGAGGGATAAAGTCATTTATATCAACACGATGATGTCTTGCGTGGTGATTGGATATATGTGAAGGGAAGTGGAAGGAATACACAGAGAGGAATGAGAGAGAATAATGAGAATGACGTTGGTCTGACAATGCGTGATAGTAAAGGGATAACGCATATATTGTGAGACTGTGTGAGTTAAGAGTGTAACAGGAAGCCTAGTAACCGCCCCTTCCGCGTCCTCTCTCTCTCCCTCTTCTCCCTCTCTCTCTCCCTTTATCTTTATCAATTTGGTATTCCTTACAACGCATATATAACAAGCCTCTGTTCAGTAAAATGAAAATACCCTGGCCTCATTGAGATCATGACAAATAACAATTTCCCACTCTCACCTGTCTCCCATGGTGGTCAACAGCTCCCGTAAATAGTCTTCATGCACCTTCCCAGTACTATCTTCATCAAAACATTGAAATGCGTTCATTATCGTTTCCTCCGGGTCCGTCCCGTTTAACTTTTCCCCGAACATTGTGAGGAACATGGTAAAGTTGATGGGTCCAGCTGCCTCGTTAATCATACCCTCTAAATGAGCATCTGTGGGCTCCTGGCCTAAAGAGGGGGAGAGGTTAGAGGGTTATTATTACAACCGGGCTAATAACCAGTTAACCAAATCAAAGTTCAATCAACTCCTCTCATAAGCAAGTAACAAAGTAAACAAAGTAACCAAGTAAAGGTGTTTCACACATACCAAGTGAGGCGAGCATATCATGAAGATCCTCCTTACAGATAAATCCATCATGGTTCTGGTCTATCATGTTGAATGCCTCCTTAAACTCCTGGATCTGCGTCTGATCGAACATGGCGAACACATTGGAAGTTGCCCTCTGGGCCCTCTTCTTGGGCTTTCCCCTCTTGTTGATCTGTCGGGCGGCCATGATGATATGCTAAAACAGGTTGAGTTATGATAATGATATTAAATAAATTTATCCTTCAGCCGGAGATCTAATGCTTACACGGTATAACCTATTTGTAACCTATTTGACCAATGAGGACACCCAAAAATTAAATGTAACAACATCGATATTCCTCCAAATTCCAAAAAATCAAATCAAAATAAACACTATATCAGTCTGCTCTTTACCGCCCATTTATTTCAGCAGGAAGAATTCTACTGTAGGTAATGAATAATGTAAATTATGCACATAATATCCCACTAATTCCACTTTCCCTAAGATCACGGTCGGCAGTTTCATCCCCAGCTCTTATCCAAAAATTAGTGAGCTAACTGCAAGACTATTTACAAGCTAGGCTATGTTCAGTGGGTACAGGAATGAGGAAGGACCCACTTTTCGGGCGGAAGATAGGAAGAAAGGCAGGTGAGTAGAACTTCGCTCCTAATAAAAGGCTGCAATAAAAGGCTGCAGAAAAAGGCTGCAATAAAAGGCTACAATAAAAGGCTGCAATAAAAGGCTGCAATAAAAGGCTGCAATAAAAGGCTGCAATAAAAGGCTGCAATAAAAGGCTGCAAGTGATCACGTATCTAACCAGACTAAAGCGGGGAATAGACCGAATCGTCCTACCCTAATAGTGTTTCGTATCACGTATCGGCTGTAGAGAGACCGAATCACCCTCCCCTAATTATAGTGATTCGTGTCACGTATCCAACTAGACCATATGCGATAGAAACACTATTAGGGTAGGACGATTCGGTCTATCCCCCGCTTTAGTCTGGTTGGATACGTGATCCCTTGCAGCCTTTTATTGCAGCCTTTTATTGCAGCCTTTTATTGCAGCCTTTTATTGCAGCCTTTTTCTGCAGCCTTTTATTGCAGCCTTTTATTGGGAGCGAAGTTCTACTCACCTGCCGGAAGAAATTGCATAAATTATCATAAAAGAGCAGAGTAAAAAGGACCACGTGCGCGGGGGACGGGGGTTCCATCAGAATTGGCAAACGCGGGATAAGGCAGCGCTTTTCAACCATCAGAAAGGAGTTAGGAGCTGATTTTGCGAGGTGAGATTTTGCGACGCGTTCAAGTTTTTTTTGAAAGTGCAAGTTTTTTTGATCCGACCGTCAAAACGCGCGCATTGTTGACTGCAGCGCACACCAAGGTTCAGCGCTGCCGTATGGCGGCGCATTGACGCAAAATCAAAAAAGTAAAAAAAGTTAAAAAAAATAAAAAACGTGTTTCAAAAAACATATCCATGGAGGCGAGACACTGTGTTGAGACGCGCACAATGCGACGCGCATGCGACGCGCATTTTGGCATTGCGACGCGCACCCTGTTTTGAATTTCGAGTAAAACTGCCAAAAAAAGTTGAAAAAATTTTGTCTCCAAAAGTTTCAAAATCTTTTTTGTTTGACTTACGGCATGCTTGCGGACGAAAATAAGTTGGATAACGGTGGAGTAAAATCCCTTTTAAAGTCGGATTTTTTGAAGTTGTCACCCCCCTCTTCGTGCGCGGAATGTATTTGCGCGTCACATCACATGTTAACGTGTGGTGTGCGCGTCAAAATTGATAAATTTCACATGCGCGGTCATTTTGGGGTGACAACTTCAAAAAATCCGACTTTATGGTCAAATTTTGACTTTTTTGGCAATAACTCTGTCATTTCTTGTCCACATCGCACAATCTTAGGCTCGTTGGGAATAGAGTATCGAGGACTTTCCAATGATTAAACGGTCAATAAAGTCAGGGCTAAATCTCTGAGGCTGTGTTTAAAAAAGGCGTGTTTTGAAGCTTTCTGTGTAATTTCTTCGCCATTGTAGCGCTGATTTTGATGTCCTGAGCTGTAGTCAAGCTTTCAATTTGAAGGAGCTCAATGCAAAATTTTCAAAAACGTCTCTACCAAACCTATTTCGTAGCAGATAGACAACCATACGCTTTCAAGTTAATTAGATATGTTAAAGTCGAACGCTGATTTACCAGCGTGCTCAAGGGAATTGAATAAACCAAAACCCAAATACATTTCCGTCTTCTCCAGCTGTACAAGTGTCCTGATTGGTAAAATATTTCTGGATTATCATGTATCTCTCGTGTCTCCGTTGAAGAGATAAAATTCCCAGCTGTGTCAGCCTTTCCCAGTAGTTAAGGCCTTGACATTCCGCAATTCTCCTGGTAAAGAATCTCTGTATAGTTTCGATCTTGATAACATCTCCGATCTTGGTTGGAGACCATAAGGGAGAACAGTATTCAGGTTTGGGTTTTAGCAGTGACTTGAGGAGAGTTAGCATAGTCTTCTCGGAGCGGTCTCTGAACAGTGAACATCCCAAGAATCCATCCTGCTAGACGTTTTGCTTCACCGGTGATGGTGTTAATGTGGGTAGACCATGATCCATCGTTTGTCATGTTGACTCCAAGATCTCTCACACAAGTAGTAGGTTCGATAGCTTCGCCTGATGGGGTGTAATACCTGTAATACTCCGAGTTGAAGGGCATCTCCCGGAGTTCTCTGGTCTTGTTCAGTTCAGTTCAAGAATTTGTGAAAACACAGGATACATTAAAATAATAAGCCTCCTAAAAACACACTGTCAGCTCAGCGAACATAAAATCACACAAGAATGTTACGACCACCACTGCAATATTGAGTTGCTGTTGGCTTGAGCAGGGTAACCGCTGACAGGGGGTGTGTCAGGAAAAGTGGAGAGAAAACTACCCAACTGAGATTTGAACTGGTGGAGAGTTGAAGCCTCTTTTACAGTTCGTGGAAGAATATTCCACAACCTAGCACCTAGTACCGCAAATGACTGTTCATACAATGAAAGGTTAGATCGTTGGGCTTCATATGAATAACGCGGGACGATAGCTCTTGGGCCAGAGCGGTGCGTATCAGCGAAGGTCATAGCAGTACTGTTAGGTATCTCGTTGTTATACACTTTCCAAACAAGGATGGCAGTGTACCTCTCCCGACGGCGTTGAAGTGACAAAAGTCCCAAAGTTTGAAGACGTTGCCAGTAATCCAACCCCTTGAGACCAGCAATCTTGCGAGTGTAAGATCGCTGGATCTCCTCAACACGACTGATATCCCCAATTTTAGTAGGTGACCATAGTGTGCAGCAGTAGTCTAGATGGGGACGCACTAGTGACTTGTAAAGAGTCATCATGGTGCGGCGAGTTCTGGATCTGAAGGCACTTAGTGTCCATCCAGCAACCCGACTAGCCGTGGAGACTACACGAGATATTTGGGCCGACCATTGCCCATCACTCGAGAGTACAACACCTAAATCACGCACAGTGTCTGACGGATCGATGAACCTTCCATCAGAGAGTTGATAGGAATGGTTCTCAGCACTGAACGGTAGTTCTCTGAGAGAATTGGTTTGATTCAGCGTATAGTTCATGACCTCGAACTTGGACTGGTACAAGGACATGTTGTTAGCTTCCGCCAAGGTTATCACACTGTATAGATCCTTTTGTAGGTTCAGTTTGTCAACCATAGTCCGGATAGCAGAGAATATTTTGGTGTCATCAGCGAACGACAGTGAAGAACCGTGTTTGATTACGGATTCCAAGTCAATTACGTAGATCAAAAATAGTAGTAGTAAGCTCCATACTTTCACGAGCGAGGGCACACTCTGCCAAAGTCAAATTGACTATATTCTGATTCGACGGAAGTGGAAGAACTCTCTGAGTAATGTGGAGGTAGTGGACTCTTTTGGTAGTGTAGGGTCTGATCATAGAGCAGTTCTTGGTTTCCTCCGCCTCAGTCTTCGGACGACTAAGCGTGCTAAGGGGCAGATCAAGTTCGATTATACTTGTAAGGGAGAGGAGCCTGAATTGTGTGAGAGGTACAGTGTGGAGGTGAGGAATAGGTATGATGTGTTAAGAACAGATGTGAAGGATGCTTCTGGAAGGTATGGGGCATTTGTGTCGGCTGTTGGTGAAACCAATAACCACCTACTGCCACGGAAGCGCAGACGTGCTACTGATAGCGCTATGAGTGACCTGAGAGTTCTTAGTGTAAGAGACGAGTTGTTCGAAGCTAAGAAGGCTTTGTTTCTCCATCCCACTGAGAATAATAGAATCGAGGTTAGCGAGAGGAGAGAACGCTTAAAGGGCCTAAAAACCCACATTTTAATTAATTATTTTGAACACTCCATCGTAACAAGCATGCTATTAGAGTCCCAAAAAGCATAGGCACACGCCACATGGACCCCAGGGGAGCCCCTCAAGTTGGGGCCCATTTGGGGTCCCCTTGTAAACGCGGTTGTACTCCTTGAAATGCTAACAATATGATCCTCTCTCAAATATAAAATTTAGGATAGAAATGATCCTTGTGTTTTAGTAGATTTCATAATCTTTCTCATCAATTATTATTTAAGCCTATCAAAACTTGACTTAACTTGACTTACTTGACTTAAGGCGAGTGGTATTCTCGAACGCTGTAGGTCAGTTTTCGCCAAGGATCTCGGCCAGCCATCATTGAAGATATCTCTGCTACGCTCTTCACTCCAGTATCTCTTCGTATGGTGTCCACGAATGTAAGGTTTGGTCTCCCTCTTTTCGTTTTACCGTGGGAGGGTTCCCATAACAATACTGAGTGAAGTGTTAGCTCTGGGTGTCTAAACGCGTGGCCAGCATGTCTCAGGCGTCTCTCTGCTATTTTGGTGCTGAGAATCGGTAGGTCACCATACAGCTCGCAGTTGGTCATCCTCAGGAGATACTGGTTTTTATTCAGTGCCATCCTGAGCATTCGAGTGTAGGTGCCGTTTAGACTACGCTCTTGATCCCTAGTAAGCGTCCAAGTCTCACAGCCGTACAGCAGAACAGATTCTACACATGCCACAAACAATCGGACCTTTAGCTCATCTTTAAGACTCGAGTTCCAGATCTTCTTGAGTTTATGACATGCCACCCATGCTTTAGCCTTTCTGGTGTTAATGTCCCGGATGGAGTCGGCGATCCAACTACCAAGATACTTGAAGTCCTGTACCCTCTTGATGCTCTCTCCCGACAGAGATGTTAACTGCCCTGGGTTATCGATGCCCTCTGTCAGGAATTCTGTCTTACCAAGGTTACAACGGAGGCCAATTTGGCCACACACGGTTTCCACCTCCTTGAGCAGAGTTCCAAGTTGTTCAGTAGAGTCGGCAAGGAGCGCTAGATCGTCAGCAAACTCCGTATCCGATACCCGTTGAGCCTCAATCGGTCGAGATCTGGTACCCCGTGCTGGTTGGATGGTGAAACCAATCTCCGGGTGCCTCGAGAGTGCCGTACTGATGCAGTAGTCCAGTGCTATTATAAATAAATAGGGTGCGAGCGTATCGCCCTGTAACACCCCGGCAACAATTTCAAAGAGAGCAGATTCTCCATCAGCGGTAATGACCTTTGCCCTTGTGTTTGTGTAGAGCCAAGAAATAAGGTCCACTATCCGTGCTGGGATCCCATACGCTCTGAGAATCTTCATCAAAGATTTCCTGTTGATGCTGTCGAAGGCTTTACAGAAATCTATAAATACCATCGCAACAGGAAGATTCTTTGCCCTCGCACCTTCAAGAATCCGCCTCAAAGTGAGAACATGATTAGTAGTGGATCGGCCTTCCCTGAACCCGTTCTGATTATCGCTGAGCAGAGTTTCCACATGGGGCCTAATTCTGTGGAGGATCATCCGATTTAGCGTTTTAGCTACAATCGAAGTCAGAGCTATCCCACGGTAGTTGCCGGGTTTTGAAAGGTCGCCCTTTTTTGGGACTGGGATCAGGTTGCTTATTCGCCACTGATCCGGGACTCCTTCCCCATTTAGTGCTCCGTTACAGAACTCCAGTACAATGTCATCCACATCGCATCTCTTTAGTACTTCTGGAGGGATTGAGTCATCCCCAAACGCCTTGGCTTCCTTCAGTCTAGACTTCGCTGACTTCAGCTCGTCTCGGGTAAAGGGGCCAACTTCGATTGGGCCAGGAGGGTGAATCTCCGGAATTTCCAGATCTCCATCAGTCGATTCAACCTGTGTCCCGAGTAGGGTCTTGAAATGGTTGTACCATATCTCAACTCTATCATCGGCTGAGTCACCCTCAATCTGACTTTGCTCTCGCTGGTGTCGTCCCGAAATTTCGTTGATCAACCTCCAGCTTTCCCTGGTCTTGGCGTGCTTAGTAGCAACCTCAACCTTACTAATCTTGTTCTCCAGAATTTCAGAGTGCACATTTTCGTACGCATTCTGTAGGTCCTTCTTCGCGGTTCCGATTCTATCCAAGGTTTCCTCAGATGGGGCAGAATGGTACTGCTGGCTTGCAGTCTCCACATTTTCCCTTGCTCGTTTAACCCTGAAATCATCAGCCACCACGTCTCTGATCCTCTTTCGCTTCTTCCCCAGTAGAGCTTTGCTCGTCTGCCCAACAGCTTCAACTAGACATCCATATCGCTCGGTCGCATCTTTCCTGTTTTCTATGGCTGAATCTAACACTGCGAAGCGGTTATGCACCTCCACAGAGAACCTCTCCTGCAGTTCTGGGCTAGATTTCAGCTCTTCGTAGCAGTAAGAGGTCCTCCCCGGGGGTGTTTTACGTTTCCGCAGTGCTAGCTTCAGTTTAACAGTGACCGCCCTATGGTCCGATCCGAGAGAACTAAATATCTCAGATACATCGGCGTCCTTGATACTGTTCCGCCATTTCCTACGCACTAGTATATAGTCCTTGGTGGATTTACTGAGAGTACCGTCCGAAAGGTGAGTCCAGAGGCGGCATTTCCGTTTCTGAAAACGCACATTAGCAACCTCCATATTCGCCTCCCGTAGAGTCTCCTTCAGACAGAGTCCATTAGGGCTAGTGCTCTTGTGGTAGTACCATCCTGAGGGGGAATCCGACCAGCCGAGTTTCGCATTGAAATCTCCCGCCACGACCACTAGATTGTGGGCAGGGATAGTGTTTATACAATCCCTTAGGTCATGGTGAAACTTCTCTACTTCATCTCTGCTGTAGCCCTCAATTGGTGAATACACAGAAACTACAGTGAAACGAGGGTTCCCTGCAAACGTAACCTTTAGGATGCGAGGTGAGACAACCTCCTTCTCCGTAATCAGCTTCCACGCTGCTGCCCTCATGGCGATCCCCACGCCCCCCACTGAAGCCCCTCTCTGGTTTCTCTCGGCTGTAGATGTTAAGAGGATGCAGTCTGACCCAGCCGGAGTAATGCGTATAACCTCACCCGGTGCATGCACTATCCGATGTTCTTGAATTGCGAGCACACCAAGTTTGCTATTGCAGAACTTATAAGCCAGCTCCTCTTGCCGTTCGACTGTACGTAAGGTACGACAGTTTAGAGTTCCAATGAACGTTTGGCTAATATCCTTATAAAAACTTTCCATCATTATTTTTCTTTCACTGCATTTACGTCTGCGGGCGTGACTCCACAGACAAGACAATCATAGCATTAGAAATAAAGGCGGCGAACCGACTCTACTACACTTCCAGCTGGCGCTGGGTAGAAGAGATTTTATAATGAATTTGTGACCGTAGTAACATGAATCACTAGCAAGGGATTTGGATCTCTCTAGAGTTAGCCAGGACAACATAAAATGGGAGTTGAACTGAAGGACTCTGAGAGCATAATTTACAACTGGTTTGTTCCACTAAGCCTATAGTAGGCAGGGTGGTGCATGTTCAGTGGTTCACTACACACTTTAGCCCACGTTTGCCACCGTACATAAAATACAGCCAGTCTTTTTAGGACTCGTGGTTAACCACCCCTAGGTGTTCTGTCATTACTCAGCATCGGACCTATGTGCCTCCTCCCCTATGACATGCAACAATCAATAAGGGGAAGATAGAGGGGCAAAAAACTAGGAGAAAAATTACCAGAATACAGAGACAAGAAAGATTATGTACTCACCTGAAACACAAGGATAAATTTACCCAAAACTTCAAATTTGAGAGAGGATCATAATGTTAGCATTTCAAGGAGTACAAGCGCGTTTACAAGGGGACCCCAACTGAGCCCCAACTTGAGGGGCTCCCCCTGGGCTCACCTTGGGTCCGTGGGGCGTGTACCTATGTTTTTTGGGACTCCAATAGCATGCTTGTTACAATGTAGTGTTCAAAATAAATAAATAAAATTTGGGTTTTTAGGCCCTTTAAAGGAAACGCATGCCTCAGTCACTGAAGAACGTATTTCTCAGAAGATACGTCGGGTAGAAACTGCTAATGATGAGAGAAAAAATAAGGTGGCGTGGGACCTCATTAGAGATATTACTGGGGACACTAAAGGAAATGGTGGTGGCTTGGTAGAAGGCGGTAGCGCTGAGGGGAGGCTGGAGTCTTGGAGGAAACACTTTTCTGGGATATTCGGTGAACCGCCTAGTGTTCCTGATGAGGACCTTGTCATTAACACAGTATGTGAGGAACTCCCTATATCTACAGATCCGTTCAACCAGGATGAGTATACTGCAGCTAGGAGGTCCATTAAGGGTCGTCGTGATTATCAATCCAGTAGGCGACATGGTCTAGAGGGGGATTTGAGGGGCGTGGCACCTCCTCAAATTAATTTGTTTAAAGTAGTGTTGAAAAGTTTGAAACAGTGTTGAAAAGTTTGAATAACAGAAATGTATCAGGATTTAATGCAGATTAGTTTGTAGGTATGTTAACTTTATTGAAGGCGTTGCCATGGTTAATTAGTAAGAAGGGTTTTCATAGTTCTTATTGCATAATTCTCACACATATCTGCCTTCTCATTCAGCAGAAATACATAGAATGGTATGAATCGATAAAAGAACAATTACTGATGAGTGAAGGCTGAAGCAGGGATTGCTAACTGCTAAGTTATCTTCTTTTGTTTTTCTGGTACGGAACCTGTGACAGGTAATGTGATATTTCAAACTTATCTATCTGTTGTATGCTTGGTAACGCAACTACCCATAGTTGCGGGCACGCTAAAACGTACCTTACTATCGCAATATACTGAATGATGATGTAGTCAGCTAGTGTAGTGTGGTTCTGGTACCGCTTAGTTTTATCTGCATTTGAGCCGAAAAATGGTGCAGCGGCTTCCAGGTGAGCACAGTTGAATGTGCGGATGATGTCTAGATTCTTGGTGTAATCCACATCATGGCGGTAGGCAGACAGGACCTTTTTGGTGAGAGTATTTCCAACGGCAAGGGCATTGCCATCACTTTTGTCATCAGTAGGTGTAGCCATATTTGTCATATCTGGCATGGCTAGAGCCTACAAAGAGGTATTCGCCTCAAATTAATGTTGAAAAGCCTAGGGGTCAAATTCAGCCAGTGCAGCTTCAATACAACCAGGGGTGAAGTCAACTTCATCTAGCGTGCAGGTCGTTGAAGGAATGTCCTTGATAGCCTCCTCAACCGAGCACATGGATGGATCGCTGAATACTCCTACATATTGGAGAATATTTGATTTTTCCAGAGGGTCATCCAGTCAGGTCTCAGGAGCGGAGCCACACTCGATTTGATTTTTCGGTGCTTGTTGACCAGGAAGCGACCGAATATTCGGTTCGGTTCGGTTCGGTTCGGAAATTCGGTGTTTTTTGGGCGGTTCGGTTCGGTTCGGTTCGGTAGGAAATTTTGGCCGAACCACCGAATTTTTTGGTCAAAAAATGCCCAGAAATCGGGCTTTTTCATGCAAAATTTTTCAATTATTTCACGAAAATTGTAAGGATTTCAATGTCAATTTCGCCGTATTAACCCTATCTCGAATCGGTGGTGCTATGTGGAAATGATTTCGCTAGTTAGCGGGTTCGATATGGATTGATTTGATACCTGACTTCCCGTCGAATCGTGTCCTCATGAGAGGGTCAAAAAATTCATGGAGAGCACCGATCAAGGTGTTAAGAATCATTCTCTGAAATTTTGTAAAAAAGTTTGGAAAATATTTCAAAGTCAATTTTATGGAAAATTTTCTAAGTCAATTTTTGCGTACAAATCGCGTTTCGAATCGGTATTGCTAAGCGGGAGTGATGTTGCTAATTAGTGGGTCCGAGATGGATTATGCTGATACGTGATCCCCCATCAAATCTAATTAGGAAGTTTAGGGGAAACGATTCATGTTTCAATAAATCCTGCTAATTAGCGAGAGCACTGCCGCATAGCATCACCGATTCGCAACACGTACGATTCGTACGGCAAAATTGACATAGAATTTTTTTTCCGAAATTGACTTTGAAATATTTTACAAAGTTTTTTCACAAAATTAAATGTTTCTCTAAAAATTCATGGAGAGCATCGATCAAGGTATTGAGAATCATTACCTGAAATTTTGTGAAATTTTTTTTGTGAAAAATATTTTAAGTAAATTATGGTATACGAATCGTGTTTCTAATCGACAATGCTAAACGGGAGTGATGTTGGTAATTAGTGGGTCCGAGATGGATTGTGCTGATACGTGATCCCCCATCAAATCTAATTTTGAAATTTAGAGAGACACGATTCATGGTTCGTTTAATCCTGCTAATTAGCAATACCATTCCCGTATAGCATTGCCGATTCGAAACACGATTCGTACGCAAAAATTGACATAGAAAATTTACGATAAAATTGACTTTGAAAATTTTTTCACAAAATTGACTTTGAAATTTTTTCAAACATTTTTTAACAAAATTTCAGAGAATGATTCTCAATACCTTGATCGGTGCTCTCCATGACTTTTTAGAGAAACATTTATATATTCCTATCTCGTTGCAGCTTTTGTATCGTTTTTGTGACCTCCCTTATCAGTAAAGTTTGCAAGCATCTCTCCAATTGTGACACCCTGTGCTCACCTCGTGCTCACCTGTCATGAGTACTGCTTCTAACGGTTTTTGTAACCGACTCAGAGTGAACAGTGATGAAAGAGTGAAAAAGGGGGTATACCGTGAGGTACAGAGTGAAGTTGTGGACCTAGTGCGAGAATTGTTCGTTCATGTGAAGGAAGCGGATTCTTTCCCCAAGAAATGGTCTGCTAGTTCAGCTTCCTGTTTCTGGGACAATCTAAAGTGTCCTAGTAAGAGTAAGATCAAGGCAGTGGGAAAACCTGAACTTGCTGAGTTTGCAGAGAAGGCATGTCGCTTGCTGGTTGAGCGGTGTTACCCGGCGATTGATAAGTTGTCTATTGAAACTGAGGAGTGTGAGAGGAGAATCATCAATTGCCAAGAGGAGCTTATCACCGCACAGCGCTTGTTGGTTGAGGCACAGGACCGCTTAGTTAAGCTACAGTGTGAACTGTTGGAGAAGAGAGACGGTGAGATCATTGCCGTACAGTCTACCGCTGAGAAGGAGATTAAATCTTTTGCTGGTGTTCTCCAGAAAAACTGTGAGACTGCCCTAGCACCGCAGCGGGTACGTCATGCTATTGCTGTAGCGACAGAGGACAGGACAAGCAATGTTATTGTGCATGGTCTGTTTGATGACCGGGCTGAGAATGATGAGGATCTGGAGAACGAAATTAAGCGAGTGTTTAACAGTATGGGTGCTTGTATTACTGGTATTTCCAGTATGAAGCGACTTGGGAAATACAAGGAGGACTCTGACCGGCCTGTAAAACTACGTTTATGTGGCAAAGATTTCCGAGATCAAATTCTGTCCAGTAAGAAATCTCTGAAGAACTCTGATAGGCACAAAGATGTCTATATTTCCCCTGACCGTTCTCCGGAGGAGAGAGAGGAGAGGAGGAAGCTGGTGGTAGCGCTGAAGGAGAGGAAGGAGGCGGAGCCGGGGAAGACCTTTGGGATTCGTGGGGGCAAGGTGGAGGAAGTGTGAGAGACAGTGCGGGACTGCTGTGTTTGAGTTTGTGTATTTACAAATTTAGTAAGGTTCTGTGACTGGACTTTTGAGCATCAGAGCACCGGACATTTAAATGGGATTTAGAACATTTTATTTATCTTTAATACTATAGTTATGTTTGCAATGGTGAACCGCTCTGATTGCTGTGTAGTTTACTAGTTTTTTGTTCTGGTAACCTATGTGGTATGAGCGTGTATATAAGTACGGATATTATTATTATTATTATTAGAAAAAGTTTTGTATGGTTCGGTTCGGTTCGGTTACCGAAATTCGGTTCGGTTCGGTTCGGTTCGGTAAAAAAGTTTTTCAAATTCGGTTCGGTTCGGTTCGATGGAAAACAACCCGGTTCGGTCGTTTCCTGTTGTTGACAAAGGACCAAAAGAACCGTGAATTTGATTTGATAGTGTCAATGGCTTCCTTCCTTCCTTCCTTCCTTCCTTCCTTCCTTCCTTCCTTCCTTCCTTCCTTCCTTCCTTCCTTCCTTCCTTCCTTCCTTCCTTCCTTCCTTCCTTCCTTCCTTCCTTCCTTCCTTCCTTCCTTCCTTCCTTCCTTCCTTCCTTCCTTCCTTCCTTCCTTCCTTCCTTCCTTCCTTCCTTCCTTCCTTCCTTCCTTCCTTCCTTTCTTTGACCAACATCTTCTCTACAGCAACGCCCCCTCTTAACCGGAAATCAGTGTCAGAATCAATGTGTTTTAATACATAAGAAGTCCAGTGAGGCAGTGCATACATGGGTTTTTTGCCAAGCTAGGTTTTTTTCACGATCAAACGCCCTTCCCAACATGATTTACACTCACCTCTTACACTACGACTTCTTTATTATTTCCTGATTTTTACAAGCCATCTCCCATTATTGTTATGTTGATCAACTAACCCCTCCTTCTCAATCAATTAAATATCCCTTCCTCCATCAGTTTGATGAGGAAAAGATGAAACTAACACTGGAAGTTCTGGATTTGACACGTTGGGAGATATCATATGTGGAGGAGATAAATGAGTGAGATGTCCTTACTTACATTGAAAGAGAAATACTGGAATCAATAACACGGAATAAGTAAAAATTAGAACCTTATCTTTTAAAGTGGGAGTAGAGGTAATGGAGGAAAGACAGTGACCGTCTTTGGTCGTGAAACTCGTGTGATTTTTCTTAATTGTTCAATGCTCAATTACTATTTCATGATCATTGATAAACTGATAAATGATAATGGTGGTTGCATTTGGCAATATTACAAGATTACAAGATTACAAATAAGTTTTAGTATACATAACAAATGAATACAACGCACTCAGCAGAGCTTCCGCGTGATAAAATGATATTCCCTATATGAGTGAACTACTTCCCCTCAGTGAGCAGGGCAACAAGGGAGTTATCTCTAGGGCTCGAGTATCCTCTGACAGGTGGAAAGTCTGGTATGGTAGCAAGGAAGTCTCCAAGTGTGACTTTTAGGTTCTCGATTGATGTTGCCAGCCGTACTTCCTCGGGCATCCTGTTAAAGAGTTGAACCGCTCTGACTCCGAATGATGCATCCCGTAGCGTCTGGACTGATTTCTGTGCCGATGTGATGATCCGAGGGACAATTGCTTTCGGACCGTGTCGATGGTGGACGTAGAAGGATATGTTCGTACTATTAGGTGCTAGCCCCTTGTATATCTTCCACATATGTATGATCATGTATCTTTCCCGTCTTCTCTGCAAAGAAAGTATCCTGAGGTGGGCTAATCGATTCTCCGTGTGAAGAAACGTTGGATTCCCTCGATCTTTGCAATCTCGCCAGTTTGGCATGGCGACCATAGTGGCGAGCAGTATTCTAGCTTCGGCCGAATGAGCGATTTCAGTAAGGTAACCATGGTTGCTGTAGATCTGTCTCTGAACACTCCTAGGACCCATCCAGCTAATCTTTTGGCTTCTCTGGTGATGATACCGATGTGTGTTGTCCACGATGCGTCATTGGTCATGTGGATACCCAGATCTTTCACACAGTGTGCAGGGCTAATGTCCTCACCATTTGTATTGAAGTATCGATAGTTTTCCACATTGAAGGGAAGAACTCGTAGGAGCTTTGTTTTGTTCAGGGTGTAGTTGAGAATTTCGAACTTGTCCTCATGTAGAATCATGTTGTTCTTCTTTGACCAATCGGCGATTCTGTCGAGGTCTCCCTGAAGTGATTTCATGTCCTCTGCTTGTTCGATCGATTGCCTGCTCTTCGTGTCGTCTGCAAACGTTAGTGTACCACCCAGCGTGCAAGCGGCCAAATCACTAACATAGATAATAAACAGAAGTGGACCCAGCACTGAGCCCTGGATCACACTACTGATGACATATTCTGGTCTGGAGCAGTAGCCCTCCGTCACTACCGTCTGGCGTCTGTGCTCTACCTGTAAGGAAGGCCTCGATCCAGTTCAACAGTTTTCCTCGTATGCCGTATCTTTGCAGCTTGCCCAGTAGGATTCGAATATCGACTTTATCGAATGCTTTAGCAAAATCGATATAGGCCACATCTACTTCGTGGCCATTGTTCAGATCCTCTAGGATTGCATCGTAATGGTTGAGTAGTTGCGTCAGACAGCTTCTACCCGACCGGAATCCATGCTGCTCCTCGTTTATGATCCCTGCCTTTTCCACAAAGTCCGCTAGTTGACTTCTTACCACTCGTTCGAAGGTTTTAGTGACGTGGCTCGTCAGTGCCACTGGGCGGTAGTTCTCTGGCAGACTCTTATTGCCCTTCTTGAAAATGGGTGCAATTTGTTGTTTCTTCAGTTCGGCGGGAATGACCCCGCGGTGAAAGGATTGGTTCCACAATATCCACAGTGGATAGCAAAGTTTATCCCTGGCCTCGTGGAGAATCAGTGATGGAATATCGCCTTTGGGTGCTGCGGAATGTGGGTTTAGCTCCTTCAAGGCCCCTTCGATGATTGCAGGGGAAAGTTCAATATCTGTCTACTCGGCTTTCCTCTCTTCAATATCCATCAGGGCGTTTTCTACGTTGACTAGGGAGGGGTCACTGAAAACTTTAACATACTGGTCCTGGAGTATTTCAGCTTTCCTCCGTGGATCATCCGTCAGCTCTCCACTCTGTGACAGTAATGGTCCAACTGTCGACTGTACTTTTCTTTTCCTCTTCGCATAAGAGTAAAAAGCTCTGGGATTCTTCTTGATCTGTGCCACTGCTTTGTCTTCCTCAGCATTTATACTTCGGGTAATGTGTTCCTTGATATTGGTGATGATCTCAGCTGCAAGGGCTTCTAGTTTAGCAACTCTGGTCTGGCCGGCCCCCTTCTTCTGTAGCTTCTTTATTCGTCTGTCGATCCTCCTCCTCTTTGATTTCAACTTGGTTAGTGCATTGTCCTTAACAAGATGGGAGTAGTCCTGGATTTTCTTCAGTGGGGCACTGGAGCATGTGACCTGAAGGACAGTGAGGGTTAGTAGGTTTGTGAATGCTGTGAGCCTATCAATGTTTTCAAGTGATTCACACAATTCCCAAAGGACATCCCAATCAATATCACTAAGCAAGTCCCTCAGTTTATTCATATCCGATTTGTGATAACACACTCCTTCGAATGACCAACGATCTAGTTTTTTCTTCTTAAAGTGTGGAGTGCATGTCATGTTATACCCTAGTACACCGGCTACTGTTTTGTGATCTGACATACTAATGGTTGCTTCAACCTCAGTTTTGATAAAGTAGTCCGGTCTATTAGTCAAAATTACATCAAGCAAACTGGACTCTCTTGTTGCATCGTCGACAACTTGACATAGGAAATTTTGTTGTGTAAAGTTCTCTGTTGCTGCTGATATTCTGTCTTCTCTGTCTCCCCCCAGGGTTGAAAGATCCCAATTGTGGTGTGGTAGGTTTAGGTCCCCCATGATGTAGAGATCAGGGACAGTTCTTTCGTGGGAGTGCTTGTTTATAAAGGCCTGTAGTGTCTCAATCAGGTCTTGGTAATCACTGGTGCGGTAGATTGAGGCAACTATGGTGTGACACCTAGCAATGTACACAGCAACCATGTTGTTGAAGTTGTCTCCCCAAGAAGTTTTATCAGTGACAATCAGCGAGCCATGAACGAACAGAGCACAGCCTCCCCCGGTCCTGGTCTCCCTATCTGCTCGCCACAGACTGTATCCCGGTATCTTTACTTGTGCGTCCTCCACTCTTCCATCCCACCAAGTCTCAGTTAGGCCCACTGCCATTACCGGTAGATCAGAGCTGGTGATTTGGTCCGCAAGGTATCTCATTTTCCACTTTGTTTTGCTAGTGGCGGCAGGGTTGAGACTCCTGCCGTTAATAAGGAGAAGCTTTGATCCGCATACTTCTCCTTTGGTGCCTTTGTTTAGCGTGCACCCTGTGTCAATTGCGTGCCGGGTGGAATGTTCCACGATATGTTCGAGACTGGCCTGTGTTTGTGTATCTCGGACGCCACAAGCCCTGGGAGAGAGATTGTTAGCCTCTCTAGGAGGCGCTCGAAAAAATCCTCCTCTTTGACTTTACTCTTGTTTGTGTCCTCCCTGGATGGTTCCCTGGACCTATTCCTGTCAGCACTGGAAATGTTGCTGGCGTTCCTGGTTCTGGAACTAGATCGTGATCGAGTCCGGTTTTTAGGCTGGTACTGGCCGGTAGTGTCAAAAAATGTGTCAAAAAATGTGTCAAAAAATGTTTAGCTTTTCCTTTTGAGCGTTAAATCAAATATAATTATAATTACAGTTCAATTACATGTCAACAACACGTAGTCAATGCAACAAAAAGACTAATGTAAAACTAACAATATTGTTTTATGTACACTGAAACTTAATGGAAACGAAATGAATGTGTTTTATATTCTTCCCACACACTTTTGTCTGAAAATGAAATTAGAAACGAAATATTTCTCTCCAATATAGAATTTTCAAATAATCCAAAAGTGTGTTGATCTTGTTTGAAAACAATTAACAACTCAAGAATCTAATTGGTCTCATTTATCTTCTCATCCTTGATTTCAGTCTTCTTCATCGAGTCTCCGAAGACAAAAGTGTGTGAAATTGAATGTTATGTAACGCGCGAGAAGAAAATTGAGGGTAAAGTACGGTTATAATCTGGGTGCCTTGCAGCCTGTTTACAGGTGCGCACTACCAAAAGAGTATACTTAGACCGACTTTTTTCAAACGGCTATAGCCATGGAACCACATGGCCGATTTGAGTAAACTAAACGGTATCAGTTAGAAAATCGATAGCCCTAACCGATAACCCCAAACCAAACCCTAACCAGACCCTAACGGATAGCCCTAACCCGTCGCGCGCGCCAAAACTACGAATTGTTAGCAATGAAAGGCACCCAGATTTTAACGTTTTCCGTTGTCACCTTGGCCAAAACGCTTGAGTGGTATGGTGTTGGGGTTAGTGAATGTTCAAAGTTGAGTGGTCTGGCGGACGGTGGTTAGAGCCATTTTAATAAATCAACTTTTTTGGCAGTGCGCACCTGCAAACGGGCGCGATTATAATCTGGGTGCCTTGCAGCCTGTTTACAGGTGCGCGCTACCAAAAAAGTATACTTAGACCGACTTTTTTCAAACGGCTATAGCCATGGAACCACATGGCCGATTTGAGTAAACTAAACGGTATCAGTTAGAGAATCGATAGCCCTAACCGATACCCCCAAACCAAACCCTAACGGATAGCCCTAACCCGTCGCGCGCGCCAAAACTACGAATTGTTAGCAATGAAAGGCACCCAGATTTTAACGTTTTCCCCTGCAAACAGGCCACCAAACACCCAGATCGTAACGGCGCCCCCTTTTCACGTTTGGCGTCGTATTTGCACGTGACAGCCCCCACTTGCTCACATTTTTCGGCAAAAACGCCGCATATCATCTGTCAGGCCAATGCTCTGACCACAGTTCTCGCGCGCTCCGCTTATTTGAGAGAAGCGAGAATGGGTCAGGCCAATGCTCTGACAGCATATCATGGGAAAGAGCATAATTTTGTGAGTCTGTAAAGTTTTTTTTTGACGAAATTGGTCAAGAAACAAAGGTGTTATGTGAGAGCCAAAACAAGTTTCCGGTGCACAAATAAAAACTCGCAAGCCACCCATCCCTGTGCTCCGATTTCATTGCATAGTAGACTCACTTACAAACCGTTCTTTCTCAAATTCTCTGACAACTCTGGCGTTCGACGTCGTCTGAAAGTTCTTTCTTTAACTGTTTCTCAATCCAGACGGTTGTAAAGTCGAATTTTTTAATCAAGGGACAGGGGGCCGCACATTCAGAGAGGTCACACAGCGTTGTTGTTGTTGTAAGCGCCTCCGCTTCCGGTCCTCTACTTGAGATTTTATCCCGTCCGGCAGCCAGTTCCTCACGCCCGAGATGGACGGAGCTCAGGTTCCAGAGTTTCCTCTTTCCCCCGGGAGAGTATTCTTCCTCCGTCTTATGTCTATGGATTTAGGGATAAGGGTGGAATCGTCTCCCATAACTGTCTTGACAGGTCTCATGAATAGGGCCGCACTAGCACTGTTTTCACATTGTGCCAGTCTCGGATATCTCCAGCGACCCCTGGTGAGTGGTATCTCAGCCTTGATCGTTTTCGATGTGGCCTTGGCTAGGACAATTCGGACGCTCCATTGACTATGGCACCTTTATAGATTTTGCGCTGCCAACCTCTGATTTGTAATCAGTACTCCATGGGGCTTCATGGAACATCACTTTTTGTTCATGATGCAGATGCAGCGTCCGGCCGTTCATGGGGTAATTAGGGCAGGTTCCTTCCCAAAACGGAACTCTGGCGTGTAGAGGTTTCGGTATCTATGTGCGTCACTCATAGAAATTTGTTATATAGTGTGGGATGGTGGTTTGAAGTATGGAGGGTTATTATGGAGGGTTATCTGAACAGTTTGCTTTTGTGTATTAATTGGGTGAATTTGTTCCAGTCAAGGTTCTCGTCTCCATAGATTTCCTCAACTACATTTTGGTAGTTTAGTCTGTATCTAACTTCATCAAGTCTGGGGCAATATATGATGACATGTTCTGAGTTCTCTTTCGCGTTGCAGAGGTCGCATTTTGGGTTAATTTTTGTATCTTGGTGATGTTGGGAGGCCGCGAGGTTGTTTTGGCCCGAGATTGCTAGTGTTAGTTCTCTGAGCAGTATTTTATCAGTGACCTTTATGGGATTTTGTATTAGCTCTGTTACTATGGCGGTTGTGAATCTGTTGTATTTCTTGTTTATCAGGTTCGTCGTATTTCTTGTTTTTAGATATTCTTTGATCTTGTTTTTGATCTGGGAGGTATTTAATCCTATGCCATTTTGAGTACTTGGGCTCGTTGCCGCTGCTTCTTTTGCCAGTTTGTCTGCTTTTTCATTTCCTGCGATGTTGGCGTGGGCTTTGACTTTTTCTATTGTTAATGTGTTTGATCTTTGGAGTTCGTGTAGTTTTGATATTGTTCTGGTTAGTTGTTTGGAAACACACAGCGTTGTATTTGCGTGTGACAATCGAGATCAAGTTCCTGGCAATCTTAAGACTTGAACCTGGAATCATTGGAAAGACAATTTTAAGACCTTTTCAACGCATCCAAAATCAAGTCTTTATCTTATCAGGGACAGGAGATATGAGCGAAAAAGTTTAGCACACGCAAATCGACTTTTGTAAATGTGCAGCCCCCTGTCCCTTGATTAAAAAATTCGACTTTACAATGTACTGTGTACATTGTAAGACCCAGGCCAGCAGGTTTATTAATCCTCTCTCGCTTAGATTTCCTGTTTCCTTGCCGAAACTTCACCCAGCTTTTTCGTGGTAGCCCAAATGTGAAATGCAGGTCACGGGTTCCCAGGAAACGAGTACTCTAGTGACCTATAGTCGAATTTTTTAATCAAGGGACCGGGGGGTCTTTTTGACGTTATTTCAAACGCGCATATCTCCGGTTCCTGATAAGATAAAGACTTGAAATTTGGAGGTTATGAAGAACTTGGCATGATCTTCCCAACCTCCGAATTTCACGTCTCTATCTGATCAGGAACCGGAGATATGCGCGTTTGAAATAAGGTCAAAAAGACCCCCCCTGTCCCTTGATTAAAAAATCCGACTTTAGTTACATGCACAATCTCCTTTGGAACCCTAATTAGTAGCCTTATTAAGGTGCTTAGTGGCATCATGTTATCATCTATGCAACTTGGTACGGTGATATAGTTAGGTAATAGGTATGGGGATAGTACTTAGATTACTGAGTTTCACATCGTAAATCTTAACCGTTTTAGCGTCAATCCTTGAAGCATTGTCTTGAACGAACTACAGCTCCCATCACCATCCATCATGCATCCGGGTAAGTCAGAGTTCCATTTTATATTAGTTTATTTTTTACATCTCTGGACAACTTGCATCTGATGCTTCTAACATTTCCTGACTTTCTTACACACATGCCTGGGGATAACTCTACAAGCTCCCAGTACAGCTCCCAGTTCACTAGACGTAGTTTATTATTTCTTTGTTGAACTGGTCTTCTTCTATCATCATGATGTATGTTACCAAGTTGACCTGCTTGGTTTTACTGGGCTTCCTGGCAACCACCACCCTCGCCCACAACCAACTCCACGATAAATATCGCTGTGCTGTGCCACTCGGATGCTTTAAGTACGCACCAGATGAAAAAAGTAGGACGTTATCTCATCCGGATCACTGGGGACCAACTTCTAATAATCCCAAGGAGATGAAAGACGCACTAATAAGATGCAATGAAATCTCAAAAAGGATTGGTAAGTAAACTAAGTATGAATGAATATCAATTTAAAGTGCTGCTTGTAGTTGGAATACGGTTTTTGAAAACGGTTATGTTTTGTGTGCTAAAGGTATTTTAAAACAGTCAATCTGGCGCTATGATTTGTCACGCTTGCACGTCTTCTTACCGTATTTCTCCGAAACCGTTTTGATTACCTGCCTGTTACCTGGCCGTTACACAAACGGTGCGTCTGTGTCCCGTTTTTCAAATACAGTATCTTCGCTACGTTAGAATTGTGAAATCCATATACCATGATACATGATACTTCTTGCCACTCACTCTCCCTCACAGCTTTTAGAATTATGAAATACATAGACCATGATACATGATACTTCTTGCCACTCACTCTCCCTCACAGTTAAGGGTTATCA
Source organism: Hormiphora californensis (assembly GCA_020137815.1). NCBI lineage: Eukaryota > Metazoa > Ctenophora > Tentaculata > Cydippida > Pleurobrachiidae > Hormiphora > Hormiphora californensis. The sequence continues at coordinate 6,076,565 of CM035352.1, forward strand.
GACGATGCTGAAATAGCTTAAATCTGTAGAGGGGGGTTGGTTGTGTGTGTTAAATTAAATCTCTTCAATATTTCAGGTGAACACGCATATTTGATGGCAAATGGAGGTAAAGAGTGTCTCCATCCCAAGAACAAACAAAAATGGATCGACGTCCACGAACGAGAGTGTGGAAAATACGGTATCGGCAATGACCCCGGGAAACCCTACCGTATGATGCTTTTCATTATGAAATGCTAATTATAATCCGTGATTATATACATACCAAGGTGTCAACATATAATATATATATATATTTATTGATTTTCCTGTTTTTTATTTAAATCAAGGAGGTTTGTGATATGTGTACCATTATAAATCAGATTATTATACAGTGGCACTGCGATTTACCGGAATCCCGAGGATACACGCATCTTGGTAAATCAGAGTTTTATATAACATACATCATTATATAACACACACAATGCAGCTGTATGTGTCTGGACAACTTACATCTGATGCTTCTAACATTTCCTGCAGGATCAATTACACGAAGACTTTCTCACACACATGCCTGGGGACAACTCTACAAGCTCCCACTAGACCTAGTTTATATAGGTTCTCTTTATCCTCATACTTTGTACTTTGTAGACGTATTTTATACTTTCTTGTACTCGTCTTCTATTATCATGATGTATGTTACCAAGTTGACCTGCTTGGTTTTACTGGGATTCCTGGCAACCACCACCCTCGCCCGACACCCGAAACAACACTGCGCTATAAGGGTTCAGTGCGTTAGGTTTGCAAAGGAACATGAAAGACTGTTCTCCCATCCCGATTACTGGGGACCCGCTGGTAATAACCCAGCGGAGATGAACAAGGCTATGATGAGATGCTATGAAATCTCCAAAAGGCATCGTAAGTGAACTATAGTATAGTTACTATAGTATGAATGAATACAACTTAGAATTGTGAAACCCATAAACCCATATACAGTGGTGCTCCGTCATAATGGCTGCCCTTATAAAATGTCGCTCAAACCGTTGTCCACCACGTCTAAGACGCATTCCACTGACATGGGAACGCTTTGGGCAGTGCTGTGTGGGCGGCCAATATGACAGAGAATGAGCACCACTGTGATAAATTTATTGCCACTCTCATATAATACTTGATACTTCCTCAAAAAAGGGTTATAACAAGATATTCTAACCCAGTTCTTCTCCAGGTCAACCTGTATATTTGATGGGAAATGGAGGTAAAGATTGTCTCCACCCAAATAACAAAGCAAAACTGATGGACGCCCAAGCACGAGATTGTGGAAGACACGGTGTGGGCAATGACCCCGGGAAACCCTATCGTATGCACATGTACATAGCGGCCTGCTAATGCGTGATATACATCGAGGAGTCGAAATTCTAAATTTCTTGTTTAAATCAACGAGTTTTGTGATGTCTGTACTATTTAAAATGAAATTACAGTCGGACCGCGATTTACCGGAATTCCGATATACCTTACTCAACAAGATTTACCGGGAGGATATAATACTTTTCCCAATATACCGGGCCCCCGATTTACCGGGCAAAACCCTTTTCGCCCGAGCATCCCGATAATTGGTAAATCGGGTCCCGACTGTATATGGTCATGTTTTTTTTTCATTGGACGTAAAAATTTTTCAAAAATGGGCAAATGTTACGTTTACTTAAAAATGCGGTACTTAATTTAGTAAAAATCAGTTGATATTCCAACCCTAATAGCAAAAGTGTCTTTTGAACACTTTTATATGCTTCAAATGGAATTTACTCATAAATTGCGGCACTCCGAACCAACTTTGCTAAAGCTGGCACCAAACAAACAGTTTAAACAATATCGTTACATTTTTTTGCGTAAATTACAGAAAAATGGTACATATTTCTTATCCATAGCTAGGAGTAAGCGAATTACTCATATTGTGCGGTGTAAATGGTGGTTGAATTGATTGAATTATTTAAATTGCATTTAACACCCTTCTTTGGTACCATTTTATGAGTAAATTGATACTAAACTGTTGCAAATATAATAAACAACCACCTTAGCTAAAGAAAACTACCAAATTTTACTCAAATTGTGCGGGGCGGCTAAAAATAGCATTCATCTTTAACCTGCTGTAGCACCGCACTAAATTGTATCTCTGAAAGCCGTTGAATAAGAGTAACCGTTTTTTCACCATAGTAAAGTTCAAAGTATTATGCACTTATCGCATATTATGAGTGACCATCCAAGCCGTGTGGTTGCTTTGCAATTCTCTTTTGAAAATTTTTGGTCAAACGTCCAATGAAAAAAAAACATGACCATATGTATTTACTGGATTTGAAGTAGTACATGGTTAGCTGACATGGGTGCTTGTAGTGAGAATACGGTATCGGTAAACCATCTAGATGCATCTCTGGGGCCGGTTGAAAATTTAACCATTATGTGCAGTGCACACTAGGGTGTGCTAAGTGAAAATTTTGTCGATTTGGCCAATAGTTTAAGGGTAGATATGAAACTATAGACAATTGTCTACTACATCCTGAAAACGGAATTGGGCTAGTGTATGTCAATTACGTGGGCCAGGCGATTAAAAAAGTTTACTTTTTTACCGAAAAAAGGAAAATATGTGTGTTTTACACCAGTGTTTGGCATGTTCTTGTTATCAACTTTTTATGGTCAGGGTCGTGTTCAGCGGTTTGATACCGATCAGAATGGATGTGTATCATGAAAGTTAGCAAAAGTTCATTTTTGACCTTAAAATGTTCATTTTGGACCCAAAATGTTCATTTTTGACTAAAAATGTTCATTTTGGTCATTTTTTTCAATTTTGAGAGCTTTTTCATTAACGGGATCGTGTTCAGCAGGTCAAAATTAGTCGGTTACAACCGGAATTTGCTTTCCGACAAATAAAATCTCAAAAAGTTAAAATTCGTCTCCACTAATACTGCAAAGTATTATTATTATTATTATTATTAAATCTATATAATTTACACAATTTAATTGTATAAATAAGCCCGTGGGCAAAATACGGGTTACCGATAGATATTAAAGTTCATTGAAGATACCTATTATGAAAAGTCTATCACCCCCCTCCGTACCCGGAATTGTCCTCCAGGATTCGAGTCCCTTAACTCCTTCAACGTTTGGCGGAGTTCTCTCCTCTCACTTCTCTCTGCGAAGGACATATCCCTTGCAAGATATATATACCGCGAGTGCACATATCACTCCCGCTGTGCGCGACCATTTGCACGCTGAAATATGCACTGTGCTTCCGCGGGAGCTTGCAGATATAGAGGTAGCGGGATATAAGTGAGAAATGTGTTTTTACACCTTATTCACACACAAACACACAGAATATGACTGACAAGGTACTGCACGACATACAGTCTGCCATTTTACACTCACTCTCCCTCTTTCTCTCACTAATTATCCCCTTACACGTTTTGTTGTTTGCTATTTCCAAGAATTCCAATCTCCCACTCTCGCATCTCTCTCTCTTCTTTTCACTGTTTCAAACTATCAGACCTTCTTTCCCTTGCGTGTAACCGGTGTAGAAGTGTATTTTTGTCTAGTTTTGCTTAGTTTGTACCTTGTTTTGTCACATCTCTCTGTGTGTAATCACCTAAAATTATGATTGTTTTGCTTGTCATGTGTTTTCTCGCGGAATATATACTCAATAACGTCCTGCACGGCATGTGCAAGCGCCTCTATATCGCACTCGTTTCACTCGTGCAATATAGATGTGAAATGCACTCCAGCTCCGCTGTCGTGCATTTCACCTCCATATACGCTCTGCAGTGCAGAGCGTATATGGCGCGCTTGCACTGCGTGCAGAACGTTATGTACTATATACACCGCAGTACGATTCTAACTGTTTTAGCTGCTTTGCCTTCTGGAGAAGGCTCAGCAGCATTTCCCTACTCTGTAGCTTCACAATCACTGGTCTCTCCCTTCCTCCCCGTTTCAAACACACCCTTCTAGCTTCTATGGTCGGTTTCTCGCCTAGCTCAGCAAAAACATTTTCCACTTCACGCTTTAACACAGATTCAGTTTCATCCTCACATTCTGGTAGACCAAACACCATCAGATTTTTTGATCTGTCTGGGCCGGTATCTACTGGCTTGTGCGTAACCTTTTCCACGGCTTTCTGGATCTTTTTCGATGCAAACGCAGTCTTACAATTCTGTGTGACGACTGCAGAGAAAGTACGCAAATCTTTCTGTACTGTCTCGGTAACTCGATGCAGTTGCTCGCCCTGAAGCTCAATAACCTGCTCTTGTAACTTGACAGTTCTTCTCAAAAGATCATCACACTCCACTTTCAACTTCTCCTCCTGCTCCTGCAACTCGAGAGATTTTCTCATCAGTTCATCTCGCTCCTCTTTGAGTACCATCTCAGGGGATTTCTCGGCAAAGATATGACGCTCAAAGTGTTTTAGAACTATAAAGGTTGCGAAGCTCATTTCTTCAATCAGTTGCTGTAGCTCAAATTTCGTGTGTACAGAGCTGATTTTAACCGATGACGGTATTTCAGCATCGTTGAAATCTGGACTGCTCCTGCACTTTCTTAAAACATTGCCAGCGACAGAGCTCTCTCCACTTTTGGCCAGCGTCAGAATCCGTCTTACAGCAAAGTCCAATTCTCGTTGTTCGTCTGCCATTATCTTACGTTCTGCCCTTTGGGGCCGTTACATCGCCATGTTGCTGAAACTCAAATTAATTTGTTTAAAGTAGTGTTGAAAAGTTTGAAACTGCAAAGTAAAAAAATGTGCAAGAAAAAAAAATGAAAAAAAAAATTTTTTTCATTATAAAATGGAGCTCTGAAGGTGCAGACTGGAAATAATGGTTGTACTGGTTCTCATGAGGTGATTTATATGTGTGGTTTTTTCGAATTACCGCCCCAAAAAACATTTTTTGATATGAATATGCCCATATATGGGCATACATCGGCCCACGTAAAATTTGGGCCAGGGTAGGACTAAAATGTTTTTACCAAATGTTTTAGAATGATCGTAGGAACTCATTCTAGGGGTAAACTATGTGAAAATTGGATTAGATTTATGAGTTGGGAAAAATAGCACACCCTAGTGCACACTGCACAGTATACCGTAATCCCACCAAGGGAACCAGTGCCAGATGAGTAGGAATAAATACCAAACCAAACCAAACCAAACCAAACCAAACCAAACCAAACCAAACCAAACCAAACCAAACCAAACCAAACCAAACCAAACCAAACCAAACCAAACCAAACCAAACCAAACCAAACCAAACCAAACCAAACCAAACCAAACCAAACCAAACCAAACCAAACCAAACCAAACCAAACCAAACCAAACCAAACCAAACCAAACCAAACCAAACCAAACCAAACCAAACCAAACCAAACCAAACCAAACCAAACCAAACCAAACCAAACCAAACCAAACCAAACCAAACCAAACCAAACCAAACCAAACCAAGGAGAGAGCCAAAAGCGTTGGAGACTAGCTGGCACGTGGGTGATCACATGAACATATCACGTGGCATTAGATCATCGCATTGCACACCACATACACAAATAATAATAGAGACACATCAGCTGAGAGAGCCATGCCACACGGGTGGGAAGAGAGATAGCAAGCACGACGGGGCTGTTACCATGATACAAGGTTCAAAACAAACATGCCGATGCAATGTCACACAGCTACCCCTAACACCCCCCCCCCCCGACAAACACAACTGTGATATTTCCCTGCCCCGCCAGCCCTCCAAATCCGGGTGAACAAGCTAACAATAGTGCAATGTAATTTCACTATTGTTAGCTTGTTCACCCGGGTTTGGAGGGCTGGCGGGGCAGCCCGCGACGCACGATGACTATACGAACACGTTCCGAGAAAGGAGCATTATCAGCTGATTTGTTCACCGTTAAACAAGAGTTTACACTAAGTGTAACAAGTCTTGTTGATGATCATCATGATGAACCACACATTTGCATTTTTCGGAATATAGACAGCATAGGCATGTTTTAATTGCACCGCCGTCTATGTTACACAACTAAGCTAACGAAGGGTGGAGATCCGTTTTCCGGCTCAGAAATTGTAAGGGGAAGCTGAAATACACGAACATCTATAATTTCACACGTCTTGTTGATCACCATCATGATGATCTCTCCCCATGTGATTGTCACCTGACCTGTGCGACAGCCTCTCAGAGCTTGTAAATTCATATCATGTGGTAAATATCACGTGGTACATATCACGTGACTACTACAGGTCTCCATCACAGCAGAGCGTGCACAATGTGCCAGTATGTGCAGTGTGCACTAGGGTATCTTGGTGTGACTCCCTCACGAAGTCACCCCTGCAGTTATTATATTGCGGAGGGGTAATTTCATGTGCTCAGTACCACCATATTGCCAACACTTCGGATATAAAGTGATTTAAAAAAATGAAAAGTGTAAGATTTCTGTTTGAGATCGGGAAGAGGGGCAGAACTATGGAAGGGATTTGGGCTTGTTTTAGATCCCTTTATCCCTGGGAGTAGGCTGGGGTGTTCTCACTGTCTATATATATATATATATATATATATCTCTCTCTCTCTCTCTCTCAAAGTTGAGGGATAGTGAGGTGTTTGGGAGGGTGTGCAAAGTACATCTCGCCTGATTTTACACCGGAGGAAAGAGAAGCTCGAGGAATTCTAATGAAAGAGATGAAGAAGTATCCCAGAAAGTCCTTTGTAGTCAGAGGACGCGAGGTCGTGGAGGTCTCACCTGAGAGACAATAGCACTGGGGCTATTCGTAAAACTTCATATAAGTTTCTTCTTTTATTTCCTGTATTTCTTTCTTTAATAAAACATTTTCGCAGTAATTATATCTGGATAATTCACCACCGTCAACGGTGGAGACATGTGGAGGGAGTGACCCTGTGATGAATGATCGTCTATGCCTGATAAAAATCCGAACCACGCGAGTTCACTACAGAGGTCACTAATACACAATTCAAAAGATCGTGGTACTGCCCCCCCCCCCCCCCCGGGCCATATAATGGTATTTCATCCCCAGTTATTTCAATAAAGACTTGGAATCCAGCCGCAAGCTGTATATGTGTCTCACTCATGATCTGCCTTGAATAAAGTCTAGCCCTATTATGTTGGACTATTACCCTCGTATTCCACCATGCATCCCGGTAAATCAGAGTCCCATTTTATTATATTACATAATACATCATAATATAACACACAGTGCAGCTGCATGTGTCTCTGGACAACTTGCATCTGCTGCTTCTAACATTTCCTGCAGGATCAATTACACGAAGACTTTCTTACACACATGCCGGGGGACAACTCTGCAAGCTCCCAGTAGCTCCCAGTTCACTAGACGTAGTTTATTATTTCTTTGTACGTATACTTTATACTCGTCTTCTATAATTATCATGATGTATGTTACCAAGTTGACCTGCTTGGTTTTACTGGGATTCCTGGCAACCACCACCCTCGCCCGACACCCGAAACAACACTGCGCTATCAGAATGCATTGCGCCAAGTACAAACCCGGGCAAAGACTGTACAACCATCCCGATTACTGGGGACCAGCTTCTAGAGACCCCGGGGAGATGAACAAGGCTATGATGAGATGCTATGAAATCTCCAGAAGGATGCGTAAGTGAACTACCGCGTGGCCCAAATTAAAGGGAGGGTACGTTGGCCTTCTTTTCACCCAGAAGTTTAATTTCAATCACTCTGATATTTTGACACAATGTCTGCATGGGTACTCATTCGAGGAATCCGAAGTTTCAGCCCTCTGGATAAAAGTTCATTTTTTTCGACCGAATGAACATTGAATGAACACCAATATGGGACCATATTTCGGTACCAAAGTTTCACAAATTTGTTTGGCTATCGATTTTCTTTCGAATGGGACCAGTTTGAGCTTAATTGGATCACCACAAGAATCACAGTGATCCGTTTTCTAAGCCTAGGGTAAGTCATGTGATCCCAATCAAATTATGACGTGTTAGCAAGAGAGCTTACATTTTAACGGATGCTGTATCGGTACACCATCCTCATTAGCAGACGTGATACGTGATACTCGACCGTTACACCTGCTTATTGGCACTTAGTAATGACGCTATCGTCTCATTAGGTGTCAGATGACCAAACCTAGGGTTAGATAACTAAACACTGTGTCTCTTGTGGTGGTCCAATTGAGCTCAAATTAGTCGCGTTTGAAAGGAAATCGATACCCGAAGGCGACTGTGAAATTCCGGTTCCAAAAAGCATTCCTGTTTTCAAGTTCATTCAGGATTCATTCCAGTCGGAAAAATGAATTTTAAGATAGAGAGCTTAAATTCCGGCTAACATCAAAATTGATCAAGTGTAGTGGCCTTACAGATTTTTAGCGCCTGAATTTACCGATTTCTGGTCAAAACAGGTCAAAATCGATGTTTGGTAAAAAAATATCATCTTTAAATAACTTATTTCACCTACTAAACTTGATTCAATTTTAATAAAAATGCAGATTGCCATTTGTTGATACTTGCTCTAATGTATGGCGGTTTTTAAAATAATAAAATCGAATTTAATCAAGAGAAAACCTCAAAAAACCCGAAAAACGAAAAATTGAGTTCATTAATGAACTTTCAACTTTTATGATTTGAAACTTCGGATTCCTCGAATGAGTACCCATGCAGACATTGTGTCAAAATATCAGAGTGATTGAAATTAAAGTGAGAGTGGACCGGATCAGAATTGGACAAGTTTGTTGTAGGTAGAAGAGATTAGCTTTCTGAGCATTTTGCGTTTTTGCCGCTCAAAATCGACCCACCCATCACTGAGATATTTTTGTTATGTTGGGAGAATTCCTGCTGGATCATTATTTATCAAACAGGATAGAAACAATCCTTGTGTTTTACTAACAAATTCTTTAAATGTTTAATATGCTGGCTTGCATTGCCCTGCTTCTGTGCATGGAAATTTCAACCTCACTGCTAATATTCAGAATGTGTTAGTAAAACGCCACGATTGTTTCTATTCTGTTTTATACATACTGATTAAACAGGAGTTCTCCCAACATAACAAAAATATATCAGTGATGGGTGGGTCGATTTTGAGCGGCAAAAACGCAAAATGCTCAGAAAGCTAATCTCTACTACCTACAACAAACTTGTCCGATTCTGATTCGGTCCACTCTCACTTTAAACTTCTGGGTGAAAAGAAGGCCAACGTACCCTCCCTTTAATTTGGGCCACGCGGTATAGTATGAATGAATACAACTTAGAATTGTGAAACCCATAAACTATGACAGTGGTGCTCCATCATATTGGCTGCCCGTATGAAACGTCACTCAAACCGTTGTCCACCACGTCTAAGACGCTGACATTGAATGTTTTTTTTGCGTGTTATGGACGTCGTGGACAACGCTTTGGGTCGGTGCTGTGCGGGCGGCCAATATGACAGAGAATGAGCAACACTGTGATAAATTTATGCCGTTATTAACGAAAAATTGGAGAAAAATCGAAAATCCTCTCCTCTCATATCTCGCTCCCTGGTCACCTCTTTCTCAGATCACGCGGTCCACGCCAGCCTAGGCTGACGTGGCAGCTTCTCCTCTCGGCACGTCGCACAATCCCCTGTACGTGGCTTCTCGCTATACCTGCTCAACTAAAACATTGACCCAAATTCTTATCTTCTAATATCTCTCCATAACTATTGTAACAAGTAAATAATATTAAATTTACCTGCCCTAAATTCCGACCTGCCCTAAATTCAGACCCGCCCTAAATTCAGAGCTGCCCTAAATTCAGACCTGCCCTAAATTCTGTCGAAGTTCTACCGACCTGCCCCACTTTCATATAATACTTGATACTTCCTCACAAAAGGGTTAGAACAAGATATTCTAACCCAGTTCTTCATTACTTCAGGTTTCCCTATATATATTATGGGAAATGGAGGTAAGGAGTGTATCATTCCAAACAAACCAGGTGATCAAGATAAATTTGCCGAAGTCCCCGCTAATCAGTGTGGAAAACTTGGTATGGGTAATGACCCCGGGAAACCCCATCGTGTGACCTGGTACCTAGCGGCCTGCTAATGCGTGATATACATCGAGGAGTCAACATATATCTCAATTGACTAATTATAATTATAATGACGTCCCTGTTGTTTATTTAAATCAACTAGTTTTTGATGTGTATACTCTATGTGGTGTGTGGTGTCAGGCCCAGGTGTGTGGGGTTCTGTTTGAGATAGGGACGTGGTCAAATGTGGGTGGGTGATTAAGGCCTCCACAGGTATGAACGTGTTCATCATATTTTAATAATCGAAATACAAGCTATCTATAGCTTCTCTCCTACGTTCCAAAATCCAAAGTCCCAGTGAGTGAAAAGAATAATAAATTTGGTAATGAAATTACCCCTCCGCGTGAGCGCCCCGGTTTACAATATAAATGGGTGACTTCGTAACCAAAGAATAAATGAAGATAGCAAATTAACTCGGATTTATGAATTATGTTAGGGGAAACTCTAATTGAATGGACGCGCAGTAATGGCGTCCCATCAACCGTAAAAATCTAACTGGATGGAAGGAATGATGGACAGAACGCGCGACAATGTCCGTGTGTTTGTCATCGCGCGCTACGTAAAGGCCTTTTTTACGAGCAGAATGTGGCAAATCATGGCGCGCCCAGAGTGATGGCTCCCATTATCAGTTAGATTTTTACAGTTGATGGGCTGCCATTACTGCGCGTCCATTCAGTTAGAGTTTCCCCTAAAGGTGTGTTCGCATACGAAGGAAATATCACAGTTGTGTTTGTTGGGGGGGGGGGGGGGGGTAGCTGTGTGACACTGCATCGGCCACTATGTTTGTCTTGAGCCTTGCACCAAACAGTCTTGCTTACTATCTCTCTCCCTACCCGTGTGGCATGTCTCTCGACTAGTGCTGCAGGTGGCGAGCAGTGATCTAATGCCACGTGGTATGTCCATGTGATCACTTCGCAACCACGTGCCAGCTAGTCTCCAATGCTATTGGCTCCCTCCATCTCTCTCTCTCTCTCTCTCTCTCTCTCTCTCTCTCTCTCTCTCTCTCTCTCTCTCTCTCTCTCTCTCTCTTTCTCTCTCTCTTTCTCTCTCTCTCTTTCTCTCTCCATCTCTTTCTCTCTCTCTCTCTCTCTCTCTCTCTCTCTCTCTCTCTCTCTCTCTCTCTCTCTCTCTCTCTCTCTCTCTCTCTCTCTCTCTCTCTCTTTCCTTCCCCCTCTCTCTATCTCTTTTTTTCTCTCTCTTTTTCTCTCCCTTTTTATCTCTCCTTCTCTCTCTATCTATCCCTCTCTCTATCTCTCTTTCTCTCTCATACATGGCCAGTGGAGGAGGCGTCCTCCCGTTATAAAAAGAGAGCTATTGTATTTCCTAGCTCACTTGTTACTCGTGGGCCTTCCCTTCGTGTATCATGCATCTGCTTACTTCTCTTTCGTACGAAGGCTTCAAATGTTCGCATCCCTCCATCAGCCGGTAATGTTATGTTTTATAATTTAACCGTTCAATCGTTCATACAGAGCCTGTAATTCCTGGTTAATCAGCAAGTTATACAACTGTCAGACAACTCACTGGAGATACACTTTTCAGGACCGGTTGGTGGAGGGGGGATACTGTAAACTAAACTCTGTGCCGCTAGATGATTTGAACCCTGGCACAAAAACCTTCAACTAGAAGATGATCCCCGAGCACCACTGTATCAGACACGTGGATGTTCAGCAACTCTACACTCTCCCACCCATGGTGATGACACCCTGTACAAGCAGGCACGCCATCCGCGCATTGTGACGCGGCTAGTGTTTCAGGATCGTTACCATGGGACCCCCACACGGAGTCAACTCAGCAAGATGCCTCCTCGTCGGCGACTCCGGAAACCCCGCAACAGTGTCCATACCAGCTGAAATTGATGGAATTGAGTCCAAAAACACTCACAGGACAATTATTGCTGTTTGGGGGCTAAATCTTGCACTTAAAAAGTAAATATATTTTATCTTTGTATTGAAATGAGACACTTGAAATAACTTTCAAACTTTAAAAAAAGGGTTTTCGTCAAATTAATAAAACATTTACGCAGTTTGATCTGGATAATTGAAACAATCACGGTGCTGATCACATAGCATTTCACCCACGGTCCTTTCGAAGGCTTGGAATCCTCCTGCTTGATCGAATGGTGTAACTTGAGTTGTTGGGTAAACTTAAGCACAATTTCTACACGAACTTCCTACACACTTAACATTATGGGTTATCAATAAATTATCCAAGATATCATGGTTTATTGACAACTAAACCACATATAATACATTATATCTCTAGAATGCTCACTTCATAGGTAAGAGATTGGCGGAGAGTTTTCAACTTTCAACACACGTTACACAATCAAACATAGAAACACATTGTGGTGTATGGTGGTGGCAGGTGGTGTCCTACTAGCTACCATGAGAGGTGTAGCTCAATCTACCTTCTTGTCCCGTATCTCTACCTGATACTGCTCAACTGCCTTCTCGATAACCCCCGACACAAACTCCTGGACCTCATCCGGACACTCCCTCTTATTACCCATTGCGAGATACGCTGATATCGTATCACTATCCACATACTTCTCAATCTTTGATCTGATGAAGGCCTTCGTTGGCTCTTTCAGCTTCTCCCAAAAGTCGAGAATAATGAACATTATTAACAGGTAGATGAGGTAGGAGATGGTGAGGGTCGCAAACCGACCGAGGAACTCCCATAACCCACCATCTTCAGGATTAGCCACTGTAGGATCTGGGTCCATGTGGTATCTAAACAATGGTGGGAGTTTTAGCAAAGAAAATAAAATGTAAATGGCGAATGATATTAATGTCAGTAATTGTGCTCCGTCACTGTATGGCGGCGCCATACCCCATTTGATTGACAGTGCACTCACAGTGGTCATCCGACATAATTGCCATACCTCGACGTGAAATTCGACCTGAATCTCGACCTGGAATGAGGCGTGCATTCGTAGTGAGCGAGACACAAAGACTAACGAGAGAGAAGAGTTGAAGCGCGACACCATTTGCTTACTGCGGCACATCTCTCTGATGCGCGCCTCATTCCAGGTCGAGATTCAGGTCGAATTTCACGTCGGGATATGTCGGATGACCACTGTCAGATGGGTCGCGGCGCCAGACAGCTCCGACTACTCAGTACTCATATTCAGATTTACACCTCCCTTTTAAAAAACCGGAAAGTTTTATTCAATTACACATTCGTAGAATAATTTTGGTAATAACTGTACTGTGCTTGTAGTGTAGTAGCTTGTAGTGGGAAAGCGGTAATTAAAAACCGTTTTGGTCTGAACTACTTGCAAGTGTGGCCAATCAACGTGCTGAAAGTGAATCAATGCCATTTAAGCACTCGGGCGTCTGCGTCTTCTTACCGTATTCCAAATACGGTATCTCCACTACAAGCGGCACTGTAACAACATTAAAATACTAATTTCACGAAATTCTGACTACCTGAACGAAAGGTTTGAAATATGCAAGGGGGGGGGGGGGGTGACACGTAACACTTTGTAACACTTTGTAACATGTAACGTGCACAAAATATTTTCTGCACATGTTACAAAGTGTTACAAGTGTTACAAAGTGTTACAAAATGTTGCAAAGTGTTGCAAAGTGTTACAAAAAGTGCCCATTTTGTAACATTTTGTAACACTTTGTAACATTTTGTAACACTTTGTAACATTTTGTAACACTTTGTAACACTTTGTAACACTTTGTAACACTTTGTAACATGTAACGTGCACAAAAAGTTTTCTGCACATGTTACAAAGTGTTACAAAGTGTTACGTGTCACCCCCCCCCCCCCTATGCAAGGAACGGCTCTATAAATGGCTATCAGCTAGAATATATAGATGGACAGTGGCTATCATGGTAACTGAAATTGATAGACAGAGAACCTCCCTGTCACCTTATATCAAATTGATCGCCATAGAGATGAGAGAAATAGTATATATGTTTCGAGAAGAGAATGAAAAAGACTCCGCGTGATGAAATGAGATATTAATGGGAAATTAGACGGAAGAGAATGTCAAAAAGAAATGTGTGCTTCAAAACTGTGAATAGAAAGACTCTTTCAGAAAGAGCATACCATATGGTTGAGCTATAAAGGGAGAGAGGAGACATGTCGACTATCCATGGAATGAGAAAGATCACTCTTAATTTAAAAGTACAATAAAGACAGAGCGCAGTACAGTAAAGACCTCTGCATCCATATGCACAGTACAATAAAGACCCGACCTTTTTATTGCATCAATGCAATTTGCTCATGCTCACCACGAATATTATATGTGTGATATTTAGACTGAGAGATCTGTGAGACAGCTGTCAATTATTTATTAACAGAACACGTGACGGTCTGTGTACTGCAAGCTGGTAATAAAAGTAAATCATTCACACAGAAGCTGTGTTCTCTTGCTCTCATCCCGTGGGCACTTCGCACCCTCTGTCTTTGCGAATTGTCCTGGGCTGGAATTTTTAATTCGAACTGAAAATGGGCAAATTTTCAGGTCGAGTTCTTACGATTTGTTGAGTGGTCACTGGTCGAAGTGGTCACTCAACAACCGACGACCAATTTTGTTGTTTTTTTCAAACCATTTTTATTTTTCAAAAAAGGCCCCGCTCTACGTGTCAAGCCGCGGGTCGAACAAGGCAAACCAAATGAGTGAAAAAAGGGACGTATGTTTAGTGTTTACTATTAAAAGGTTGCTCATTGACGTAGCGATTTCACGACGTTATAACGTCATTTATAATGACGTAATATCATCAGCGTGTCTAGATGAAGATGCTGACCAAAAAAAGAGAGATACCCCTAACTGAACAAAAAGAGTCTCAACCGCACCGGAAACCCTAATCTTGTAATCTTGTAATGTTCTTCGTACAGATGCTGTACAGGTGTCAGTTCCTCACAGAGCCTCCCCCTCCCTGGATACCAGTGGTATCCAGTCCAGAATTGAGTTGTTATTCTGTCTGGTATATCCAGGCACCGGTGGACGATCCGGCATCCTCTTCAACCATTTCCCAAGAAGTATTTTGAACCCAGCTAGGTCTTTTGCTGAATTCACATCACTTGGGAGGGTATTCCACAGTCGGGTCGCTCTAGAAGCAAAGGAATTTTGAAACTTCGTAGCTACCGATGATTGGGTGTTAGTAGGGCATGTTGGCACCTCCGCACGCTTTCCGAGACGATGATTCTGGTAGAAGCGGATTCCAATATTGTTAGGTGCTTCCCCATTAGCCATTTTCCAGACCATGATGATGTTGTATCTTTCTCGGCGTCTTTGGAGCGAGAGAATCCCCAATTGTTTAAGGCGATCCCAATAGTTGAGGTCTCTCATGCCTTGGATTCTTTTGGTGAATTGTCTTTGTACTGTCTCGACTGCTTGAATATCAGATATTTTTGGAGAGTCCCAGAGGGGGCAACAGTACTCAAGTTTGCTACGCACGATGGTTTTGTAGAGAATTAGCATGGTTCTTTTTGCTCTGGTCTTAAAGGCACGTAGAACCCACGCACTTATTCTTCTGGCGTCTGTGGTCATCTTTGCGATTTGGATTTCCCAGGTGAGGTTGTTTGATAGTTGTATCCCCCCAGTGCGAACATTGTACGAATTCGCGAATTTAGTTCGTTGCAAATTTTACCAAAAAGAAACACAAAAATTGCATTTCTTCATCTGTCCAGCAGGCCAGGGGGCCACATGGGCACCTAGCACTTGGTGGACCGTCTTGGACTAACCGGGGTAGAGCCCATGTATGGGGGTTACCATCCATAATGTCACACGGTACACGCGTAGTTATATAGCTCAAGTTAATACCAGGACACTTTTTTGTAATTCCAGAATAGAAACTTTCCTTGTGTTTCAGTTGACGCGCACGCATATTCAACTATTTATGATTACTAATGAAGCCCAATATACCCAGCAAGGACATGAACGGGCTATATTAATTGAGTACTTGGTATTATGAAGTATGAAATTTTACACAAACATTCTCTTGAGAGAGAATTCTTCTTTATTCGTAGCACATGATAGTTCAAACTCGGTTGCAACAGAATTCTTCTCCCCCTGAACTCCACTCAATTCTATTTCTGCAACAAGTTGCTATAGCAACTTGTTGCCATATATGGTTACTACGTCAAATCGTGAACTGTGTACACACAGTAGTATAAATTTATGTGAATTGTCAGTTTTACAATCCCTCCGTGGTCGCACGGTCTAACGATATGACACAAATTCGAGCACCCGACTTCATCATGGGTTCGAATCTCTGCTGTGTCAACAACTTTTTTCATAAATTTATATATTTTTGTTTCGTTTTCTAACTTTCTTGATCTTGTGCGACAGAACTGTAACAAGTAATAATTGAAACGTTAATTGGACAATAAAACGAACCCCTCTAAATGGTAATTTTGACAAAAAATCGTTGACGCATAAATTTGACGAAAAATTCAGATTCGTTGCAGATTTTTACAATGTTCGCACTGGGTGTATCCCTAGGTCTCTTACACACTCTTTAGGTTCAATTATTAGCCCATCGGGTGTGTAGTAGGTGTTGAGGTCAGAGACAAAGGGTAGTTGCTTCAGGAGGAGAGTGTTATTGAGCGTGTAATGTAACACTTCAAATTTGTCTTCATTGAGGCTCATGTTGTTCAACCTTGACCATCTGCCGACTTCGATCAGGTCTGTCTGAAGCTGGGTGTGTGATTTCTCGCATTCTATTCCTTTGATAAGCTTTGTGTCATCTGCCAGGGTTTTTGTTGTTGAGTGTAAAATGGCTGAGTTTAGGTCCGCCACGTATAGAATAAAAAGCGGTGGTCCAAGGACTGTGCCCTGTGGTACTCCACTTCGTACCTTTTCCCACGATGACTTTTGCCCGTCCACTAAGACAGTTTGGTATCTGTTGGTGAGGAAGCATCGTATCCAGCCGAGTGCTTTCCCACGAATTCCATACTTTTCCAGTTTGGCTAGTAGGATGTTGGTGTCCACCTTATCAAATGCTTTAGCATAATCGACATATATGACGTCCACTTCATTTCCTTGACGGAGTTCCTTGAGTATAGAGTCAACGTGCTCCAATAGCTGAGTAAGACAGCTCCGCTTCTTACGGAAACCGTGCTGGGATTCTGGGAAGATATTGTTTTCTTCAAGGAAATCTACTAGATGGTTTCGCATTACTCGTTCAAATGTCTTGATGATGTTAGAAGTCAAAGACACTGGTCGGTAGTTTGCCGGGTTGGTTTTGTCCCCTTTTTTGAATATAGGGACGATGTATTGGTTCTTCAGTGATGGGGGGATGGCTTCACTGTCCATTGATCTTCTCCAAAGGAGCCATAGAGGGTACGCTAGTTGCGCTCTGCATTCGAACAGTATTCTTGCAGGGATGTCTCCGTCGGGAGCTGATCCATATGGGTCAATTTCCTTCAGTGCAGTTTCTATATCGCTTGTGGTGAAGTCAAAATCGTCAAGAGTAGCAGATGGTTCCGATTTAATCCACGTTAAGCTTGCATGAACATCAACTGCAGCAGGGTCACTGAACACTCGAACATATTGGTTCTGCAGTAATTGGGCCTTTTCTACGCGGTCCGATGTTAGACTACCATCTTGCCTTCTTAGTGGGGCAACAGTTGATGCTGTCTTCGACTTTTTCTTGGCGTAAGTGTAGAAGAACTTTGGGTTATCTTTGATGGTATCCACGGCTTTTTCTTCTTCCCGATCCAAGCTCTGCAGTATTTCCTCTTTCATATCTTCATCTACTGTGATCAGTTGGTTACGCAGCCGGCTTTCCTCTTGGGGGTCAAGGTCCTTTTGAAGCCTTAACTTTATTTTCCTAGCCTTTCTTTTGAATGGTTCGGAGATCTTGGATGGCTTGCGTTGCTGACACTCTTTCTTCAGGGGGAGTGTTTCTTCTGCAATTTCGTAAACAACCCTTACTATACCTTTCAGGAACTGTTCTTCATTGTTGTCTCCGTTTTGGTTACAGTAATCGTGAAGCTTATCCCAGTCCATGTCGCAAAGTCTTGTCTTCATGGGAAGGTAGTCCACGTTATGGACTTTAAATTTCCTGAAGGGGTCATTTTCTATCTTTTTCTCGGACTTCGTTTCCATTGGGTTGTAAGTCAGGGTGCACTCTACTGCTTTGTGGTCTGACAGCCTGCTCTCTGTGGTTTCCACATTCGCAAAATAGTCAGGGGTGTTAGTGAGGACCAGGTCGAGAATATTGTTTCCTCTTGTGGGGGACAGAACCAGTTGCTCAAGGAAGTTTTCATCGATGAGCTCAAGGGTTCGGTGGTACGGACTTGCTTTGGCGGAGTTTCTGTCTGGGTGGCTGGTACACACCCAGTTCATGTGCGGAAGATTGAAATCTCCCATGAGGATTATCTCTGGAACCACTCCGTTTTCCTTAGACACAAAGTTGATCTCCTCCTGTAGTTTGGTTAGTGCGTTTGTATAAGAGGAGTCTTCAGTATCTGGTGGTCGATAGACACAGGCCAGAAATAGGTTTTGTTCTTCTGAGAAAGCTGTAACCAGGCTTGTTTGCCTATCACTCCAAGACAGCTGTCTGGTTATTGGTATTTCTGTGTTGACGTAGAGAAGGCATCCTCCTCCGATCTTGCACTCTCTATCAGCTCTTAAAACGTTATAACCTGGTACAGTTATCTGGGCGTCCGAGATATAGCTTTTTAGCCAGGTCTCTGTTATGCCTACAGCGAGGACTGGGGGTTGGTGTTGTTTTGGGGACATATACATCTCCTGGATGTAAGGGAGTTTCCACTTTGTTTCCCCACCCGCTGCAGGAGAAATGGATCTACAGTTTAGTAAAATGATCCTTGAGAGGGGTGAATAAATTGGTACATTGGTTGCTGCATCATTCCGCTTGGTAGGGGGGGTATGTCTGGGCTCATTTGCCCGTGATATTCCCCAAACATCGGTTTCATTGGGGGGTTCATTTCGTGCTTGTTCACTGTCCACATCAGGTGGTTTAGTTGTCTGGCCTGGGCAGAAAATCCTTCCTTTACTTCTCTGACCAGGTCTTTCAGAAAATCCGCCGTTATGGCTGATTCCCGGGCTCTTATCGGCTCCTGGTTCTCAGCAACACCTGAGTACGATTTGGCTGTGGATTGCTCTGGTATGGTCTTTACCTCGGTGGCGGTTGATGCTGATTCGGTACTGTTTTTCGTAGCAGACGGTTGGGGTCCAAATCGTGTTCCCACTGTGTGAAAGAACTTGCAAGACTTTGGGTGTAGGCAAACTTTTTCTTCTGACAGTGATCCTCTGCAGATTTGTGGGTGAAGAAACTCACATTTGTAGCCTTTGTCGCAGCCGTTTTTCCCAAAGCCTCCAGTCCTGAGTTTTTTGCAGATCTTAGGGTGCTTTCCTTCACAAACTTTGCCACCACGCCTAATTTTTCCATTGATCCCGTGTTTGCACCTACCATATTGCATAAAGTAGCGACAGTTCTCTCCATCTCCACTTACGCTGTCCTTGGCTTGGTTTTTAGCAGGGGTAGAAGACACGATGTCTTTGTTTGTAGGGCTCATTGTAGTGTTGGGGGGCAGGGGTTTCCGTTCCTCTGTTCTGGGTCGGTGGGAATAAGCACATATTCTGCCGTCAACAATAGTGGTTCCTAAGGCCTAATTTACTCAACAAACCGCGACGTCGGCAAAATGTTTGTGATATTATATCAGCTTGACATGTATTACACCTAAATCCTAATATACACGCTATATACGATGCACATCAAAACAGAGGAAGAGACTGAGAGAGAGATTATGAGTAATAAAGGACAACATACTGCAGTATTATATACTGCCCAACAAAGTCGCGTATGTATAGTCAAAGAAGAAAGCCGCAGAAATAAATCCCATGGTTTTATAAAACATATTGCATCAAGCTATCCAATTAGATCTGGTATAAGCTAACCAAGAGTGCGATGTGCCAAACAAAACAAGACGTGTGTATTACACGTGCCACAATACCAAGCCATACATGAATCACAAGATCTATACAATATTATGATGATGAGCTGTTTGTGTGTAATTACCAGAACAAAAACTGAACTAATTTTTATTGTACCGTGGCTATAAATATTGAGTTGCGTGTGTGAAATTCGTGCTGTTGTGCCATACACACATGAGTTCATCAATTAACCAGCACATGTAGTTGGCTCAATGCCATTCCATACGGTAATATGGTTGCTAAAAAAGGGAAGTGTGTATTGTAATTGTAAATGAGTATGGATATTTTTAAACCATAATTAATTCTTGCTCATGCATGATTATATGTGTATCAAGCATGTATCTGTATGCAGGCTAGTTAAACTATATAACCCTAAACAGAAGAAACGAATTAGTTATTACTCACCACAAAGATATTAATACGATTACCAATTTGTAAAATTCCTAACATCGAAAACTTTGGAAACACTAATCAAGTACCAAATATACAATATTAAAAATGTCTTTGTTTGAAGGAGAAAACAGCATTACGCATTAAGAGAAAGATGCACCTGGGGTTACACAAGCTGTTTGAAGAAGCTGCAGCAGCGGCCGTAGTATAGTACTTGGTGAATCGTGTGTAGTAAAGCTCTGCCTGCCTACATTCAAAGAAGTTGTTCGTTAATGACGTGTAAAATAATACCATTGTTGCTTCTGACTGGCTCCCACCAGTGGATAGAACAATGACGTTTCAAAATACAGCTCTACATTGTACACACTGTGTACTACAGCTGCACTGTACAGTGTACACTCACTACACACTATATTTTGTTGTTATGTTCTAACCTTGGCCCTTGCCTAGCCCTCCCGGTAGAGCGCAGTATATTTTCAGTACTCATCACACGCACGTGAGTCACCACAATGCAGTACATGGAATAGGTCGGCATACAAATAACCCAGACTGTGTTTCGCGGGCGGGGTGAGCTAAACCGAGCCTAGCTAGGCAAGTATTGTGGATGGTGGATGGCATATTATTCAGTATATATTGAGATCTGGGGGATATATTATTATAATAGTGGGTATGTTTCGAATATTCCCCGAATATTCAGTGTGTGACAAAAACAGCCACATTATAGTGGAACAAATAAAGGTGGAGCGGGTCAGGTCGGATTGACGATCTCATGAGTCATGATATTTTACCACATGGATTATGGAAGTAAGAACACACTTGATTCTACCCATTCTATTAAATGTATTACAGTTGGACCCCGATTTACCCCAGTAAATCGGGGCCTGACTGTATAGGGCCGGGATACATCAGGGCACTGTATGAATAACATAATAGTGTATAGAGGAGACGTGTGTTCAAGCCAAAAAGCAATCTCATGCAGCAAGGGAGAGAAATGAATGCTCCAGGGTAACATAGTGTAGACCCTTTTGTTCTCTCTTTCTAAATACTGCTCTTGAAAGCTTTTAGCCCTTTCTCATATACATATTCTACCCTGAACCGCATATGTCTCTTCCCGGCCCTTTTTGCTTTATATATTTCTCTCTTTCCCCAATCCCCAACCCTCTCCATATTTTATCCCCTCTCCTTGATCCATCCACTCTATTTCAACACAGTGCAGTTTTCTCGGAAATGACGCCCCCTTTCTTTCAGGATAGGTGAGCTGACACACACTGGTGCACGTTGAATGCAGCTGGCATTATATTAAGGGACCAACTTACAAAAGAGTGGCAGGGTATTATATTAACCATTTAAGCACTCGGGTATGTTTGTATCAAACTACCACGGTCGCTTGTAGTGGGAAAACGGTAATGGAAAACGGAGATACAGTAAGACGACGCGCAACTGTGACCAATCAGGCCAATCATAATGTTTAAAAAACCACATTATTTTCTTACGTCAAACAATCACGTGTGTGTAGGTGGATCAAACCACTTAAATAAGTAGAGCTTATTATCATGCATAGTTAAATCTGAATATTATGTGTCGACACTCGACATGAACTGCCGAAAAATCTCGAATGCTATATTGCTATACCTACTAACGTTGTCGAGCAATGCAAATGGAAGTCCCCGGGCGGGGAAAAATCCTAAAATGGGATCTGATCACTTAAGATTGGTTTAAGTTCTAACAAGACATATTCAGATCGAGTTGAGTTTATTAGACCCCGCCTTCATCAGGAACCCAGATATATTATATGTGATAAAATAATCTGAAAAGATCTAGTAGTACAGCTTTTTTCAACAAATGTCTCATCTCGTAGGAACACTTGCTGTACGATCTGTTTGGCGGCTCCGAAAGTCAAAACAATCTCTCATATTGAGTCAAACGAGGCGGTGCATGAAAGTTGCCAAGGAACACGTCTTGTAAGTTTTAACGAAGGATCATAATCAAATAAAAATACTCACTAAAACTTATTGTTTTGCATGCACTAGCACTGTATAATTCTGTTCATTCCATATTAATCAGAAAAACAGTAAACACGGTGAGTTATAAATGGGGCTGTGGCATTGCCACCACAAAATAATGTATTTCGAATGGCTCATTCCCCAAATACAGTAAGCATTCTCAATAAATATTTAATAATGCATTTTCTGTCCTTCAATAACTTTCATCCGCTATATTCTATTAGCTTGGATATAATACGCTTAGTATTAGTTGACAAGATATACATACCTAAAACTTTTCGTCTATCGTATTTTTTCCCCGCCCGGGTGAAGGCCGAAAGCCTTCATCAGGATGCCTTTTGCAAAAAGGCATAGGGGTTTAGAAATCTAAACGGATATAGTGACTATGTGTAGCAAGTCAGCTCTCTTGTCCCGTTTCAGGTTGCGAGCGGCAACATGTAGCAACTAGAGCCGTGCACACAACAACCTGCTCCTTCATAAACCACTTCATTGAAACGTTTTCAGGAAATATGTAGCATGCAATTCCGCAATTTGGCGTGCAATTTAGTGAAACTAAAACACAAGGATTTGTTTTATACTGTTTGCGTGATCTATAAATCATCCGATTTGTCTGTCCCGCCTTGATGTTAGGAATGAAAGGTTGGCGGGGAAACATAGCATTATGAAATTGAAACATAATGCATTTATTCTTGTTTTCGATTTGATTTTAAGCATTTTTTCAGAATTTTTTATCGTCTAGAAATATGTGCAAAATAGCGGTGTAGGGGTATACTGATAAATGAGTGGTGCAATATAAAAATTGATACTGTAATATCTCCGGTTCCTTATGAGATACAAAAACCGTTTTGGTAGCATTGGAGACGCAGTGAGTGTGTCCAGTAATCCCAGTGCTGACAATATCAGTCACGTGCATGTGCATTGTGCCTTCTATGTGGTGAAACTTAATGTGTAGAACAATCTTTCGGGCAGACTGTTCAGGCTCTCCTTTCGAGCCCCCGTAATCCCCGGAGCCGTGTATCAGAATTTGGTGGCATTGACACCTGAGTGAGATCAAGGTCGTGCAGCGACCGAGATCGATCTCACATACAGGTGTCTGCTCCGTTATTGATTTTAGAATATTTTCAAAAACCCGACTGCAAGGGACTACTGAATCGATTTGCATCTCGTTTGTTGCTCCTGGCAGATAATTGTCTCTAGTTTTACGGAAAATACCTGCGAGTATCAGCATTTGAGGAATAGTGGATCAAAATTGACGCTAAACATTTAAGCAATTCTTTGAAAACCTGGCTGCAAGCTCCTACTCGGTCCTGGGACAATCTGCGGGTCCTGGGTGAATTGTCATGGCCTTGTGAATATGGGAAAATACCCGCCGATTCATCACGATGCGAAATGAGGCGATAATTGACGTCAGCTAAAAAGGCCTCCTAAAACGATCTGTCTCGGGCGATTTGTGTTGTCACTGCTGACAAACGAGCTTTACATGCGCGCACACGTGAGTTCTTGCTCTCAACGGAGCGGGATCTTATTATTCGCGGAGGTTACAATGGATCCAATATCAGAATCATATGAAGCAGCTCATTTCCCCCATTTTTTCAACGTCTCGACTGCATCACGAAGTGTGATATGCATGAGATCTCAAGCCCTCCATGAGATCCATGAGATCCATCCATGAGATATATTCTTTTGACCACCAGTGATGAACATCTAGTGAAACTATACAGGCACTATGCTGCCGTGTTAAACCATGTGTGAACTATTATGTTGCTAGGCAGCCGTTCATGTGAAGCAGATCTGCAAAAATCAGGCGGCTGAACGTTAAACAAACGTTAAACAAGGCAACTACCGCACTGCAATTCTAACGAATGAAGTGAAATATTAGGTGAGTAGATAACTACTTTCGAGACCAGCTCGACTCCTTCACGATCTTCCTTCCTCACTCGCACTAGTTGGTGTCACAAAGTTGGTGACCAAGCACTGTCTGGCACCACGACCCCATCTGAAAATCAAATGGGGTATGGTGCCGCCATACAGACCAAGCATGGCCAACGAGGCCCGCGAAGCGGGCTGAATTTATAACATTATAATTACTCTCCATTCATAATTTCCGGCCTGGTACTTTCCGTTCATGAGAGAGAAAATGAACCTGATGACGAAATAGAAGAGATTATATTAGGGTGATTCATAATGATTTTCAATCGCTCTTTCTGAGACACTGGTGACCAAAAATTTTTACAGGATCAGCGATTAGTTTGGACAATTTTGGAACCCATCAACCATGTTTGAAGATCAGGATGGTTTTACGTAACCGGTGACAGACAAGTCAGGCTTTTTTGCGGTCTACGTGCACTAGGGCTAGAATAACCTATTTTGGGGATATTTGAGGAAAATCAAGTTCATCCGATTTTCACCCTTGATTTTGTGGGCTATAGTAGTTGGAATTGTAGGAAACGAGCACAGGCAATGACGTCACAGGTGATGACGTCACTGTTGTGACGTCATCCCCTGTAACGCCCCTACTACACTTCGAATAATTACATAATTATGTTTAATTATGCATAATTATGTAATTATCCAATTTATGCAAAATTCGCATATTTTCCCCCCTCCTCAGG
Source organism: Hormiphora californensis (assembly GCA_020137815.1). Taxonomy (NCBI): domain Eukaryota; kingdom Metazoa; phylum Ctenophora; class Tentaculata; order Cydippida; family Pleurobrachiidae; genus Hormiphora; species Hormiphora californensis. Next base: position 6,101,535 of record CM035352.1, read on the forward strand.
TGTACCATACTAACACCGTGCTAGCACCGTACTAGCAATATGCAATGTAATGTATGTACCCTACTAGTACCCTACTGTACCCTACTAGTATCCAACAGTACCCAACTGTACCCTACTAGTATCATACAGTACCCTACTAGTACCCTACTAGTACCCTACAATACCACATAAGGAAATAAAAAAAAACACTTGATTTTTTTAATTTGTATAAACCAATATTTAAATATTATATTATACATTAAACTAATATAATGGAATTATGACGACTGTCTTTATTTTGCCATCCCATAACTGACACCGGTTTTCCAGTTTTAACAGCTTTATCACAAAAGAATGCCATTGTCTCCGTCTCATTTCGAATGGTAATTCTAAACTTGTCGAACCGTGGGAGGACTCTGATAACATCCCACTCGCCTGAAAATATTAAATAAGTTGAAAAAAATCATTTCTTTGTAAATATTCCAAGTAAATTTCCTACAAACCTAGTTTGAAAGTGTATGACCTACCATCTATTCGCTTGAAGGGTGTCGGTGAGGGACACACACAACATTCATCCTCTGCAATAAATCGCCCACAGTTTTTGCAGCTGGAGAAGTCAGCTTTAGCAAGATTCCGAATCGCCCAAAAAGTGTTCGTAAATTCCACGTAATCGAAACTAACTCGATCTCCAACTTGGGGCACATAACTTGCCTCTGGAAAAACTCGAAATTTGAAAACTTTTAACCAGAATCCTATCTCCGAGTAGCCAGTAACCAACCATCCACCATATCTATCACCCACGGGTTGAGGAGAGATGCTTTTGACGACCGCAAACATAACGACAAGATTGGAAATGAATTGAAATTGTGCGTTGGCTATGATATACTTGAACACGATGCTCGTTCACGCTAAATTTTAAACACCTTCATTTCCGATTGACGTCTTTTTTTCACATCTAAGGTGTTGTTTGATCCATATCGTTTTCTATTGTTTTCTATTGTTATCTATTGTAATCTATTGTCTTCTATTGTTAAAACATAGAAAATAGATACGCTGATCCAGGATGCTGAAAGCACACCTGTTGACTTATCTGCACCGCTATTTAGATCAACTCAAAATCAAATTTTCGTTACAATTTGCAATTCCCAATGCGTTCGTGTGTCCACTGTGAAGGACAATTCTCTGACTATGATACACTTCGAGACCATCAAGCCCAATGTACTGCCAATGGGCAGTTTTGCCCGAGTTGTCTGCAAATTATTGATCTTACTGGAGAATCGCTTGTTCAACATTTCATGGGATGCTGTCGTTCAAGGTTTGTTTTAAATATCCATTACCCTATCATATCTCTCTCTCTCTCCCTCTCTCTCTCTCTCTCTTTCTCTCTCTCTCTCTCTCTCTCTCTCTCTCTCTCTCTCTCTCTCTCAGCCAGTTTATCAATTTATTTTCTACTATAGATTCGAGTGCAACGAATGCCACTGTCAATTCACCACGGGGAGAGCAAGATCTGCACACCACTGTTCAAAAAGGCGAAGAGTTGAAGAAACAACAACACGCTCTTGCCATGGGTTTTCTACAATCATCATAACCACTGATCAGAACGATGTTGGCGTAATTGAAGCTCTATCATCAGAACAAGCAAGAATTGTCGACATTCTTAAGTAAGTACGACCACCTTACCACTTCCCCCCCCCCCATTAATTTGTAACATAGCTTCCTGTTTCAACTGAGCGAGTCTTACACCCATCTAACACGCTATCCCTCAGTACACAAAGGGATTCATCGTATGGCTTCAAGTTCTATCTAATTTTATCACTTACCCTTAAAAAAGGGGTGGCGGAAGATATAGACCATACACTACGCTTCTTTTCTTCAACCCCAACACCTGTTTTGGAAGGAACACACATCTCGCTAAGCTCGCACTTGAAAGATATAGAAAAAAAGGTTGATGAGTATGTACGGAAGGGGTCTGGATGGATTATCGAAGGAGTAAAAGAAATTGCAATTAATATATCTCCATATCAACCGTTATATAACGCCGGATCGTTCATTCCACTGCCCAAAGCTATTGCACGGAAAAGTTCTCTCATAAACATTCAAAATAAAGATGAGCTGTAAGTGATATACCCCCCTCTATCCCACCTCTTCAATCTGCAAATCTATTGTTAAGCTTTGAATAACACACTCAAATCCACCAGGTGTTTGGCATGGTGCTTAGCTGCGTTCCGTTGCATATCTTCAAAGACAGAGGAAGAAGTGAAACAGTTTAAAAACAAGCAGTTGACGTCCAAGTACATGGATGAGATGCAGAATGTGGACACTTCCGGAATAAGTTGGCCCATCAGCTCACATCAGATAGCTAAATTCGCTATCCAAAATGGGTAAGGACTATGCGGGGTTATAATTGCTATCTCCTTCTCTCTAATTCGAGTGAAAGTTCTACCCCCCCCTCCAACACATAACCTATTACAGAGTGAGAATTAACGTTATTGGTTATGACGAGGGCAAGCAAATATTCTATCCTTTTTCAATGACGAAGAATGAGGGACCAATTATGACAGTTTTGCAGATAAGCAAAGAGGAACGTACACACTATGTCCTTGTTACGAAACTCAATGCCCTTCTACGCCCATCATCCAGTCATAAATCAGTTTTCTACTGCCCAAGGTACTAGCTAGTTAACAAATTATGTGTTAATATACATGTTTATTTTAACTTTAGAGAGACACCCATCAAATCATTACAGCTGTTTTTCACACTTCTGGGAGGAACGACTCATGACACAGCATTTAGCGAGGTGTGAGAACCATGACCCGGCACGTATGGAATTCCCGGAAAAGGACTTTATTGCATTCGATAACTATCAAAAGATGGTTGAAATTCCTGCTTATATTGTGGCAGGTATAATTATGAATATTCCGACTCTGTTCCCTACTTTGTTCCTACTAAACCTCCTCCCTTAAATATATACCGAAACTAATTTGTAAATCTTGTCAATCTTGTTAATCTTGTAAAACCCATCCTCCTAGACTTCGAAAGCCTAATTATGGGACCTGACCGAGAGCACAAACCCTGCGGATACGCATATCAGCTGGTATCCAACATCGATGGGTTTAAAGGCAGGGAGGTACAAACTTATCGAGGTGATGGGCGAGTGGACGTTATAGAACACTTTCTAGCCGCAATCGAGGAGGAATACCAAGAAGTGAGAACCTTGTTTGAGGCTGACGAGGAGATAATTATGACAGCTGAAGACGAGCAGGCGTTTCAGGAAGCAAATGAATGCTGGCTTTGTGAAAAGGAACTGTATGCCTACCGTGTACGAGATCATTGTCACATGACCGGTAAATTTCTCGGAGCGGCACATAACCATTGCAACTTAAGAAGGAAGAAGCTGAAGCTGGAGCGACTCCCAGTGATATTTCACAACTTTAAGGTAGGTTGCAAAATGAATGTTTAGGTTGCAACTCTCTCAGATTATGATACATTGGTAGTGCTTGTGTATACAACATCTGTTGCAACTTAATGCATCAATCACCACTACCTTAGGGTTACGACTCGCACCTCTTAATTCGAAAACTTGGTGAGGCAGAAGAAGATCCCAGCAAAATATTTATAATTGGAAGTATGGAAAGTTTCAAATCGATATCCACATCAAAGGTGTAGGGTGAGATTAGACTCTATCGTTTCGCAGAGAGAGAGAGAAGAGAGAGAGAGAGAGAGAGAGAGAGAGAGGAGAGAGAGAGAGAGAGAGATGAGAGAGAGAGAGAGAGAGAGAGAGAGAGAGAGAGAGAGAGAGAGAGAGAGAGAGAGAGAGAAGAGAGAGAGATAGAGAGAGGAGAGAGAGAGAGAGAGAGAGAGAGAGAGAGAGAGAGAGAGAGAGAGGAGAGAGCGAGAGAGCGATACGAGAGTAGAGAGAGAGCGAGAGAGAGAGAGAGAGAGAGAGCTAGAGAGAGAGAGAGAGAGATGATAGAGAGCTAGAGAGCGAGATCTCTATCGCGCTACTCTCTCTCTCTCTCTCTCTCTCCTCTCTCTCTCTCTCTCTCTCTCTCTCTCTCTCTCTCTCTCTCTCTCTCTCTCTCTCTCTCTCTCTCTCTCTCTCTCTCTCTCTCTCTCTCTCTCAGCTATTATATATTTTCAGGTTCATTGATAGTAATCAACACTTAACAGCGTCGTTGGATAACTTGATTAAAAATCTTAAAACGAAGGGCAAAGATAGCTTTCGCTACACTAGAGCTTTCGCCGGATCAGATGAGAAGTTGGATCTCCTAACTAGAAAGGGCTTATATCCATATCGTTATATGGATAAGTTCTCAAAATTCTCAGAAGGTAAAAAATTATATAAACCTAACTCACATCTCTATTATCTCTCTCTCTCAGCTATATAGCTCATTCTACCTCACCCCCCCCCCCATCAGGACTCCCACCAAAGGAGGAATTTTACAATGATCTAACGGAAAAAGAGTTGAGCAACGAAGACTATGATTTTGTTCGACAAACGATGGATGAATTCGAATTGAAAACACTTGGAGACTTGCACGACCAGTAAGTTTTATACTCCATCTCTAGTACATTATTATCTCGAACATTTTAATCTCAATTTTTCACAATGCCTTCAACGTTATTGCAGCTACGTTGCATCGGACGTTACCCTACTAGCCGACGTGTTTGAAAGTTATAAGACACTCTGTCTAGAACATCTTACACTGGATCCCTTGCACTATCTAAGCTTACCAGCCCTTACATATGATGCTGCTTTAAAGCATACCAAAGTTGAGCTGCAAATCATTAAGGACCCGGATATGCACCTGTTTATTGAGTCTGGTATAAGAGGTATGTAGTGCACAAACTGAAAGCAGTTGTTAAGAGAGGAGGGGGGTCAGGGTGGGGGGGGGGGGGGTGAATCAATTCTAACTTTATTCTCTATAGGTGGTGTTAGCGTCATTTCACACCGACATGCTCGTGCTAATAATCCTTTGCTTGATGATTATAATCCCGAGGAACCAGAGACATACCTCTGGTATATAGACGCAAATGTAAATATTTCCCTCTCTCTCTCTCCTTCTGACTGTCTCTATCTGTCTATAGCTCTTCTTCCCTTTCGCTTAATTCTTATAATTTATTTATTTTCAGAATTTGTATGGTTGGAGTATGTGTCAGAGTCTACCAGTTGATGGATTTGAGTGGGTGGATACAACAGGTTGGGACCACAACACAATACAAGACAAAGAGCTCGAGGAGGGGAAAGGACTTATCTTGGAAGTGGACTTGCACTTTCCAAAGGAGCTGCATGATAAGTTTTCGGACTACCCCCTCGCTCCAACACATACTAAAATCACTGAAGATATTATTTCTCCGTTCTCCAAGTATGATCATACAAAATCAATAGTTCCGTTAATGTTTAGATCTACACCTGTCACACCTGCATAACTTACATATATTTACAGAGCAGCCAAGGTAAAAGGAACGTGCAGTGATGGCGTTAAACTGGCTCCAACCCTCTTTGATCGTAAAAACTATGTAGTGCATATACGGAACCTTAAGTTCTACCTAGAAGAGGGAGCAGTCATCACAAGTGTACATCGTGCGGTGACTTTCAACGAAAGCTGTTGGCTTGCCTCTTACATCAACTCTAATACGGAACAACGGAAGAAAGCACGTGATGATCTTGAGAAAGCATTTTGGAAATTACTCAATAACGCTCTTTTTGGTAAATCAAATTACTGACCCTCCATTCCAATACCCGCCAACTTTAAATATCTCTACGTCTCTAATATCTATCTGGCTGGCTCTGTATATTATCTCTGCGTATTACATACCCTTCTAAATTTATCTTCCATGGCAGGTAAAACAATAGAAAGTGTCAGGAAACGTAACAACATAATTCTTGTGAACAACGAAGCATCAGCCATACGCATTGCCTCCAAGCCAGAGTACAAACGATTCAAAATCCTCTCAGATACTCTTGTTGCAGTTGAAACTCGAAAAACACAAATTGTTTTCGACAAGCCAATTTATGTAAGTTCCTGTCTGTCTGTCTGTCTGTCTGTTTGTCTGTCTGTCTGTCTGTCTGTCTGTCTGTCTGTCTGTCTGTCTGTCTGTCTGTCTGTCTGTCTGTCTGTCTGTCTGTCTGTCTGTCTGTCTGTCTGTCTGTCTGTCTGTCTGTCTGTCTGTCTGTCTGTCTGTCTGTCTGTCTGTCTGTCTGTCTGTCTGTCTGTCTGTCTGTCTGTCTGTCTGTCTGTCTGTCTGTCTGTCTGTCTGTCTGTCTGTCTGTCTGTCTCTCTCCCTCTCTTCCGGGATATTCTCTCACACCTTCTTTCTTTCTTTTTTTCAGATTGGTTTCACTGTACTTGATTTAAGTAAGCTGCTGATGATGGATTTCCACTATCGCGTGATGACGAAACATTTCAACTCTCTCCTGTGCTTCACCGATACAGATTCCTTTTTGTATAAACTACACACAAAAGATCTGTATGGTACCCAAATCCCACTCCTAAGGAAGCATATGGATCTATCTAATTACCCCTCGGATCACCCACTTTTCTCTACCGATAACAAGGCCATAATAGGTCTTTTTAAGGATGAGACTGAAGGGAAGCCCATCGAGAGTTTCATTGGATTGAGGAGTAAAATGTATTCCGTGATGGTGCAGAAAGGGAAGAGGAAAATGGCTGCTGCCGGTGTACCAAGATGCATCGCGGCTAGAGACCTTACACATCACCGATTCCTGGAAGCACTCAACTCCACCGGACCTTACGAGTTTAACATCAAGCAGACAGGAATTCGGTCCAAAACCCACACCCTGTACACTATCACCTCAACGAAACGTGCACTGTCCCGTTATGATGACAAGCGTTGGATTTTAGATGATGGAGTAACCACAAGACCGCTTGGCCACTTTAAGAACAATTAATAAGCATTTTTTATGTTTCGAATAATTTTATATTTCATTTACAATATCAGTCTTATTCATTGTTAAATCAATATCATCCAGTACACGGCTCAAAATGTCCTTCTTTACACGTCTCCGTTTGGCTGGCTTAGTCTTTGGCATGCTTTTGTCATGATGTGCTAAATAATAACTCCCAAAATAAATTGAGGAAGGAGTAGCAGATGCTAGAAAACTTGATATGTATGTCATCTTTCCCTCTTTTCCATCTTCCCCCTTCAGCAGAATTCCAGGGTTTGACATTATCTCATCACGTGCTCCTACGAAATACATGTTAAACTTGTCAAGTAGTGACTGCTGTTCACATTGGTGGAGTAAGGGGCAGGTGAAGTGGTGACCGGGACAATCCTTTCGGGCAGCTTCAATTATCTTGCTTGTCAACAAAGAAACTGTTCGTGCTAGAATTATTTCCAGTTGGGCGCTTGTCATGGTTACTGGCTAGAAATATGATAAATTAGTTATTGACGGAGGGGGGGGGGTTGGAGGGCGTGGGAATAAACACTACAATATAACAGTTTAATGAGATTTCAAATATTCTATCATCAATTTCAGCTTTTCTTGGCTGCAATATCGAGCCCTGTGAGGGTAAGAGCATGCTGACCATCCAATAAGTTGTTTTGCCTCCACACGTCCAGCCAGATCAACAATCCTTTGTGTTGGTAGAATAGCAGAGAGGTAATCGTAGGCAATATGTCCATAAGTGTAAACAACTTCTTGCTCGCTCGCCTTTATCAGTCTGATGAGATCCAATTCGGTGATAGAATCAGCTCCAAAGTCTCGCGGGTTAACAACTCCTAGCTTTGAAACACTAAAGCGACGTTGTTCTGTAGGAAGATACGGTTGATGAATTTAGTGTGTAAAGACATCAAGTAATGCTGCACCGTTTGCTGTTACAGCTGCGGCTTCTAACGGGTAGAAGGTACCATTGAACACACCGTCTAGACAAATAACAGTGAAACGCATAGTTTAAAGGTAAACGAGAAATGAAGACTATAACTAACAAACATGACTCACACAAATAAATCACGTGACTAAATGCTTAATGCTGATTAGTTGTATTTAAAAAGTTTATTGTGTCAGATATCACGTTAAAAATGTGTGAAAAAACTTCTCTGTTCTCGTTAATAGTGGATTTAACTCTCTCCAAGGATACATTCTCCAACCTACTAATTAAATCTCGATCAGCGTCAGTTAACAAATTCCTTTGTGCAACTACAATTGGTATGACACCATATCGCATACCAATAAACAGCTTTTGCAAGGATACAAGCAATCTTTTCGAGCGCAAAACAAGGTCAAATTTATTCTGTCTAATTAACTCCTTGATTTTGAGAAAGTCCTTAATGCTGGCACTGTTAATGATAGCACTGGAAAACTTGTTAAATGTAGGATCGTTAAACTTGGTTTCAAATTCTTCTCTCTGTTTTTGTAATAATTCAACTGTCTCTTGGTATCGGGATAGGTTTTCTTTACACTCTTTGAGCTTGTTTGTATATCGACGTTCAAACACACGAGCATTCTTTTCGCTACGAGTTAGTTTAGTGGTGAGTTGGCGGATCCGTGCCTTATAATAACGCAATCGGCTATTAGTGTAATGGGGAGGAGTTCCTCTTCGTCTGTTGGACGGTTCTGGAGATCCAGCCAAATTTCTTTTCCTGTGTCGTGGGTAAGGTACATCTGGCGAAGAAATTTCTTCACTATTTGACTCGTCAACTTCTACACTGCGCTGTCTAGAGGGTGGGGTAAGTGATCTGCTCCTCCTCCTACCACGTGGTGGAGGTGAGTCATCAGAGTCATCTGGCAAAGGAACATCATCCCCACCTACTCTACGTCTGTTAGCCGGACCTGGTGGTTCAGACGTTCTTCTTTTTCTACCTCTTTTAGACGGGTCTCTCCAAGAGCTGGGCCGTTTATCAATACGTTCATCTCCCCAATTTTCCTCTCGCTTTCTTTTGGGCGGAAATTCATTTTGTACTGGTTGAATTGCTACAACAGGTGTGTGATGTTGTGCTCTGTGTTGAAACAGCTCAACAGTGGTTTCGAACTCCTGTTCACACTCGTTGCAAGTTGGCATGGCTATAAATAAGCTTGGAAATTATAATTTCTCTATTTATACCATAATACCATGGTGATAGCGGAATTGTACACTGATCCCAACCTCTATGGTGCGTTTGCAGGACGAGAAACGTTTTATAGAGCTCTTAAAGAACGTAATCCTGCTATTACACGTGGTAAAGTTAATAAGGCTCTTCGTGCATCCGATGTTTACACACTACATAAGCCAGTGCAAAAACCACGCAAATACCGGCGAGTGTATACAAAAGGGATTAATTACCTGTTTCAGATCGATTTATGCGACATGTCTAAGCATGTTAAGGATAACAACGGCTACAAATGGGTCATTACATGCATCGATACCTTCTCAAAAAAGTTGTGGGCGTTTAAAATAAAGGATAAAACAGGTGCAAGTGTATTGAAAGCATTGAAACCGTTAATTGAAAAGGAGAGACCTGTTAAAATTGAGACTGACGGAGGTGGAGAGTTTAAAAATAAAGGTTTTCAAGCGCTACTCGCCAAGCATAAAATAACCACTTATACAATTAACTCACCCCGGAAATGCTCCATTGTTGAGAGGGTGAACCGATCGCTTAAACAGAGAATGTATAAAGCTTTCACCTCTCGAGGTTCACACCGTTGGATTGACATTCTGGATAAGTTGGTTCTGGCATACAACCGATCATTTCATCGAGCTATAAAAATGTCACCGCTCGAGGTTACAAAAAATAATGAGGCTGCTGTGCGTGCAACATTGTTTCCTAAACTAACCCCTCCCCTACCACCCAAACTAAAAGTAGGTGATACTGTGCGTGTAACTGCTAAAAAATCTACTTTCCAGAAGGGATACGAACAGGGTTGGAGCCACGAGATTTTCACAGTCTCAAGTATAAAAGCTACTACACCTGTAACCTTCTCAATCAAAAACATCGGTGGTCAAGTTATTCCAAGATCATTCTATTCATCTGAAATACAGCTGGTGGACAAGTCTAACAACATTTGGCGTGTTGACAGAGTGATAAAGAAGAGGAAATACCGTAACAAGGTACAATATCTGGTGAAGTGGAAAGGGTATCAAGATATATTCAATTCGTGGGTCGACCACAAGGATCTTTTTTCACTTGGATAATATGCCTATTAAATTCCTAGCTAATCACAACACTATAGTGTTTGGACAAACAGGAGCTGGCAAGACACAATTCATTTTACGAGTCATTAAGGAACGATTAATTGAGCCTTTTCCTAAAAATATATTCTATATGTACGGTGTGCATCAAAGCTTTATGATGCAATATCCAAACATTAAGTTTATACATGGCCTTAACTTCGAGGAAATGGATACTTCGGAGCCTAGTGTGCTAATTATTGATGATTTGATACTGGATACGAACAAGGAAGTAGCTTCCGCTTTCATCATGGGTAGTCATCATCGGCAGATAAGCTTATTTTTTATCACCCAAAACCTCTTTCCAAATTGTGACACCTTCCGTCTCATGAGTGCAAATGCTCACTACTATGTTCTGTTCCACAACCAGAGAAACTTTAGACAGGTGCATACACTAGCCCGACAAATATTTGTAGGTCGGGATGTTCATCGCATAACAGCAGCATATAAGAGGGCTTCTGATAAACCACGGGGCTTCATTCTCCTTAGCTTCTCACCGCTGCTACCTAAAGAGCTAACTGTCATCACGGACTATTGGGAACCATGGATCTCCGTCTATCTCTAAAACAACATCGGTATATTTTACAAACTCTAGTCAAGAAATCTCCTAAAATGCGTACAGTTATGATACAAAATGCGCCTACACAGCTAGTATCTTTCTTCAAAGCTCTCTCCAAACATGCTTCAAGGGAGCACAAATACAAGAGATTTCTATCGCTTTTCAAAAAGTTGAAAGGAGCTCCTTCATCCCGTATAAAAGCTTTAATGACTACTAGTAAGGGCATTTCGTTTCTTAAATCAGTGCTACGCAATGAGTCGCTATTTGCTCCTTCCAGCTGATAAAGGAGATGCTAGAGAACTAAAACTACCCGCCAACCTTGTTGTAGCTCCAACAAATAATAATGTGAACTTGTTACGCTCTCTGCTTGCATCATTTGAAAAGGCAGGAATTAGCAAGAATGAGTCGGGAAACCTGTGTTACAATGATACTGAAACGAGCGTGGACTATGACAAGTTTGTAAGTGATTGTACAAACTTATGTTTTCATAGCGAACTGAATGATGTTTATGATATTTTGCGTGTCAATGGTTTTATGTTTTAAAACTAAAAGTCGTGTTTTATTGAATTGATTGAACTAAATTACGAACAATATAATCATTACGGTAAATATTAGTATAGATAGATAAAAAGTCTCTCACACTCATACCACTTAACATTGCATATACAAAATGGCAGCAAAAATATCCACAGCTCGTAGTACCAGGTAGTTGAACTCCTCTTCTCACATGTTTGCAAGACTAATTGTAACGCTTTGCTAGAACGTAAAAATTTATCGGTAGTGTGTGGTGGCTAGGAGATCTTCCAAAAGAATCGAAAAACACTGCGTGTCCATTGTTAATAAACCAAGCACACCAGTGTTCGCCAGGTTTGTCATGGGTATCGGTATTTAGGATAAATGCATATTTTTTTCTTCGGGAGCGGATTGGAGTGCAAGCAGGGAAAGTTCCAATGTAGGAGTTACGAGTGTATGGGTTCTGGAAAAGGAAACCATTTAGATCCGAAGTGTTCATTCTACAATATTCACTGTTCTGTCTCCATTAATAGTTATCAACCTATCATACAAGGCGTATACAATAAGCACGAGATCTTCGGTTGCATTAGAACCAAGATCAATTTCCAAACGTGTACTGGCATCATATTGAGGGCTTATATAGCTGTGAGGTACAGTTCCTTCTCGATCAGGGGAGAGACTTAGTCCAACAATGAAATTTTGCTCAAAATTCTCACTGTTTACTAGACAACGTCCATGTAGGTCCATACCGAGACTTTTGTACAATTGATGCAAGTATGGTGCATAATCGTTATCATCGCCTGGTTCTAGAGCATCGACAAAATAGGGCTTACCGTCACAGTAGAACTGGAACTTTGTGAAGGGTATGAATGCAAAGGGATTGCTATTATGTGCTCCTTCAAAACTAGCGACAGACTGTACACAAAAGAATGCATGATGCGGTAGTTTTCCGGGGAAAATGTGATTTAAACGCAATACCTGACTGGCTTCAGGAATTGGTCTAATAATAAGTTCTGGTTTGCAAATGTGATAGGGAGCAGGTTCTTTTAACAAGCGTGACTCAATAAGTGAGAGAAAGGGCGAGGCTGGCCTGATAAACTTTGCTCTCAAGTGCACGCTGTTAAGATGGATCCTATACCCTTGCTGCTTTGACATAAGAAGAAAACCATCATTGTTTTTGCTTAGCGTAATCCTTAGTGGTAATCCAGTGGGAAGTGCTTTAGAACTATTTAATAAGGGACAGTGTAGCTTTCCAACAGTAGTAATCTGCTTGGATTTGCTAATCTTTTTTGCTCGTTCTTCTGCACCCTTATTCTTTATATTACTTCCGCTAAATATCATAGAATCATCACGTGTTTTGCCAGAGTCCATGACAAACATTTGAGTAGCTTTGAGGAAGTCATCGCGGTTAGGATCTGTGCTGAGAATACTGTTGAAGTAAGACTGATAGGCATAACTATTTCTCATACTTTGTGTCATGTCAACACGATCAGCAAGAACGATATCCACCAGCTCCCATAATGCATTTGAAAAATTATTGATAATCGAGACATTATCTACATCTGTTAACTCTGCATCTCCCTTCATTACTTTGAATTTTGTTTCAATGTCAATTTCCCACAACATTCCGGTTTGTTGAGGAGGGATATTAAACGTGATGGGGCCATTCAGTATGGAATTTGTCGGGTAAACTTTAACCAAATAGTTTTCTTCTATCGACACTCGCGTGCTAGGACGTTTCCAGAGCATGAGTTCGGAAGAAATCGCTTGTCCAAGTCCGGAAAATGTTTTCATAGTTTTGCTCTGCGTGGAAGTGAACTTTGTTTCCGACGTTTTCTTGGTTTAGGTTGTACGTAGGAGTTGATTAAGTTTTCTGCTCCAGCTGCGGCTGCTCGTTTTAGTCCTGTCTGTAAATGAGGAACTGCAGCTTTACCCATGCCCTTTATAGCCGATCCAAGTATAGGTAGTGCACCGCGGAATAATGACGCAAGAAAGCTACCAATTCCTTCTCCGTTTTGTGTGTAAACATAATAACCATCTGAATCAAAACCAGATCCATGCTGGTTAATAATGCGAGAATATGCTGCAAGATTCTTGTAGTTTACTGATTCCATTACAATTGTGAAATGAGTTGGGTTTAAAGTTGTTTAGATCTATTTATAGTGTAGAGGACGCATTTCCAAAGTAACAACTGTGTCAAAGCTGTTGGAGAATGGTACAAATTTCCCATTGAAGTCCAAAATCGACAGAGAGATATCGCTAAACTCTCGAATTTCTACAGGAACATAAGTTGGGTTCCTAAACTCAAAAAATGCATACCCAGGTTGATAGTCGAAGGGACACATGCATAATATTCTTGATTTTTTGCCGTTGATGAAACTGTTTTCAACAATGTTGAGGTACAGACAGCCCATAATTTGGCGGTTAACGATCTTACCATCGGTATTTTGAACCATCCAAACTCCTTCCTCTTCCTCAGCGCCAAGAAACGTCAAGAGTGAGGATGGGACAATAGTAGCATAGTCAGGAGCTATAATTCTTGTCACTTTATTGTTAGTTTCAAGTTTTAAACGTCCACTAAACTCTCTCTTTGTGAAATAGGAATTTACAGCCTCCAATAAAGCTTTCAACACGTCTGATCGAGTATCATAATGAGCAGCAGAAACAGTGATTGTATGAGTTCCACCAAATAATACACCGTCATACTTTCCCTCTTTTTTTGCCTTAATCATAGCAGTAACATCAAAATATATCTTTATGACATTGTTCTTTGCATTTACATTCTGCAATTCTCCATATGCAATCGACTTGACAGCTATACCCATTTTTTCTCCTAATTTTACGGGATCCAATGACATGGAAAGTTTGGCGGGATTTGCATGAAGCCCACCAGCAATAACAAAGTTACGAAACATGATTATGATTGAAATATGTGCTTTTTCTTTTATATACGACCCGACAATCACGATTTTTTTTAGTAATTGAATAAAGGAAAGAAAATAATGAACATAACAAGAACTTTCATGTACAGTCGCTCATGTTCTTTGTAAAAGTTGACAAGTCTAAAAGTAATGAGATATAATTCTGCTAGAGTCCTACAACTAGAAAAATATTGAATACAGTCGCTTCTCACTCCAGAAAGAGTATCTCTTTTAATGAGACAGTGGTTATTCTGCGAAGATTGCATATGGATGAGCGTTTCGTTCTTTAGCCGTATAAACTCGTGCTCGAATGTACGATCGATATCACAATCTTTAATTCTGGCAACTTTTAAGGTCCTTGCTGCGATATAGTATGGTAGAGCATCCATGTATTAAACCCTAGTTTCAGTCGGAACAGAACTATAATTGAAAAGGTTTCGTAACTCTTGTCTTCTCAGCAAAAGAGGTGCTAGTAACGGGAAAATAATAAGAAGGTAAAACAAGTACAGCATAGAAGTTTGTTTCTCTTTATATACTGATACATGAGACTCAAAATGTGAATTTGAAATCAATGCATTGAAACCGCAGAATATGGTTATGTTCAACGGTTTTTCTGCCCTCGCATACTCTCCTTCACTCATAACTAATTCCATCATAGTCCCGTTTACAGTACGATCGTGCCAATTAAAAACAAAGCTATGATTTAACGGAGAAGAGTATAGTTCAGAACCAAATAATCCTCCTTCCAACAACTGTAGTACATGCGTTGATTCGTTGAGATAAAGGTAGCCATACGTTTCATTTTCTCCTCCAATCAGCATGTAGTTTTCACAGAGCTCTGAGTTGAATACAATGGAGAAGTTTAAAAGTGCAACATGAGCAAAGCTGATCATCATGAAATGAGACGGTAGAATAAAAAACTCATGTCTATTCACTTTTCGCGTTGCTTACAGGTTTCTATAGCTCAACATATTTTGTTTGCCAATGAGTTGATAACGTTAGCATAAGGTAATGGTGTCTTTGACATCTTTTCAGCAACGTACAGCTATAGCAAAAGACCCTAGGTTTCTTTGACCTATTGGAATAAAACGATAACAAGGCGAAAGAGGACATATTAGATCAATATTTGTGAAAAAATGGTTGGTTAAATTGTTTCACGTGTTTATTAACGCGTTGCCATTTAACCAACATAACGCTTTGTTTTCTCATTTCCAGTTTTTTTATTTTCTGTTGTGCGTCGCCAGTTGTTTTTTTTGCAGCTCATGATCCCAAAGAGATAGCACCTCGATTACACACGCATTATATGGGCTACCTTTGCGCTTGCCAGCGCAGTGATGTATTGTATAGAATATTTAGCATAACTGTATGGTACTGTATGGTACTGTAGGGTACTAGTAGGGTACTGTTGGGTATTAGTAGGGTACTGTAGGGTACTAGTAGGGTACTAGTATGGTACTGCAGGTTACTAGTATGGTACTGTAGGGTACTAGTAGGGTACTAGTAGGGTACTAGTATGGTACTGCAGGGTACTAGTAGGGTACATACATTACATTGCATATTGCTAGTACGGTGCTAGCACGGTGTTAGTATGGTACACCTGAGGAGGGGGAAAATATGCGAATTTTGCATAAATTGGATAATAATAAAGGGTTTTTAGTATACCGCTCAGTCCAGACAGGGCTGGATCATTGACATGAGTCCAACACTGCCCAGATTCAGAGCGGTACACCAAGGTTGCTAATATCCTGACTCACTTAGAACAAAATAGACACATCTACTGATTATATACTCCAAAAATTGAAAAAAGCCTAAGGAAAAACGGGACACATAAACTTCTGGAAAACAACTTGTTAGCTGAAATTAAATAACAGACTATAAATCGAGATAAAGAAACAAAGCCAGTAGCCCTCATGCTACAAACAAAAGTCAGCCCAACTGCATCAGCAGCCCCCCTGCTATAATAGCCCTAGGAAGGGAAATAGTAAGGAATTGCTATGCTAGAATTGCCTGCTCGACACGGGAAAGGGGAAGGATAGGACACCTCCGATTACAACTCTGAAGCAGATCCGAATGCCTCCTGAAACAACCTTGTCTTTAGTCTTGTGTAATTACATAATTATGCATAATTAAACATAATTATGTAATTATTCGAAGTGTAGTAGGGGCGTTACAGGGGATGACGTCACAACAGTGACGTCATCCCCTGTGACGTCATTGCCTGTGCTCGTTTCCTACAATTCCAACTACTGGCTATTTCTAGAATTCAGTCAAAAAGCCCTTTTTTCACTTTGAATTACTGTGGCTCGGGACCTAGTCGGTCTTTTATCAAGATTTAGCGCTCAAAATATGAATTAAACCATGCTCTATATGACCCTGAAGTTATTTGGTGGTTTTGGGTATCTTAGAAGGTCTAAAATTGAAGTTGAAAAAAGTCGTGCAAATACGAGCAAATTTTTCTGGCTTTTGGGGCCATATTTCGAGCAATTATTAGCCTCCTACTCCACTCCCGCAACTTTTTCGGCTCAAAATTGGTTGTTTGCGATGACAACAGCTAATAGAATGAACTACTTCATGAGCAAAATAGGTCGTTTTCCAAAATTGTTGCTTGCATTTTGACGATTTTTTGGAAAGTGAGACGGTAGTATGGTCAAACACTAGAAAATGGGGTGTAGCCTTGGGGAAAAGTTCGTCAGATCTTTACCAAGGATGTTAGGATACCAAAATTGTGTCAGGAACTAGGTACTATAAAAATTTTATTGCCCCGATGAACATGAAGCAACTAAATCGCAATTGAAAATCATTATGAATCACTCTAATATATTCTAGATCTGGTTAATAAAGCTGGTTATAAATTATGGCGGCAGGGTGGTGTAGTGGCCAGTACACTCGCCTTCCATGCATTAGGTCCAGGGTTCGATCCTGGTCTAGCGCATGTCGTCTAGTCCACCAAGCTATGATTGGTAGGGGCTCTCTTGAGAGACCCGAAAGCAACACGAGTGTGTATGTTGTGGGGTGGCGCCTGGCTACGCTGCAGAGTAAATCTGTACCGGAAGGACCGTGGCTGAACGTTATTGAAAGGGATATCAGCACCCCCGGCACTGGAATTATCTTAGCCGTCCTGCTTTGCTTTGTTATAAATTCCCTGGAAGTGAAAACATGCATGTGGGTTGGTGGACTACGTTGCCCGTTTGGTGAGTCCAGAGGGTCAACTGCATCGTCAGGACTCAGGGTGGTACCGGCCGTACCCCGTGATCGTGTTTTCATTGACAATTGACAGTGCAGGCGTCTCTATTAGAGACGCCTACATTAGATCATTAGAGACTCTCTAATTATCATAATTTCCACAGTTGCCAATATAAAACAACAGTGGTTTATCTATTCTTTTGTTAGCTGATACCTATTGGCAATACGTCCTATATTGTCAGACACTGACTGTACATCGCGCAACCTCGATGCACAGTCAGACCCCAAACACAGCTTTAGAACGCGCAAAGATCAACACGCGGCGCGGTTTACACATTTTCAACACTTGTTCTTGTAAAAAAAGCTTCGCGCGACTTTCCCACGGTGCGTGGGAAAAGTGAGAGACGCATTTAGGCTAACGAGAGAGAAGAGTAGGCGCACGATAGCACTTGCTTTGCGCGTCGCGACTCAGAAACAAGTAGACTCTTTGGGGTAAGACCGTCCTCGCTACGCGAGGCCGCTACGCGGCCTCACGTAGCCGC
This sequence comes from Hormiphora californensis, assembly GCA_020137815.1. Taxonomy (NCBI): domain Eukaryota; kingdom Metazoa; phylum Ctenophora; class Tentaculata; order Cydippida; family Pleurobrachiidae; genus Hormiphora; species Hormiphora californensis. The sequence goes on from CM035352.1 coordinate 6,119,401, forward strand.
ACCGGGCCTTCGGCCCGGTGCGGAGAGGACGGTCTTATATGAGACAAGTCCTATACTGGCTATAGTTAATCACTATTAGTTATAGCTATTGCCTCTGAGTGGGCAGACGAATATCATGGAAATGTTTTATATTATTGCATCTCTACCACGTATGCTCGTGAGAAAAGTTTTTTCCTACCAGTAACATGCAGTTACGTACCCGTAGCTGCAGCAGCACCGCATACAACAAGCCCCCAGACGGCTTGGAAGCACTAACCGTGACGTCATTGATCACGTGTCCAACGCACTCTCTCTCTCACGTGGGTCATGAGGAACATATCATGTAGCGTATGTTGCATAACAAGCATCAAAACGAGTTGTATCCGTTATTATATGCATACAATATTGGTGTGTGTTAGTAAAGTTAGGCACGTACAACGAATCTGTGTCCCACAGTTGGCTCTCGGTGGGTTCTGTCAACCCTTTTGATATGTTTGAGACATTTCCCGTTGGTGTAATGTGATATATGCGAAAAAGACAGATCCCTCGATTTACGATCGATACGATTGCCCCAGTTCTAATACTATATAGTATATTACAATTTATAACTAAACGTTTAATCAAAACACCTGAACTAGATTGCTCATAATATATAAAAAGAAAGCCCAGAATGAGGGGGGCGTTCCTTATCGTCCTATTAATTGGGGAGACTCTATCGTTTTGTAAGTGTTTATAATATTTTACATTTTATTGGGAAATCAGATAGGAAATAGTAGTCCATGATTTTGATTTCTTTACTACAAGCGAAGTCCTAGTTACGAAAAATTGTTCAATATATCGCTTTGAAAGTATACATTGTTTACAATAAAAATGCTAGTGAAAAAGTGTAAAAGTATACTTGCGAGACTCAATGAATCAATGAATCAATGATTTTGTAATTTCAGCCCTGGACGGCTCTGGTACAGGAAACACCGATAGTGATATTGAATGTGGCAGCACCCAAGTTGCGGTTGATGGAGAATGCCGTGAGTTTAGTCTTTTTGTCTTTTTCTTGTTTCACATAATATAATTTGTCCCACTTTATTAGTAATCCAACAATATTGGTACTCTCACTTTATTAAAGTAATCCCAGTGCTTTCTAAGGTTTTATTTTCAGGAACATGTATTGAAGGCACATATATTGGATCGGATGATTGCTACGATTGCCCTATCGGCACCTACAGTATTATAGAGGGAGCCACGAGTTGTACCAGTTGTACCGGTGGCAATTCCACTATATCCACTGGATCTGATAGTGAGGATTACTGCGTCGGTTAGTACAACCCACCAGGGGGGAGGGGGTCCCCCACCTCGTCCCTCAGCTGTCATCAGCATTCCTCACAAGTCACAACTCTCTAAATTTGTTTGCCGTTCCAGTACCAAACATATAAACTTTAAACAGAGGTGTGCACGGTATACGCTTGGGATTACGCTACAACAACGCCGGTGGCCGGAACGAACGTTATAGCCGGTGCTTCGATAACCCATCTGTGTTCCGATGGAGCCGTCTACGAGGGGAGCAACTCTTACACGGAGACCTGCGATCCAAGCACCTTCGACGATTACACCAAATCGTGCCGAAGTGAGTAAAATTGTCCATTTTATCTTTATGTATCTAGCTGATGTGCTTTCATCAAAACGGTGCACCCTGAGAAACATATAATCTCCCTGATTAACTACACTTCCACCCTCAGCTGTGTCTGCGGAAGTTGACGACGTGAACGTGATACCGGGCGAGGATGTTACGTTTAGTTGTGTTATCCAAAGCACACAGGAACCTACATCCTGTGATTTGACAATTGGGTCAACAACTGCTACCGTCTCTCCCACGTGAGTTTATTTTGTGTGAGACAGAGAGAGAGAGAGAGAGAGAGAGACAGAGACAGAGACAGAGACAGAGACAGAGAGACAGAGAGACAGAGAGACAGAGAGACAGAGAGACAGAGAGACAGAGAGACAGAGAGACAGAGAGACAGAGAGACAGAGAGACAGAGACAGAGACAGACAGAGAGACAGAGAGACAGAGACAGAGACAGAGACAGAGACAGAGACAGAGACAGAGACAGAGACAGAGACAGAGACAGAGACAGAGACAGAGACAGAGACAGTACGCACACAGATATCCACAGTGAAAAAAATGACTATCTTTGATTGGACTGACATGATAGTACAGCTTCTGTTGGCTTTTAAAACGTTTTAAATAATGCTTATATCCCGAGTTGTTGTCCCCCTTACTCAACAAATCCCGAGATAATTTGAATTTATCAAATGAAACGGTTATTGACTGCGGCTCATGATGGATTTGAATATTAGTGGAGATTGTTTATAAACAATCTCGGGTTGTTTGAACATGATTATTTAAAAGGATTCTTTTTTCAAAGAGGTCCGTCCATACTCCATATGATAAATGATTGCGGAGAATGGATATATTGATTCACTAAAGAAAAATAAAAAACTGAGTATTAGGGGAAATCACATATTCGTGCACGGATTTTCAGCGGAGGGAAATCACACTGGTTGCAATGTAATTTGTGTCAATGCTCTGCAAGAATCCCGTGTGGCGGTCGTGCTCAGCAGGTTTTACCCCGAAATCCGAATTGTGTCAGAAAATTTCACACTTAGAGCGTTGTACGCGATTTCCAGCCAGCAGCAGTGTGATTTTACTCTGCTGGGATTCCGTGCATTTGGTGTGATTTCCCCTAACTAGATACATATAGATGGTCTAAGCGATACAGTTTCCCTGTCCAGCTATACAGGTCTGCCACAAATTATGCCACAAATTATGTTTTCACACCTCACAGGTATGTACCGGAAGACGGCGATGCCGATGCCTACTATCTTTGCTTTTCGGACGTTACTATAGCAACGTACAACAATGATTTCTCATGTGTCGTGAATTATACTGACGGTACAGCTGAGAATGTATATGAGGACATCAACACTCTCGGTAAGGGGCATACTAACCCATAATATGATTGGTTTTATAACTTTGTGATGTAATTTACTTTTCTCTTTAGAATTATCACATGCATAATATATGATATAAAATATAATATATACCAATATAGTTAGAACTCAGAGTCTAACAGACGAGGCATTGTTTAACGGGCCTTTTGTCTATAGCATAATCCATTATTCTTTTTTCAAGTAGAAAACATGCGAAACCGCAATCTCTTCTACGTCAATGTAGCTCCAAGATCATTCATAGACTCCGATCTAACAAAGTTTAACAAAGTTATATGAAGCAATTTAATATCTGTTAATATATGCCCCCCCCCCCCCCGTACTATGACCGCAACGTGACTATTATATATAACTAGAAAGCCCATTGAAGTCCTGCAACAGCCCCCCCCCCCCACCCGTCTCTATGCCCCCCCCCCCCCTCTTACTCTGAATAACATGTAGAATCAGTCAGGTGATAAAGATCCGTAGAATTGTAGCTGTGTAGAGAATCAACGGGGTACGTAGGTAGAAAGGCTTTGGCAATCATGGCAGTAGATCCCAAAACACCACAGGTTAACACACAACAAACAACCAACAACATGCACGTGCAGTATCCCCCCAAAACCTCCAATACCCCTCCCAAGCCACCTCCCAGGGCAACCCCCCACTATTTGCACGTGATGATAGGACATACTCATCACCACGCCACGCATTTGCTTAATTATAATAAGGACTAGAAAGCCCATTGTTAAGTCCTACAACAGCCCCCCCCCCCACCCGTCTTTATGTCTCTCCCCCCCCCCCTCTTACTGTTCGTCTCTCCATGTCGGGGTAAAGAATACGAAGGTTGGTAGTGGTAGAGCGCTGGTGATAAACATCAAGGGAAATACCGCTGAATAACATGTAGAATCAGGCGATAAAGATCCGTAGAATTGTAGCTGTGTAGAGAATCAACGGGGTACGTAGGTAGAAAGGCTTTGGCAATCATGGCGGTAGATCCCAAAACACCACGAAACACCACAGGAACACGCAACAAACAACAAACAACATGCACGTGCAGTATCCCCCCTCCAATACCCCTCCCAAGCCACCTCCTTGGCAACCCCCACCATTTGCACGTGGGATACTACATCACCCTCCTCACTACGACGTTCATTTGTACTTTATAATATAGATAGTCACGTTGCGGTCCTTCTAACCACGAAGAGGGCAGTCTTTTGTGAGACAAGCCTTATTGTATGTACTATAATAAAAAGAAGATAATAAAAGATAACCCATGCCAAAGAATGAGTAACTTCTGATATACCTACTCTAAACAGGGTATCCGGTATATCCATGATTCGTACCGATTACAACGTCCTTTATTGTTTCAGGTGTAAATATAACAGCGGATAATGTAGATGTGCAGACTTCCGAGCTATGGGTAAAGAAGGGCGATGCTTTTTCTTTTACCTGCTCCTATGTTGCAAAGATCGACTGCTCCGGGTGTACCGATGATGCACACTTTTTTCACGACGGAGATGCTATCGATGGTATGTAGTTTCCGAATTGGTAAAGTTCTAAGTGGTTTCGGCTGTGAGTTGGTAGATTGGCTCCAAAAAATGCTTAAAACTCCTGAAAAAATCCAAAAAAATAAGATAAAATAAAAGTTTTAGGTATATAATATGTATGACCGAATATATAATGACATATGATATTGTTTAGATGACTCTCTGGTGTTTGGGGATGAGGTGTTCTACTATACAGTATACACAATGAGTGAAGATGACGAGGGAGACTATTCCTGTGAGGTGTACGGCTCTGTCACCACTGATACCACTATAACTGTACACATGTTTGGTAAGTCACGACGTGTTGATATCAGCATACAATTTTTATATTTCTGTCCTTCAGTTTCTAACTTTAATCTTATCTTATTCCAAGTCGAAATAAGATAAGATTAAAGATAGAAATTGAAGGACAGAAATACTCCGCGGAATCATATTCCTCGAAAAGCTAAAACTTTCTATGCTTGTCAAGAGTCTATTCCGAGAGTCTATTCCGAGAATCAGTGTTAATATTATATTCTGACTAGGGTTGATCCATGAAGCAAGCATACAATTTTTATATTTCTGTCCTTGTTACCTCTGCAGAGTATTCTGCGGAGCTGTGGTAACAATAGCGTGATTTTTGCTATGGTTGCGAACATAATTATTCGTTAAATGGTATCAAGATTGACAATCAGATCGACAGATCGGTTTGGCGCCGCCAAACAGTCGATCATGAGAGAGAACTATAATAAATATTAAATAATGAATTCCCTGCCTCAGAAATGATGGATTGGAGCGACTCGGTGTACATACAGTCGGGTGACAACACCTCTTTAACCTGCATCGCTCCCAGTCTCGCTACATTCACCTGGACGGGTGCCAATGGAACTGCGGAAACTACTACCACCCTGAATGGTGGAGTTTACCAGTACGTGTGATATAGGGCGTGATACAGGGATCATGCAGGGGTGTTTATGATCATGTGTCATTAGGATCAGATAATATTGTGTTGAATAAAAACCATCAAGGCTTTGTTATATATAAAGTTTAGTAATGATCATCAAATATTTTCTTGTTGTCGAATATCACGAAACTTTGGAATTGACATAGAAAATACCCAAAAAACATTCTAGCAAAGTTTCAGCACCAGCAAAAAATTCCTTCTGGTAGTTTTGATGCCAAAAACACACTTCCAGGGGTATTAGAGCTCCGGAAACACCAGGAACCTTGAATGAGGGTATAGAATAGTCCAAGTATGAATTTTCATAAGCTAATTTTGTCAACTTTTTTCTGGGTGAAGCCCAACGCTTGTAAAGATCCCATATGAACACCCTGTATGAGACAGGTTCAAACTTTAGGTAAACAAACATGGTCAATGTTCAATTTCAGGACAAAGAGTGTGTATACGGTGACTGGTTTATACAGTGACACAGACTACACCTGTTCAGCCTCCAGTCAGAACTGCACAGGGTGTACTTCAACCAAAACTATGAGTGTAATCATCACCGGTACGTGCAGATATGTATGATTTTATCAACATGCAATGTCATAATATAATGTTAACACTCTTGTTGTCATGGTAACACTCTTGTTGCCATGGTAACACTCTTGTTGCCATGGTAACACTCTTGTTGCCATGGTAACACTCTTGTTGCCATGGTAACACTCTTGTTGCCATGGTAACACTCTTGTTGCCACGGTAACACTCTTGTTGCCACGGTAACACTCTTGTTGCTATGGTGACACTCTTGTTGCCATGGTAACACTCTTAATACAACTCACGTTACTATTAGAGGTTGGATTCCTCGAATATCCTGAGGATGAGAATCTGGGGGAAGGTGATGCTTTAACACTATCGTGTGTCCTTGATACTCCCAGTGGTGACTACTCAGCCATAAACTATATTCGCTGGTAGGTTCCCTAATTTTTCTGATCATCCCACGCGAAGGTCACATATTTATTAACGGTTAACCACGCCCCTTGTTCTAGGTATGTTAACGATAACAGATACGACACGAATATAGTGGACACTGCGTATAGTGATGCCAATGTCACCTCTGTACTGGTAATTGATTCGGTGGATGCAGATTATAGTGGGTCGTATAAATGTGTTGCAGAGTACAATAACACTGGAAATTTATACGTGGAATCTGATTTTGGATATGTTACAGTTGAAGGTATAATATATCGAATAACAATATCCAGTTTATCATTCAGTTTGTATGATCGAAATCGAGTAAATTACACAAATTGGTTGATTGTGTACAATTTCTTGCTTGTGATGTTCTAACCCGAGCAAGGCAACTTTCTTCCGTTATGAAATGAAACATCATGTCCTCCTACCGCGTGTATCCATGATTGATATATGTACCTCCTATAACAGTTGTATCCACGGATATTTCCTCCGACTCCTCCTTTGGTACAAGTGGAGGTAGTTTCACCTTCACTGTCGTGTTCTCCGGATCCCCTGATGTCATCGTGTGGGAGGTAGCATCCCTCTTTACCGGCGCAGAATACACCACAGTCACAAACGGTAATACTGCAATATCAAACCCAATCTAATAAGCCCTTCGTTGGGGTTTTATTAACTTCAAACGACCATATATATCTCTCTGGTGTGTGAGATGTGTGTACCACTACCTATAAAACCGTGTTAATATAAACTGATAACTATCCCGTGTACGGCAGGGACGGCAACATATACACTATACACTACACACTACATACACTACACACTATATACACTATACTGTACACTAAACAGGGACGGCAACATATAGTGATGAGATGACGAATGGTGTGAACAAGCGGACCTCAACCCTGGTACTACCATCCCTTGTTACTACCGATGAGGGCCTCTACCGGTGTACCGGCAACTACTCCACTACAGGAACTACAACACAGTCACAAGCCTCCATTCTCTATGTATACTGTAAGTAGACATGCAGCTAGTGTTCTTGAATGCTGTAGTATTATATCGGTGTCTAGATCTAGCAATATATTAGTTGATAGATGCATTAACTCACAACAATTCCAGATATGGAGCCAGATGGAGACCAGTATGCCATATCAGGGGGATCACAACCTGTTGTCATTTACATCAATATATACGCACAGGAAGAGCCCACCTCAGTGTCTTTACAGGCAGATGGTTCAATAATTCAGGTACCATATATGGTGGGGGGACCCGGGGGTATGTAGGGCACAGTCCAGTTAGCAAGGGGTTACGTTGATGATGTTGTTTGGATAATATTTACTATTTATTCGAGTTCCTAAATATGTACAACTCCCTCGCCAGAACTACTATGAGCTTTCCACTGAACTAACGTCATCCGGAGTATACAAAACAACAATACTTCTAGCAGGATCTTACATTGAAACAGAATCGTTTATCTGTTACGCCTACTTCAATTCTGAAAGCGTCAAAACAGACGCCTTCAGTTTCACTTATCTTGGTATGTATTGTAGGTGGAACACTATATGTGCTTTGAATTGTTCATACTTTATTCATATTAATATTATGCTCCACGTTGCAATGCCAATATCATTTTACCCTGTCATGTATAACAGGGTATCTGGGTATGAGCCACTTTTAGATTCAAGAGAAATGAGAATCACACAGCACGGTGCACCAGAAGGATCGTCAACCCAAAGTTGAGCCCGCAAAACAAACTTTTGTTGGGGGTGACCCAGGAGGCCTTCCTGAACATCCCCACGGTGAGAAAAGTATATGTTATCGGGGAAAATTTTTGTCAAAATCGAAAAAACTGGTTTTTGGTCCAAATTTGTGCATAACTTACTTGACTGCCGTTTGATGAAATATCTGATTGACATAAAATAAGTATACGAGACCTATTTTTGCACGAGGAATCGATTGCCGGTGGAGAGAAATCTCTAAAATGACCGGAAAATTGTCAAATATGGGAATTTTGTCATTTTTTTGAGGTTTTTGGCCCTTTAACCATTGAAAACGTTGAGATAGGAAGTTGGCAATAGCGCCAATCGTTAAAATGGTCATTTTTCTACGGGATCCCAAAATTTCATGTATATCCGATTCATGGTTAGATTTTGGCAAACTATTGAGATGTGCTTACTGAAAAAAGGATAACTTGATTTTCTCGTTTTTTGCGATTTTTTAACTTTTGAAAGAATTCTGATTGAAATGGCCAATCAGGGCCATGCTTAAGTTGTTTATGGGACAATTTTCGACCAAAATCCAAGATTTCATGCAAATCCAATGACAGATCATTGATTTATAGAAAGTTGAAATAGGCAAAAAAGGCCAATTTTTACCATGAAAACAAAAATACACATTTTTTTTGTCAATTTCCATTAACAACTGGTACCCTACCTATTTTTTGCACGTAGAATCGATTGCCGGTGGAGTGGATCCTCTTAAATGATTGGAAAGCGGTCAAAATGCCATTTTTTGGAGGTCCAAAAACTTCCAAAAAATGACATTTCGACCGCTTTCCAATCATTTAAGAGGATCCACTCCACCGGCAATCGATTCTACGTGCAAAAAATAGGTAGGGTACCAGTTGTTAATGGAAATTGACAAAAAAAATGTGTATTTTTGTTTTCATGGTAAAAATTGGCCTTTTTTGCCTATTTCAACTTTCTATAAATCAATGATCTGTCATTGGATTTGCATGAAATCTTGGATTTTGGTCGAAAATTGTCCCATAAACAACTTAAGCATGGCCCTGATTGGCCATTTCAATCAGAATTCTTTCAAAAGTTAAAAAATCGCAAAAAACGAGAAAATCAAGTTATCCTTTTTTCAGTAAGCACATCTCAATAGTTTGCCAAAATCTAACCATGAATCGGATATACATGAAATTTTGGGATCCCGTAGAAAAATGACCATTTTAACGATTGGCGCTATTGCCAACTTCCTATCTCAACGTTTTCAATGGTTAAAGGGCCAAAAACCTCAAAAAAATGACAAAATTCCCATATTTGACAATTTTCCGGTCATTTTAGAGATTTCTCTCCACCGGCAATCGATTCCTCGTGCAAAAATAGGTCTCGTATACTTATTTTATGTCAATCAGATATTTCATCAAACGGCAGTCAAGTAAGTTATGCACAAATTTGGACCAAAAACCAGTTTTTTCGATTTTGACAAAAATTTTCCCCGATAACATATACTTTTCTCACCGTGGGGATGTTCAGGAAGGCCTCCTGGGTCACCCCCAACAAAAGTTTGTTTTGCGGGCTCAACTTTGGGTTGACGATCCTTCTGGTGCACAGTTTACTCTCTATTTATAGTCGTTTACTGTATAGTAAACAGACCATCCATGGCTTGTTGGGAAACTAATATGTAACTTTTCTTTAGAGGGTACACCCAGCTACAATGCCGAATATACCTCGTTTAGTGACGACCAACGAACTTTAACTTACAAATTCACCTACCCATCGACGATGACCGGGACTCCTAGTATGGACTGGGGGACCACCCTTGATACATCGTGAGTATGGAGGGGTGTTTGTACCTATTCTTCAATAGTACGGCCCGGTCGAATGAAATCTAGTCAGGGGTACCAAAATAACCGCCAGACAATTTACACTTCTAATGGATGCAATGTGATCCGAGCAACTTTGCAATTGTCTGACGACTTCATGTCAATCTTGAACCCAGAATGTTTGCCTGTCAATATATTCTCTGCATGGTATTATTAGAGAATTGGTAGGCGAACATTTTGGGTGCACATTTTAAAAATTCACAAATGCAAACTGTAATAGTCTACAAGTACAACACTGTTTTTGTTGTTTCCTATATTTCGATGAGATATGATCAATAAGAAAATCAAATTCTCTCTAGGAATTACACGGTCCTGAATCAGATTGTTAACGACACGTTTACAAGTACAATAGAGTTTACTGCTCTTGAAGTAGGTAGTCTTGCATACGTTTCTCCCGTCTTTTCGTATGGAGCGGAAACCCTGATTGAACATGGGCTTGCAACTTTTTATGGGAACACAACTGCCGTCTACTTGATTGGTGGGTATAATAACTAATTATTATTTAATGTTATACATTCACACATAACTTGTTATTAGCTATCTAATTTAAAACATAACAACGAAGTAAAACAACTACGTATTTGGTACGCTACAATTGTTTCATCGAAACCCTTACGGGAAACGAATCATCAGGCGACATAAAACATAACAACTATTATAGCTATTATAGACAGAATGACATTATTGGTTACATATATCCATGTAATACTTTCATGTTTTCAGGTATCGGTCAATACACCTCTAAGTCTCCTTATACCACCATCACAAGTGGGATGGTTCTCCCGGGTGAGATGTTTACAGTTAGAGCCAAAGCTTGGGTTCCTTATGGTACCACCGGCAACTGGACAGGGACATGGTATGCAGACGGATCTCCCCTTGAAGATTACTATTCCATGTCTACAGTTGAATCATCTTATAACGACGTTAACATGTCTGTCACCTGGTTAGTAGCTGGGATCACCTGCCCGGCGGCCCGATCTGAGCGCACTGTGCTGAAAATCAAAACTGGTTCTAGCGACGCCGGACAGTAGATATCTAATTATCACGCCAAGCAGGGATCGACCACTGGATAATTATTCAGTGGCTAATTTTTAATGTTTCTTCAGTTGGCTCATGGCTTATGGTCCAAGTGAAGGGTCCTCGTACGACCTTACTGTTGTGTTGACCGATGGAGATACTGTATTGGAATCAGACCCCCCAATTGTTATTGAAGCTATAACATGTAAGTAATTATATATATATATATATATATATATATATATATATATATGCCCCTCCCCTATAATAATATTGCCCACCTTTAAATTCTTTGACGCAGATACTGTAAACCTTTGCCAACTAAACCAATATTCTCTCTCAAATGAGGGTCGAAATTACAAAAAGTCTTTTTAGTATTCGCGTTGGAGCCAATCAATGATATCGTGGCAAGTGGAAATTTAGTGGTGCTTTCCTGTACTGTCAATGACTACAACATTAATAGCGTTGAATGGAGACAGGTACTAAATGTTTATAGTTTAAAAAGCAGTGAGTAAAACCAACTCAGCTAAGCAATTTATTTGAATCTATAATGCAGCCCAATTGGTTACAAAGTAACCCGTCTTTGCGCGCTGGCAAGGGAGGGGTAACCTCTTAACCAAGCAGTTGATCACCACACGCAGTACGAGTTTGGTTATCTGGTGGACACAATGACGGGATTCAATGCACCTAATGGAAACCAAGTTGCTAGCAGCCTTACAGTCTATGGAAACGACAACAATGGTACGTATAACAGTCGGACGGTCGGACCCTGATTGAGGGAAAGGATTAATTGGGTGAAATATTGTTAATTCCTCATGATTTGGAGGTTTTTAAATTTTTAAAAACCTTCAAAAAAGTTCGTCTCCCTTTTTCTCTTTTAAATTAAAAGAGAAAAAGGGAGACGAACTTTTTTTGAAGTTGTCACTCCCAAATTCACACGTATGCGAAATTTATCAATTCATCATCAATTAATCATTAATTAAATTCTGAATTTAATGAGTTCAGAGCTAGAATTCGAGTTCTGCCCGTGTATGTGTGAGATTCCCCATTAAACTGTTGTACAGAGGGTGTGTGTGTGTGCTGATCACCAGAAGGAGATATCAAAATTACTTCCCCATTAATTAAATTCATTCAGTACGTGCAATGCTTCACCACTCTCCTCTACACGAGAGAAAGGGTCAACACTGACATCGTTGCGAGAGTGCTCAAATTTTCTAATATCAATATGTTTTCAGTTACTGATAAAACGTACGCATGTGTGGCAGAAATTAGTGCAAATTACACGCTTGGATATCTCACATCGGGGAGTGTCCATTCCCAACAAGTATCCGTCTATATGCCAGGTACACATGTGTTTTATGTTGGGGTGGGGGTGACAGATATATAGGGGAACGATGAAGTGATCACATGTTACATGTGTTTAACCATGTGCTGCAATTACAGTGACTATAGTCGAATTTTTTAATCAAGGGACAGGGGCCGCGCATTTACAAAAGTCTTTTTGCGTGTGCTAAACGTTTTCGCTCATATCTCCTGTTCCTGATAAGATAAAGACTTGGTCTTTGTTGCGTTGAAAAGGTCTTAAAATTATCTTTCCAACGCTTCCGGGTTCAAGTCTTAAGATTACCAGGAACTTGATCTCGATTATCACGCGCAAATACAAAGCCGCGCGACCCCTCTGAATGCGCGGCCCCCTGTCCCTTGATTAAAAAATTCGACTATAGTTGTTGAGTTATATTCCTGACAAAATGCTCTCAGCGGCTCTCAGAGATATTCCCTATCAAATCCTGTTTCTGCCCACTCTCACTATAAACCTCATCTGGATAGTTGATAATAAGTAGCATTATATCTCTATTATAATAAGCAAATGCGTGGCGTGATGGTGATGATGTAGTATCCACACGTGCAAATGGTGGGGGGTTGCCCTGGGAGGTGGCTTGGGAGGGGTATTGGAGGGGGATACTGCACGTGCATGTTATTGTTTGTTTGTTGCGTGTTCCTGTGTTGTTCCTGTGGTGTTTTGGGATCTACTGATGGGACCTCCATGATTGCCAAAGCCTTTCTACCTACGTACCCCGTTGATTCTCTACACAGCTACACTTCTACGGATCTTTATCGCCTGATTCTACATGTTATTCAGCGGGATTTCCATTGATGTTTATCACCAGCGCTCTACCACTACCAAGTACCAACCTCCGTATTCTTTACCCCAACATGGAGAGATGAAGAGTAAGAGGGGGGGGGGGGGGCATAGAGACGGGTGGGGGGGGTGTTGTAGGACTTAACAATGGGCTTTCTAGTCTCTATTATAATAAGCAAATGCGTGGCGTGATGATGATGGAGTATCCTAGCTTGCAACACTAGCGTGCAACAATTTGCCCCATTTGCCCGTGCAAATCAAGGGGTTGTTATGGTTGGTGGGCAAGGGTTTGAATACTGCACGTGCATGTTGTTGGTTGTTTGTTGTGTGTTTCTGCGGTGTTTTGGGATCTACTGTTGCTGCCCCGATGAATGCCAAAGCCTTTCTACCTACATACCCCGTTGATTACTCTACACAGCTACAATTCTACGGATGTTTATCACCTAATTCGACACGTTTCAAGCCGACCTCTTCTGATCACCCTTGATGTTCAGAGAGAGAGAGAGAGAGAGAAAAGACAGAGAGAGAGAGAGAGATGGAGGGAGGGAAAAATAGAGATAGAGAAAGATAGATAGATATCAACGGGGTTCACCCAACGGGGTTCACCCAACAGGGTCAAACCAACGGGCTTTCTAGTCTATATTATAAAGTGCAAATGAACGTCGTGGTGAGGAGGAGGATGTCCTATCCACACGTGCAAATAGAGGGGGTTGCCAAGGAGGTGCCCTGGAAGGGGTATTGGAGGTTGTGGGGGGATACTGCACGTGCATGTTTTTGGTTGTTTGTTGCGTGCTCCTGTGTGGTGTTTCGTGGTGCTTTGGGATCTACTGCTGGGACCCCCATGATTGTCAAAGCCTTTCTACCATCCCACCCCGTTGATTCTCTACACAGCTACAATTTTACGGATCTTTATCACCTGATTCTACATGTAATTCAGCGGGATTTCCCTTGATGTTTATCACCAGCGCTCTACCACTATACTACCAACCTTCGTATTATTTACCCCGACATGGAGAGACGAAGATTGAGAGGGGGGAGACATATAAGAGACGGGTGGGGGTTGTTGTAAGACTACAATGGGCTTTCTAGTACACAAATATGCAGGGACTTCACCAACACACGTCACCCACATGCCCCATTATACACAAGCCTGTACGATCATAGGTTATTGATCACCGACCGTTCAACAGTACGGAATTGAGGTGCCATGATCACTAGATTCGTACAGAAGATCACGAGTTCAATTAATATATTGTCGTGATCACGTTACCAAAGTAATCGATTATTTTGGTAACGAAATTACCCCTCGTTACTAAGGCATCGCGGTAAGGCACGTTTTAGCGTACCCGCAAAGTTGATTATGGGATCATATAAATTGTGACATTTCCGTTTTACAGATGAATTGACTCCTCTTGATGTGGCAACGTATGGGTACTATGGCACATCGGCCTTGGTCACTTGCAGGACTCTTGGACCAGTAGGAGCTACCGTTAATGTTACTTGGTATGTCTTCCGGGTAGCAGAAAGGGAATTTGGTAGCTGCCAGTTCCCCCTCTGTAGTCTGTCACGTGTTTAGCCCCCGTTATCTTCTTCTGATCTGCTCCCGTTATAAGAAAATAGCGGGTGAATAAATGACCCCCCACTATGAAGTCTGTCCTCTGTTTTAGCTGCTAAAGTTTATAATTAATAAATATTAAATAAATGTTTTCAGGTCGAATTGGGATAGTGGGCCAATCATTGATACTTCTAATGTGAATACCACCTCTACCAGTGTAGCTGCGGGAGTACTCACCACATCTTACTACAATTACACTCTTGCTTCATCGGTAACTGCATAATTTATTCCGAAGACCAATTAAATTGATTATTCGGCAGTATCTATTATAGTAGAGCACACTTTTCACTGCAAATTTGGAACCAATGGACGTCAATCGGCATTGATAAATTCCCGAAGGGCATCCACCCGGATGATCTTTTTAGCACGTGCTATGATACATGCTAGTGCTATGATAAATACCTAATATATTTTGGATTTCTCATGAGTTAGTTACCCCAGAGGTACCAATATAAAGTGCTCAATGCTCATAATCATTAACTGCACGTGGATATATACTCATGACGCCCAATTTTTTCAGTCCGGAAATGTGTATCTGTATTGCAGCTTTGACTATGATTACGGTTCCGGTGCTACAGTTAACAGTAGTAGTCACGAAGTGGTAGCCACTGACGGCACGATCACCCTCCAGCCTGCATCCGGAGTTTCTAACGATAGTTATGCTCGTTTCACTGCTACTGAATCTGCTGGTACACTGGCATCGTGGTACACTAAGCAAGCATATGAAACATATTTTGAATACCGCACAGTAAGTAATTGGAGGACACATATTTACACCTTATTCTCTCCAATGTACCAGTTTTTCGGCTGTAACTTTTGAACGCCTGCCTCAAACCAAATTTCGTAAAAACCAGGTTGTTCCCCTTGAAAAAACGCAAATTTTGGTGTATACTAACCCTTTTTTGGTCTAAAACTGTGGCCACAGGAGCTAAACACGTATATTAATATATTTGCAGAGTAGAAATATTTATTGGGCCACAGAAATATTTATTGGGCCACAGAAATATTTATTGGGCCACAGAAAGCAGAGTTTTCACTTAAATTACACAAATCTAATACCAATTTGTGGCAAATTGATTGTATTTTATTGGTATAAATTGTCAAGATTGTAAGAGGTGCACGAAAACGAAAATTGGAATAATGTCTAAACTAATTGTTTGTTACATTACAATCCTTGGTGTCCAATTAAAAGTTTGGTGAAAAGATGACGTCTCTATGTTGTAGTAACATTAGAAATCAAAAGACATTATTCCAAAGTTCGTTTTTGTGCACCTCTCACTTTCCTAGAACACCTGAAGTACGGGAAAAAGTCGAAAATTACTAAAAAGAACAGTTTTTGCCCATCTTCTTAGTTAAAAGAAGCAAATGCGTGGTGATGAACTATCCACACGTGCATAGAGGGGGGTGTCAAGGAGGTGCCATAGCCCCTATACTACGCAACGGGTGATTGAAGGCTGCACGTTTGACGTTCGGGTTGGTGCAGCGGGTGAGAGGGGGATCCTGGGTGAGCGAGAGTGTGGGGATTCGGGTTAACCCTTTGACGGCGAGAAGGATTGGCTCGATAGAATTGTCTAATTTTTCGTTTATAAGTAGATGTTATCAACACAAAACGCCTCGAAAAGGAAATTTGTAATTCCGACATGTAGTTTTTGCTGGGCCCACTGTAGCATATATGATACTATCGCCCGTAAGGGAATTCTAGTAACAAATCTAAATTGTACAAGTTTGTGGGTGTTATGGCATAAATTCATGCTTTCATGTGGTATGTAGCTACAAGTTCTACAATCGTGAACGGTTTTTACCAGGAAAAGAACCCAAATTAGAGATTTGTATCATATATGATACTATCGTCCAAAGGGTAAATTCTCCTAAAACATACATAATTCGGGCTAGAAAAGGAGCTAAGAGACAAATGGGGGCACTAAAATGTGTAGAATCATCGCATTAGTGGGGGTAGAGCACATATTTAGGTCGCTATCTGGACCCCTAATTGAGATAATTGCATAATTAGCTAATTATCTGTCCCGTGCGTGCTAATTATTCATGAAACTTTGCTCTGGGAAGGAGTTATGAGACAAATGGGGGCACTAAAATGTGTAGAATCATTACATTAGTGGGGGTAGAGCACATATTTAGGTCGCTATCTGGATCCATAATTGAGATAATTGGATAATTAGCTAATTAGTTGCCCTGGAGCGCTAATAAATGAGACTTTGTGGAGTATCCAAGACAAGTAGGGGCACTAAAATGTGTAAAATCATCGCCTTAGTGGAGGTAGAGCACATAGCTGAGTTTCTATTCCAACTCCTAAATGAGATAATTGGATAATTAGCTAATTGACGGTTGCACACCGTCCACTTTTCACCAAATCCCGTGGTTTCTAGGTAATCCTGAGCTCTTTTGTTGAATCTAAGGATCTTCTGACATAATAATATCCCTAAACCCCTATAACCGTGTGTCCAAACAATAAATATGGGAAACTGTATAGTAGTACATTAGAGGTTGAACGTGTTGTAGGAGCAATAGGATATAAAAATTCTATAGGATTGTAGTTGGATCTTGGATGTATGAGAGGTCTAGGATGGAGCAAGAGGGTTCTAAAGAGCTGAAGGCAGTGTCTAGGGTTGTATCGAGTGCTATAATATTGTGTAAAACGAGTCATAGGTGATACAAATGGGGTTAGGGGTTGTCAGAAGATCCTTAGATTCGAGCAAAAGAGCTCAGGATTACCTAGAAACCACGGGATTTGGTGAAAAGTGGACGGTGTGCAACCGTCAATTAGCTAATTATCCAATTATCTCAATTAGGAGTGGGAATAGAAACTCAGCTATGTGCTCTACCCCCGCTAAGGCGATGATTTTACACATTTTAGTGCCCTCACTTGTCTTGTATACTCCGCCTAGTCTCATTTATTAGCGCTCCAGGGCAACTAATTAGCTAATTATCCAATTATCTCAATTATGGATCCAGATAGCGACCTAAATATGTGCTCTACCCCCACTAATGTAATGATTCTACACATTTTAGTGCCCCCATTTGTCTCATAACTCCTTCCCAGAGCAAAGTTTCATGAATAATTAGCACGCACGGGACAGATAATTAGCTAATTATGCAATTATCTCAATTAGGGGTCCAGATAGCGACCTAAATATGTGCTCTACCCCCACTAATGCGATGATTCTACACATTTTAGTGCCCTGATTTGTCTCTTAGCTCCTTTTCTAGCCCGAATTATGTATGTTTTAGGAGAATTTACCCTTAGGACGATAGTATCACTGCACTGGCAAGTGCCCCGTGGCCTAATGGGGGTCTGGGGGCAAAGCCCCCAGCAATGAAAAACCATCCCACCCCTTCTAAGGTCATCCTAGAACATTATAAGATCAAATCTGAAAGGATAAACTCAGGCGCAGAAAATTTAATTTCGCCCGATTCGGGGCCAGTGCAGTATACCATACGGATGTGACTTTCGCCCTTTTCGAGCGTCTATTTAACCATGTTCCCGACAAGCTAGCACGCTGAAATTTTGTATGTAAAGCTACCTCAATGATATCTAATAGTGTTTAAAATTTCAAGTGGATCGATGGTTTCGTTCAAAAGTTACGAGGGGGGTCCCAAACGCTTGCTCTGTATACATACATACATACATACATACATACGCACCACCTTTTTACAAACCAAACTGAGCAAAAACGGCTGGATTTAGAGCTTTTTGTCCCGGGGAAGACCCCCCATAAATCGACTATTCTACATGTCGTAGGCTATGTAAAATTTTGATTTGAGCATGGGAAGTCATTAATTATGCATAATTTATGTATAATTTTATGATTATCTCGGTATTGGTTGTTGTGTTGTGGCCGTGGGCCTGGTTTATTACATGTACAGTGAGCTGTACATGTACATTGTACAAAATGTACATTGTACTTGTACAGCTCATATCATGTGACATGATATATGTGTATTATTAATATCGATGTGGTTCAAGGCAGGAACCGACCGAAACAAGTAAAACCACATCAGAACTCGTTATTTAAGTCACGTGACTGGTTATCGCCCATCAGGGACCATTATTTCCTGATTCGGTCGGTTCCTGTTTCGGGCTTCAGTCACGATTTGAGGTAGATAAATTAAATATAAAAGACTGTGTTATTCTACTATATGATAAACTCAGAATGATGATAATGAACTACATTAACCGTAGTATTATGCACCGTTGGGCTATTAAACAGTAATCACGACATATTAATTAACCTCAGAATGATATACCTCTCGAAGGCTCACGGATGAGCTGTTGGTGAAGATGGTGCCGTCACTAAGGTAGCATTACATAGTATGTCTGTCGTCCAGTATATAGGAGGCTTTTGGAATCCTCAGAGACATCACCTGCAGTAGTGTGGCAGTTATTAATAACAGCTGCATCAATACATTTATAATTATTTCTTTTAACACTGAATTTTCAAAGGGGGGGGGTACTTTGGGGGTGACAGCTCTGCAGTACATTGGTACGGGGTTCCTGGTTCAGTATACCTGGGTGTATCGAGACCAGATAAACAATTGCACTTCGGTTTTCATTCCCGAGAGTCGCGAGAGCACCGTATGAATCATACCTATAAAAGTTACAGATAACCACTTTTATGTTTTTCACCAGCTCCCATCTTTGTAAAGGAAGGGGTTCGCAAAAGGCCACCTAGCTTGTCAACACTTTTCTATATTATTTTATATAATAATAATTATATAAGATACCGTGTGCGGCAAAAAAAGCCCCCCCCCCCCCCCTAGACCACCATAGTTGCCGATGTGGTGGAGAGCTGTACTTGGCAGGGTTCCTCCACTATGTCTATCTTGATCCTGACAGAAAATCAGAGCTCTAGCTCAAAATTCATTTTTTTGATAGGAATGAACATTGTCATTCATTCCAAGAAAAAAATATTTTCGGTCCAGAATTCAAGCAATATCTTTGGCCATCGATTAGCTTTCCAATGTGACCAAGATCATCTAAATTGGGCAACCACAAGAGACACAGTGTCATGTTTCTTAAAGTTAGTCAGGTCATGTGATCTTCACCGAATCGTTGATTATCCGGGATGGCTAATCGAGCCAATGGGCAGAGGAATCTCGTATCACGGCCGCTAATGAGGTTGTGTACCAATACAGGGTAATGTGATTCGAGGAAGAGGACATTTATCAAAGAGCTACAGATCTCATGACCAATCAGCATCGTCATCCCTCATTAGTAGCCGTGATACGTGATTCTCTACCACTTAGACCGATTCGTAATACTGAACACTCAACGATTCGTGAAGATCACATGACCTGTTAAATTTAAGAAAGATGACACTGTGTCTCTTGTGGTTGCCCAATTTAGATGATCTTGGTCACATTGGAAAGCTATCGATGGCCAAAGATAATTGCTGAATTCTGGACCGAAAATATTTTTTTCTTGGAATGAATGACAATGTTCATTCCTACAAAAAAATGAATTTTGAGCTAGAGCTCTGATTTTTCTGTCAGGATCAAGATGACATAGTGGAGCAACCCTGCCAAGTTACAGCTCTCCACCACATCGGCAACTATGGTGGTCTAGGGGGGGGGCTTTTTTTTGCCGCACACGGTATATAGAGCTCATATATTATATCCGGATCTATTAGCCCTCTGCTATGGGTAATCTTGTTACCAATGGATGGCCCCATGATTACTAGATAACTATTGATTGTTAATTACCATGCAAAGGAATCTGCTCGTTCTCCCACAAATGTACAATTCATCTCGATAAAGAGCCCGCTTCTCCAATAATACGGGGGTATCACTCCATAATATATCTGAAACATTTTGTTTGGCTACATATATTTGTATAACAATGTCATAAAAGGGGACAAGAGGGTATTGTATTTGTACACCAAGTTTCAGATCGATTGGTAGGGTGCCTCTCTATCTATGGGGCTCTCCTGATTATGTTACTATTTACTTGAGGGTCAAGTCTTCAGCAAAATTAGCTTGTTACAAATTTTGCTGAAAAATATATACTAAAATCCCTTGACAAATTTTAAGTATTTTTCACAATTACGTGAAAAATATTTTATGTATTTTTACCTTGTCTCCAGGAGTATGCATAAACAATGCAAAGTAATGATTACTAGCAGTGTACCAAAATGCATACACTGTTAGTGGTAGGTAACTGTCGATCTGCAGGATATCGAACGGTTCCCATAGAACTCCTGAAAGGGGTAAACCCTCGAAAATCATAACTCACAAGTTACGGACACTCCCCCATGTATTTTTGCCGGGAATCCGAAAAACATAAATTAAAATCCTGTATCTATATCTATCTATAGGTATAATCTATAAGATATTGGGAGATATGTTGATGGGAGATATGTTGATGCAATTAGCATCAGCTATTAATGCCGGGTATTTTCCAGTACTCACAAGAGTTCAACCTATCTTCGCCCTCAATTCATCTACACCCGTCTGGGAGTGGTGCAAAAAGGCTCGGAAGCCAGATTATAGATTTGACTTCATTGTCAATTTTGACCCACTTCCTGTTGACAGACAAACTTCTCGGGTATTTTCCAGTAAACTAGGACCAATTTGTAGTCTTTTGCGACAAACCGGATGCAAATCGGTCCAGTGGATCACGTGCAATTTGGCTTGAAAGACACGACCCTTTTTTAGGGGGCGGAGCGGACACCTATGTGCGAGCTCGATCTCGCACGCACTAGGTGTCAATGTCACCAAAGTCATCACTATCATCACTACCAACCTTTTGCCTTTTTTAATATAGACTGGAAAGCCCCTTGAAGTAGAGCACCTGTTAACCCTTTGATGGCGACAGAGCATATATGCTACAGTTTATTCTAGGCGGCCTGGAAGTCCTTATGTTTTATCTAGGTGGCCCATATTTTGTCACAAGCTAGTTTTAGGGATTATGAACCTAAAACCACGTCCAGATCAGCTCAGAAAATCAAGAAAAAAATTTTATAGCCCTTCTAAGGAGGCTATTTCGGCCTTTTTTTAAACACTTTCTCATTTTTTTGTTTTTTGGGGCACAACTAATCCTTTGAAGGAATAAAGTGCTCGTCATAACCGACCGAATGCAAAAGCCGCATCAAAAAATATTGAAAATTGAATGAGTTATTAACATTTAAGGCGCCGTATTATATATTACTAGAGAGCCCAGGCAAAAAAACAAACTCTCACACCCTATTGACTCATCTCATCCGATCCCTGGCTCATGCCTACTTTGCTCCCTACGGCGCCGCTTCGCGGCACCTCCGGTCGCGAGATCATACTCCACCCCCCTTCCCCCTGTTGACTCCCCTCATTCCTCACCCCTCTTATCCCTATTGACTCCCCTCGGCCCCTATTGAATCAAATCGTCCCCTAATCACTCCATCTCACCCTCTATTCACTCCCCTAACGCCATAATGAATACTTCCCTAACCCCTCTCTAAATCTGTGATCTGAAGCAGTTCAGAACCCCACATTTTCCCTCATTTTTCGCCATTTTTGCCATAACTCTGTCATTTCTCAACCAATTTCAAAAAACCAAGGCTCATTGGAAAGATCAACTCAACCTCTTTCCAAAGAGCCATGAATTTCCAACATTAGAAAACCTTTACACACGCACGTGCACGCCCCAAACCCCACCAACCACCCCTAACAACACGCCAATTTTCCACGTGCAAGCCCCAAAAAACCCCCTCCCCCAAATTTTGTCTTGCAAGGTTCTCTGCTTTATAATATAGATATTCATATAATATATGATACTATCGCCCGTAAGGGAATTCTAGTAACAAATCTAAATTGTAGAAGTTTGTGGGTGCTATGGCATAAATTTATGCTTTCATGTGGTATGTAGCTACAAGTTCTACAATCGTGAACGGTTTTTACCAGGAAAAGAACCCAAATTAGAGATTTGTATCATATATGACTAGACCAAAAAACAAAGGAAATTTGTTTGGAACACCCGTGGCCTTTTTCGATACTTGACGCTGCGGGAAATGCACCCATAATCTGAGCTATACTACTAGGTATCGTTGTGCCATCTCTCCAAGTTCTAACATACGCACACTTTCTCTCACTCTTCCTCGCGTCTTGCTCTGAGTCTGACGAAGGGTGCATTTCCCGCAGCGTCAAGTATCGAAAAAGGCCACGGGTGTTCCAAACAATTTCCTTTGTTTTTTGGTCTAGTTTCTCAGGTTTTTGTAAACAGGTAACATAAATATGCAAATAACGGCTAAACGGTGCGAGATACGACTTTTTGTCCGGGGACGACCCCCCATAAATCGACTTTTCTTCGCATCGAATATGTCCATGAAAACGTTTCTAGGACCATTTGAAGTGTAAATATTCAGAATATGCATTAAATCATGAATCTGCGCATAAATATGCAAATAACGGCTAAACGGTGCGAGATACGACTTTTTGTCTGGGGGACGACCCCCCATAAATCGACTATTTTACGTCGAAATATGTCTATGAAAACATTATAGGACCAGCTGAAGTGGAAATATTCAGAATATGCATTAAATCATGAATCAGTGCATAAATATGCATATAACGGCTAAACGGTGCGAGATAAGACTTTTTGATCGGGGGACGACCCCCCATAAATCGACTCTTCTGCGTCGAAATATGTCCATGAAAACGTTCTAGGACCATCTGAAGTGGAAATATTCAGAATATGCATTAAATCATGAATCTGCGCATAAATATGCAAATAACGGCTAAACGGGTG